>JAWNZC010000002.1:600000-1112500 GCA_035771165.1 Paragorgia papillata | reverse complement strand
CCTTATGAATTATTAATTATTAATGAATTTAAATGTAATGTACATTTATAAATTAATTACAAATGTAATGTATATTTATTTGATGTAATGTACTAGTAAATTGTTCTCAATGTGACGTAATGTCAATACTACTAAATTGTTCTCAATGTGTACAATGTACTACTTTGCTAATCTTATTTTCTGTGTTATTGCGTAGGGAATGAAGAAAAGAACCAGACTTTTTTGTGAATGCTAGTAAGAAGTAATGAACAGTGTAAGTTTTTGAATAAAACATTATAAGCAAATATCTTTCAGTCAGGGACGTAGCCGTGGGAGCCGCGGCTCCCCCCTCCCCCCCTTTTTGATATAAAACAACAGACATGTAACTACAAAACTGATGCAATATGCCATTGTGTCAGGAAATAAACTGTAAACAGTGTATTCAATCTACTGAGTGTATGCATTTTGAGTATCTATGTGACGTTTGCGTGTTTTGAGTATTTTATATGACGTTTTTTAACCTTTAGAGTCTGTAAAATCTTCCTCCAAAAGCCAGGAAATGGCATTTCAGCGACTCTCGATTTCAAAATTTCCCGGTGGAGCATGCCCCCGTACCCCCGTAAAAAATTATTTTGATTTCGGCTCCCCCCTTTCAAAATCCTGGTTACGTCCGTGGTTTCAGTACAGACCTTAGACTCGGTTAGTAAGTCTTTATTCTTGACTTGATATTGATACATGTGTGAGGGTGACAAATTATTGTCATATTTCAGGTATTTAGTGTATCAATTATTTCAGACACGTGTCATAACAAGTTAGAACCAAGTTAAGCGTAGCCTCCTTCGCAGCCGTGTCCTGAGTGTTCGGCTGAGTGTTCGGCTCCCCCTCAATAGTCTAGGCTTTAACAATGGTGTAATTTAATTGGTCCATGTACACAAAGGGAATGGAATGTGGCGCTCGTTTGAGCAGACGTGGTATAGGTGGAGGCCGGGGGGGGGGGGGCGAATTAAGCGCGGACATAAACCAAACGAATCAATCAGACCAATAAAATATCAATCTATATTCTCAATATTTTTATCAAACGTTTGCGTGTATAACGGCCGTGTATTTCAGTGGAGTAACAATACTCGGGACATCATTTTATTGGTGTATTCAAAAACGATATAGTCTTGACGGACGTTTTGACGCTAGAAAAATGACTCGTCTATAAGTAATCAGTTAAGTCATTCTTCAAGAAATGAGTTGATTGTTCTCGTTTCCCTTGAGAACCGTAAACAATACGAAAACGCAGAAAAACGTTTCCGTGTACACATAGCCTTACATCACAATTTTGTAGCGCGTCAGTGTATAAGTGCGAATTAATAGCCAATTTTAATATCTCTGAAGCTCTCGTACCGGACGAATTCGAGACCGGTCTCGCATTCGTCCTATTTCGCCGTGTAAACAGGCGGAACCGTCTAATTCGAGAACGCTTCCGAATTTGTCTTCCGTGTAAACAGGCGGAACCGAACGATTCCGAATTCGTCCGGTACCGTGTAAACGTGGTCTTATAGCCTTCAATCTTTAATAGTATGGTCCCACAATCTCTATGGTAAAATATGGGGGAGGATTGGCGATTCTTCTTCCTGTATAAGCTAGCAGCGCTTCAAGTATTTAAATCAAATTTATGCTAAAAATTTAGCTTTATATAAGATATGATCTTACCTTAGCCCTTCGCAAATCAAGATTATCAAGTCGTCAATAAAAACTAGTGTCTATCTTACTCTTCGAAAGAACTTCTTCCAAACTTACATCTGAACTTGGTTTATGATTGCTAAAAGCACGCTAACACGTGAACAATGCACGGTAAATTCATGACAAGACAAGTCTTGAACTGGTTTGACATTTAAACCTTGGGTGGACATATTATAGTCACAGCTCAATACATCTACAGACACGTCCATGCTTGTTCACTGTAAGGTCAATCTAAGGTCATCTTTGTGGAAGCACGAGTGGCGTGTGCTGTTAGGGCGCTGCCCCTCACCTCTGTAGTTAAGCCCAGTTGGACGGGGTTAGTACTTGGATGGGTGACCGTCTGGGAATAACCCTGTTCTCGAACTTGAATTTCATGTGAGTAGAGTTTAGTTGGCTCTCCTGTGCTTCGAGGGTTTTTCGCAGGGTTCGGCGGTTTTCCTCCCTCCGTAAAATCAACACTTAGGTCTTAGCTTATGTCGTGCACTTTTAACATGAGCCTTTGGCTCGGATGATTGGGCGACCACATCCTGTGCTTACGACATTAAATAAATCATTACTCATTACTCTAACAATATCAAATATCAGAAGTTACGTCATATAAATCGAACTAAACTAACTTACTATATATATACTACCTTACAGCAGTGGGGGAATAAATGACTGCGCGCCAAAATTGAGAAGCTCGAAATGCTTCAATCGCGTCTATTAAATGTTCCTCGGCTGAAACAAATCGATGACTGTGTATGTAATAGATACAGCATGAGCAGCCGATCTGTATCTGATTTACAAGGCGAGCCGAAGGCGAGCCGTAGTAAATCAGATACAGATCGGCTGCGAATGCTGTATCTTTCTTAAAATACAAATGCATCTAAGTAATCAAGTTCACCAACTATTTTAGCGATATACTCTATTTTAGCGATATACTCTATTTTAGCCGAGAAAATCGAAGCTAAAGTTTATGTAAATCAGGACGATTCTGTATCCGATTTACAACCTCTGCTACGGTATTGATTTCTTTTGTGTTTTCCTCGTGAATTATTAATGAGTTTTTTAAAAGCAGCTAAAACCCGTTCGAAAACGGTTACAGAACTCGTGACTGAAACACAGCTGTGAGAAGTGAGAAGCTTCGATGATGAATAATCTAATTACTCAGTATCTCAGCTGACTCAGCAATCCAATTTTCAGCAATCCACGGTTGCCATGGTGCAGATCCAGTAAAACGCTTGAAATCAACGCGAGAGCCAATCAGGTTTGAGGCAAATCCAGCAAAAAAGAGGTTGCCATGGTGCAGGTCCAGCAAAACTCACAAAGCAAACGCTGACCACCGGTCATCTCTGCCCGGTGTTTGCTGACTCGCAAACTAAGATAAAAGCGAATTTGAAAGCCAATCTCTGCGATCACTGAAGGCCAAGCCAAAGCAGTCGCACCATAACATTTTCTAGAAGACTCTTGAGATTAAAATATTGTCTGATTGCGCAATTATTCTTGTGATTTTTTACGTCAGTCGCGTGACTGGTCTGATGTATGCTAAATCCGCCCCTGAATTATATAGTATATTTATACTAGATAACTCTATCAGTC
This sequence comes from Paragorgia papillata, assembly GCA_035771165.1. Classification (NCBI taxonomy): domain Eukaryota; kingdom Metazoa; phylum Cnidaria; class Anthozoa; order Scleralcyonacea; family Coralliidae; genus Paragorgia; species Paragorgia papillata. The sequence continues at coordinate 1,109,209 of JAWNZC010000002.1, read as the reverse complement.
ATATCTAAACTGTTATCCCTAGAGGTCCAGTAAGGACCATACCTCATTGGCGGTCCAGTGTACTACAGGAGGAAACCGGGAAGCACTCTTCTCACATGCGGCCAAGGTGAAATTTTCAATCAGATAACTGCTGAGAGCAGAATTAATCTATCTCCCTTAACCCTTTCAGTGCAAAGCACGTACTTAGTATTTTACTGACTAACGAGACTATTTTGCTCGTCATTAAGGAAACCCCTGGTACTTTAAGGGTTGAAAAATCTTTACGGCTAAATAAGGAAGTTCTGCGCAATGTCAATGTAACATTCTCAAAATTTCCTCTTCGTTAAAACACAGCTGACCAATACTTGAATATCGTAATCAGAACTTGAATCCCATAAAAAAATTATCATTCTGTCACAAAGAATTCGAATGAAGCCAGGTTAAAAAAAATACCGTGTTATAATTTTTTTACATCAAAATATTTATTTTAAAAATCAAAATGTTTATTCATTTTCTAATTTACATTGTCAGGGAGAAATTTTGATCGAATTTTTTTCACATATGAAATCACGGAAATTCAGTGATCCTCTCGGCGCTAAAAGTCACCTTTTGGTTGAACAGATGAATTATTCTCGGGTTTCCAGTCGTACTGTAGCCTGCGTGCAGACGCTCTGTCCCAGATCCCAAATAATTGGAATATGCATAGGCTACTGTAGTCTGCTCAGGCTAAACCTCGTGTAATACAAGGCATGACAAGACTTTTATATATACATGGATTATATACAACCACTGTCACTCTGCATTGGCCTCAAGCTTGCGTTTTAAGCTACAGTTTCAATTATCCACAGAGTTCACATGGTGTCTACAGCTTCATCGTTGTCCCCAGGCATCTCTGATCTTCTTTCTCCCCTCAGACACTCTTGGTATATTAGACTGGCTTATGTTTTGTGTTCATCACTATCTTCTTCTGAATCTCGTTCATTTTCTGAACTTTCATTCTTAGTTTCTCCGTCACCTTCACCTGTCAACAAACAAACAGAGAGTTGTTTACAAACAAAATAAAAAATAGGTTCACATAGCGTGCGTCTGTCTGTACAACGGCTATCTGCTCAGGAAGCGGTCATTAATAGAGACTTTAAGATGCTAGGACGACGACGGCGGTTAAAAAACAAAATAAGTTTTACAATTTAAAGAAGTCACGGTTAACTGACTATTATATTTGAAGCTAGTTTAATGACCAAAACGCCCCAGTACAGTCGTTGGCACCTAAGCGTGTATACCGCCGGTCAAAACATGTTTTATATCAACGTCAAGTTAAATGTTTACCTTGCAAACGTATTAGGTTTTCATTCGATACATTCGAACCAATGCATTATTGTCACATGAATGTGCCCTTAGCCAATCACGTCTCGCCAATCCCACGGTGTTGATTTCAAAACGGTTAACTTTGGCTTAAATTTAGAACATGTTTTGACGGGCGGTGTACACGCTTAGGTGCCAACGACTGTATTACTAAAATGATTGTAGTGTCCGTATTGAAGCCAATATCAAGCAACAGTTCTCATCTTTTGGTGAGTTGACGTCACCCTGAAGACGTGAAAATGCTCGAAGTGGCGTTATATAAAGAACAAGGACGGTGTTGAGATTACTCTAGGGACTAAACATTATTCATTCTTGTTTCAACACTGAACAACATTTCGCTGGATGATGAAACAATCATTGAATATTGCTGTGATGAATGTGATGTTGTCCTGTGAATATTGGATTGAGAACTGTATCAACTAGAAGATGAGTGAATTCAAGATAATTACTTTTAACATTTTCTGATTTATTCTTTTTCAAAGCTTTCTTCTTTTGTTTCATCTTCAATCTAAACCAAACCAAAATTAAAAGACATCATTCCAGTGATGGATTTACAAGGGGGTGCGGGGGGTGCCAATTACTACCAAAATCAGTTGAGTGACTTTTCCGGAAGAAAAAAGGTTGTTTGGAAGGCGGGCAAACGTTTATGTTTTATGACGTCAAGCTCAGTAATGCAGCGTGGCGTGTTAATGAATTTAACGAAATAAACAAATTCAGTTGAACAAGATGTTAATGAAGAGAGTGCGAAGTGAATGTGATACTGTAGTACACTCCGTTCAAAAAAACATATTGTTCAACAGAATTCGTTGATTTCGTTGATACGCCATGCTGCATTACTATTAGACACTCTACTGATTTTGGTAGTACTCAGTTAGTGCCTTGCTGCAGTGGGATGCGACGTGGCTTTTCATTGAAAATGTCAATCACATTTCTAATGTCTAGCTTCCTTGTGATATCCCTAATAAAATCCATAATAAAACGTCCACTTTATCCCTAAATTTACTTGACACTTTCCAGGTTTGAAAAAATGCGCTATTGAAAACACGATTTAAAACTTTTAAATCTTTCTTCAAAGTACCGTCAGAATGCAGGAAATGCCATTTCAGAGGTCCAAATTTCAAAAATTTTCCAGGGAGCATGCCCCTAGACCCCCCTAAGGAATGGTTTCACTAAGGTTAAAAAAATTCTAGATCCGCCTCTGCAGCACCCCCCTACCAGATCCAGCTGGATCCATCACTGCATCATTCGCCTGTAATCAGAAAGTGCCAAAAATTATGTAGAGTGAAAACCTTTTTGCTCTTTTCTTTGCTGTTTTTTCTTCAGCTTTTGATTTGTTTTCCTCCAGTTTCTTGTGATATTCTTCATTGGAATCTTCCTAAACATCATTTAAAAGAAAACACAAAGAAGAGAGGAACACTTGTGTATTATATACTAGTTATTATATGATACTGTAGACTGTAGCTACAGTATCTTCTGGAGATTTATTCAGTGCAAATCTAATTAGAAATCTGAGTGGCAACTCTCTGAAGCCATGACCTCATATATCATTGCAATTCATTCATTAACAAACCTCTTTAGCTTTTTCATCAATAAATCTCAGACGATTGTTTTCACGTCGTCTTGTTGCTCGATAAACATGAAATTCACCACTTCCAGCACCAGCACTCGAACCTGACGTAAAATTAAAATTTTGATAAACAGCTTTTGGCCAAAGATCTTTAGATTCATTGAATCACCTCAAACTTGTAAATGATGACATGATGATATCATCATCACCATTCACCATCATATTGACATCATCCTGGTGACATCACCACCACCATCATGATGACATCATCACCATCATGATGACATCAGCATCACCATCCTGATGACAGCACCATCATTATGACATCATAATATAAATTATCAGAGAAGCCAGTATCAGAACATTGATAATTGATTGAGTACATTTATTTTATTAATATTTGTTTTGAAATCTGAAAGTCTTGTTCATATCAGCACCTACCCATGACAAATCTAACAAAATCTTTTGGATCTGATGGTTTCCATTCTTTTTTCTGCGTTGGTATATTCACCAATTTATCCTAAAACACAACAGATTCGACAGAATATTTTATACAGAAACTCGTCACCATTCAGAAAGATTAAAAATGTTTAATATTTCACTAAAATTATATTTATAAGTCAAAGGATAACTAACTGGATTCTTCATAAGTTTTTCAATTTTCATTCTCTGTACATCCTTGGCAGATTGCGGTACAAATACTTCTTTCTTGCTTTCATCTTTCGATATTTCAACTTTCGCTTCGTCCGCCATCTTGACTAATGGTAACGACTGCTGACCACAACATTAGAGGACGCAGTTTAGCACCCAGTCCTCTATCTTTATCTCAAAATGGAAGGCAAAGTGATGGCTGCAGTTGGGGGTTGTGCCCTTCTTGCTGGGTTTGCGTATATTTTTCAAGGAGGTAATCAATCAAAACAGACTAAAAAAGGACAACCTGGTATGTAAGCACAGTTTGGTTATAGTTTTCAAACTGAAATCATTTCCAACATCATATTTTTGTTTGACTCAAAGTTCTTGTTCAGTTAATGTCAGACAAGTTTTTTAAGTTTATTGTTTTGTTATTTTAGATCTGTTTCCTGGGTTGATAAATCTTGGTAATACTTGCTATCTTAATTCTGTCCTTCAGGTTAGTAAAGATAATGGTACAATTGAAGGTGGGATTGTGGCTTGGTGCTGTGGTAGTGATGATGATGGCACCATGGTGGTGGTGATGATGATGATGGTTGTATTGTGGTGGTGGTAGTGATGATGGTGGTAGTGATGGTGGTGGTGTTGATGGTGCCATGGTGGTGGTAGTGATGGTGGTGGTATTGGTGGTGGTGGTGATGATAGTGGTGGTAGTGGTGATGATGATGATGGTGGTACTGGTGGTGCCGTGGTGGTAGTGGTTGTGATGGTGGTGCTGTGGTGATAGTGGTGGTGGTGGTCTGCTGAGAGATGACTACCAGGGACAAAATGGTTGGGTAGTTGCTTCCAGTTACTGGTATTAGAGTGTTCTGGGGGAATTTTTTAATTCTTGGCTGGTATTTGAAATATTCTACAGGGTTCGAATTAACATTTGAAAAGTGCATCGCAAAAATATTTTGTCGAAAAGATAGGGGGGTTGGGACTAATCCCCCCCCCCCCCCCATATTTCAATTTCTGCTTCCACTTCGGTATTTCAGACAGAAGCTGCGTTGGAGTTCTGGATTAGACTAGAATTTGAAACGCCGCGCAAAAAAAACAACGCATTTATTTAAGCTTGTTTCAAACGTCAAACTCATCAGTGCGTAATTCGAACCTTTCCAAGCATTTTACTCATATTAAAAATGTGTCTGAAATGACATGTGTTTGTTTTATTTTTGCGCATAGTGCATCGCGATTTGCGAATCACGATATGTTAATTCGAACCCTGTTCTAGTATTTTTGGTTGTACCATGCTGGACTGGACATGACATTATCAGCTGGGGTATATGTTATTGTGTGTTATTTTTTAATATTCTGTAGGCACTGGCTTCTGTGTCCACATTTGTCTCATGGTTAAATACATCATGTAAATTACAACAAAACAACAACAAGAGAAAACAACTGGCATTGGAACTTTCAAAATTGATGCAGAGTATGTCTGTTCTCTTTTGTCCTCTATTTACAAACCCATACTTTGAAGTGCTTAAAATTTCGTGGTTGTTTTATAATTAAATTAGAAAAATATGATTTTTACATTTTTAGTATTAAATAGTCCCTGTTATGAACAAGAATCGTATAATCCTGTTTCTATTTTTGAAAGTCTCTATTCTCATGGCTGGGTCATCTCCACAGAACAACAGGTATTAAAAATTGTTTAAAACACAATCTAAAGTGGTTTTCTAAATGTGCTGAGTACGTGAATCATGATTTTTTTATTATGTGACACATATAGGATGCTCATGAAGTTTTCCAAGTAATAACATCCACCCTTGCAGATGAGGAAGAGTTTGTAAGTTGAGAGATGCCATGTACGTTTGATAATAAACCTGGGCTTTTAATATATGTGACCTCACACCAAGGATCTTTCCTCACCCTCCCTCCCTTCATGGTGGGTGTATTAGGGGGGGGGGGGGGGGGGTTAGGGTGGAGTGAAGGGTGAGAAAAAGCCCTGGGAACTAGGTTGATCTTTAGGGGGCCTATTAGCTTTGTACATCAGTATGATAGTACTATAACTAGTACATACTGTACTGTAGGAAAGTACCGTACTATAAAAGGTCTACTATATACTAGGAGTTCTCAGGGCTTGAAATTTTAAATTTTCGGCAGTATCCAAGTGGATACCAGGTTTCTGAATTTGGTATCCCTCCTTCAAATCTAGTATCCCACTTTTGAATACTAAACATCTCAACTTGCAATATCTAAAATTAACTATAACAGTTTGTGACAGTGCCTGCGGTTACGTTACGTTCTAAGACGTTACGCTACATTGCAAGAGGTTACATTACATTATAAGATGTTACGCTACATTGTAAGACATTACATTACATTGTAAGACATTACATTACATTGTAAGACATTACTTTACATTATAAGATGTTACGCTACATTGTAAGACATTACATTACATTGTAAGACATTACTTTATATTATAAGATGTTACGCTACATTGTAAGATGTTACGTTACATTCTAAGATGTTACACTACATTATAAGATGTTACGCTATATTATAAGACGTTACGTCAGATTCTATGGCTGTGCACTATCGAAAATTTTATTGTATCCCGTTGGATACTGAAGTTAAGACTTCTAGTATCCCAAATGAAAATCTAGTATCCCGTGGATATCGGGATACTGCAAATTTCAAGCCCTGGTTCTTATCAGAAGTGAGATGCTGCCTCGCATACATTCCTAGTGCCTGTTGGAAGCAGAGAAAGGCCCTGGGCAGGAGATTACCCTAACACCTCAATGTGATCCACCACAATAGATCAATATTTGTCAACACAACAGTTGATTTTCTGTAATTATTATCAGTTGCCTCAACGGGTGATATATTTATGTCCATCACTGACCAACATGCCTCGATAGAGGTCTGCAGTACAGTACTTAATATATAAGATCTGTCTCGCAATATTTGTTTTAAAAAATACTAGCATGCAATTATTAAAATGCACAGTATACAATGTAGTTTAGATTTATAATTTATATATTTTGAATCATTAATTAGACAGGTACAAAGAACTGGAATTCTGTTTTAAATGACAAGGTAAAATTTATAACTGTTGCTAGAGATGTAAGGAAGAATAAAATTAAAGAAAAACTTGTGTTCTAATTACTGATGTTTGTTTAGGTCAGCGAGAGTCCATCAGATGAGTCCATTGTCCATCGAAGTAGAGTAGCAGGTAAATAAATTCATATGTAAAAAATAATTTTTAGAAAATAGGATTCTGACTCACATTTCTAATAAGAAAAGTTGTATAATTTTTTGTTGTACTGTAGCATTCAAAATTGAAAGAAAATCCTGGTCACCATTTACTGGTTTATTTGCAAATCAATTGACATGTAAGACATGTTTGTCAAAGGTAAAGTTTATACTCTTCCTGTTTCTTGTAATTACCAGTATTCTGTTTTTTATTTAGTTCTTATCTTCTATTTTTTTATCTTTTACTTTTTTCAATTTCCTCTTTGTCATCTTCTTAAATTAAAAATAATAGAATTAGAATTAAAATTAGAGTTAGAATTATGAATTAGAATAAGAATTAATGTGTTTTCTTTCTGTTCAGTATCCTGTCAAGTTTGATTATTTTGATACAATTTCTCTCAGCTTACCATCCCCATTTCAGGTACATCAAGTACATTGTTAGCCTCCCTCGCAGCCATGTCCGGTGTTCACCCCCCCCCCCTCCAAAACTGTGGGTGTGGCAGCCCAAATAAGGTCAAAAACGGGATTTGACCCTCAGGCGTCGAAGTGGATATATATTTTTTTCGGGGGGGGGGGGGGGGGGGGGGGTGGACACGGCTGTGAGGGAGGCTAGTACATTGCAGGAATAACTTTGCATGTTGCATCTTAAACTGCATATTCATTAAAGTGCCTTTGAAAGGAAATATCACTTCAGTTTTTTAAGATTGTATTTGGAAGAACACCTAAGATAATGAAATATGGCTTTTACATGCCTTTCAAATCTTATCCCATTCTTGAGTCATTGGCTGGAGAAAACGGAAAATCAGTCATACTGTATTTTTGGATTGGTTTGACTAAACTGAATCAAACGTTGAATATTTTCCTTGGGGTATGGTCTGATTACATCTGCAATGTGTGGTTTTGTGTAGTTAAACCAATCCAAAGATATGACTGATTTTCCGTTTTCTCCCACATACAACGTTCCGTCATTGCTCAGATTGCATATTCAATAATTCAAGAATGGGGTAAGATTTGAAAGGCATGTACTACATGTAAAAGCAATTTTTCTTCTAAATACAATCTTAAAAAACTGAATTGAAATTCCGTTTCATACTTAGGCACTTTAAGCTACATCTTAGTTTAGAAAAACTTACTTTTTTTTTTTTTTTTCTAGTTAAATAATAATTATACTTTGCAAGATCTGTTGCGGAAGTTTATTTGTTCAGAAATTCTGGAGTCTTTTGAATGTTCCAGTTGTGATACCATTGAAAGAAAAACAAATCAGAAAAGGTTACTAAAGAAACTGAGCTTAGGAAAGGTAAGCGAAGGGCCTTCGCTCGAAACGTTAGATTCCTACGTTCTCTGTTTCGGCAGTATATCTAACCTAAGTTACTATATTTCGATTGTTGTTTCAACACTGCCTACGCAGCACGCTACTTTTATTTCACTTTAACCCATTGCTGTCTAGGATGTCTGAGGGTTCTCCCTTTGACGAGTAAAAGTGTCTGGCATTAGACAGAGTAAAAAAGGGGCTGATTTTGGTTGGCTCAGGCATAGAAATGGGTAAAAAGTTTGAAAAATAACCTTGTCTAAGCCGAGAAAATCAAAGCTAAACTTTATGTAAATCAGGACTACAGGTATCTTTATCACACATAAAGACAATGATTAAACGTTAACTTCTTTTGAATTTTCCTCATGAATTATTAAGAGTTTTTGAATGATGTTTCCACCACTATTAATAAAATCGATAATCTCACATGTGTGATTATTCATGATAATCTCACATGTGTGATTATTCATGATAATCTCACATGTGTCGATTATAATATTTCCTATATATCCTATATAATATTTGGATAATCAATTGGATATTCCTTTTCTTTGCAGTTACCACATTGTTTGTGCTTCCACATCAATCGTACTTACTGGCAGAGCAATGGCATGCCATTCAAGAATAATAGTTTTGTTAGGTTTTCCGAAATCTTGGACATTGAACCATTTCTCTACACGTCATCTGATGTAAATCCTAACACTGAAATTCCTACCAGTTTGAACCAACTGACTGGGACTTGGCTTCATGTAAGAAACTCCTCACAAAAACAAGAGAAGGACGAAGATACAATTAAAGAATTGAATTCACATACAAGGTTTTAAAAACTTTTTTTTTACTTATTGTAAGCAAAACATTGTTGGCTTTATGAAGTTGAACAGAAGTACTACAGTAGGAGTGGAGGATGAACGAAGGTGCATGGGACTCCTTGTTTGAGGGGTGGGGCACTGAAGTGTCTCTATATAACGTGTCGTTATATGTAGATCAATGAGGGTGGGGGATGAATATATTTGTGTACAGTACCATGGGCAACTAGCCATTGAGCGTTTGACTCTAGAGTCGAGAGAGCACAATGTCGGAACTTCCAAAGCGAACTGAACAATTAATGCACGCTCCGCCCGCCTGCGCGTGCAAAGTGGACGTTATAATGGAAAACAGCCTTTATGCAGCATATTTTGGCTGGTCAGTTACTGTGTTTATACAAGGCTATACAAACATTGTTATGGTGTCAGAGCTTTAGAATAAGACATGCATATTCCGAAAAATAATGCCATTCTGAAAACTTAAGATGTAAGTTAAAACAAGTGGAACTACTGTGAGATTGTAATATTTCGACTTTATTTCAACTACTTTTTAAATAGTTGGATTAGAGCTAGGCACTCATTCATTGCTTATAGAGCCCCATGCCACACCCTCTAATGGCTCTGAGCAGAGACTGAGAAATGAAGAATAATTTAGTCTATGAACAAGCAGGCTATCCTTGATCTTTAATCCTCTCCCGACTGTACGTATCGTTTCTTTCTAACGATGCGGCCTTTAGTCTTTTACTGTCTAACACGGGACGATTTTACTCTGACTGCTTAACGCCAGACGATTTTACTCTGACTGCTTAACGCCAGACGATTTTACTCTGACTGCCTAACACCAGACGATTTTACTCTGACTGCTTAACGCCAGACGATTTTACTCTGACTGCCTAACGCCAGACGATTTTACTCGTCAAGGGGAGAGTTCTCAGTCGGGCGCCGAGAGGTTAACCCATTGCTGCCTAGGATGTCTAATGGTTCACTTTGATGAGTAAAATTGTCTGGTATTAGACAGAGTGAAACAATAAGGCTGGAGTGGGTCAAACAGGTGTTCATCTGATTTTAGCTTAAAACTTTTCCTTTATTTTCAGGTTGACATTGAACACTCAATATCATCTGGTAGCAGTCATTGTTCATCATGGTGGGGTTCAAGAAGGTCATTTTATAACATATCGAAAACTGGACTCACCGAAAAATGATAAATGGACTTTAGTTTCAGACGAGAGAGTACAAACTGTTCCTTTTACACAAGTCTTAAAATCAAATGCTTACATGTTATTTTATGAAAGAAATAAAGAATAAATATTATTATTATATAAAATAGAGTGTTTTATTGATTTTTCCGCCACTAATAAAAGTGATAATCTCACATGTGCGATTATTTATGATAATCGCACATGTGACGATTATTGCTGAATCAGCATTATATTTTAATGCAATTTTTGCAAGGCAATAGGACAATTTTTTTATATAATAAACAGAACAATACATGGATGCTTGGAAATATGAAATTTATTTCTCGTGTTGAACAGGATATGTCACTCGTTCGCTTCGCTCACTCGTGAGATATCCTGGTCAACACTCGAAATAAATTTCATATTTCCAAGCATAATTCTCTATTTAATATTGAAATTTGTGATTCAAAGAAGTTTTTATACAACAACGAGGCCCGAAATAATGTTTTAAATGTACATAAGTGTGGTAAAGCAAAGTGAAAAGATGGTAAACTGTCGAGTAGGAGATTTTTGTTACTAAAAATCTCGGCACTTTATTTGCTCTGTTTAAGACACTGCCTATACGCAGCACTTAATAAGTGTTGTGCATTTGTGTATTAGTAATAGTCTTGCTTTGTTTGTTTTTTACGTCTACCAACAAGCAATTTGTTTTAAAACAAAACCCCGCTTTTTGTGAGTTTTTTAACTGTGATTCTAAGGTTATAGTAAAGTTCTACATACTGTAATTTATTGTCTATTAAAAGAATTTTATTGTTTGTAGTATTTCCTAGAATTTTACAATGTAATTTTTTGTACAAATTGATTTACAGTTCGTTTACCGTGCAACGGAAATGAAGGTTTTTAGTGTGTTCTGAAGCACTCTAATAATGGTCTTTATTAATGAGAATACATCAAACGTGTATCTTTACAATCGGATATTCTCCTAAGGATTTTTCAACGTGGCCGTGTCGAGGCATATCAAAGGCGCATTAAGCAGCCGCCATAACGACACAGTTCACACCACGGATCCCAGCTAAGCCCTAGGTGTTGATTTTACGGAGGGAGGAAAACCGGAGAACCCGGCGAAAAACCCTCGGAGCACAGGAGAGACCAACTAAACTCTACTCACATGAGTCTCAAGCTCGAGAACGGGGTTGTTCCCAGATGGTCACCCATCCAAGTACTAACCCCGTCTAACCGGGCTTAACTATTGGTGAGAGGCAGTGCCCTAGCAGCACACGCCATCCAAGCTTGGGGGCTAGCTATGGAGTCGTAAATAAATTGCAGAGTGGGAGGTTAAGAAAAACATCAATATACGTCTATTATAGTATTTTACTCTAGATATTGCCAGACGCTTTTCTTATTGATTTGGCAAACTCCCACAAGCAGGTGAAAGGGGGAGGGTAAAAACCTGTCCCAAATCTCAATTGGAAGACAAAATTTGTCTTCCAAAGAAGAGCCATCAGAGAAGGGGGCATATTATGCTTTACTGTATCACATAATATTTTCCCTACAGTATATAAAATATTTTGGGCATTTTAATATAATATTGTACTGCGTTGCCATGAATTTTGGATATTTTGGGGTATTTCGTTTCAGTTAAATCGAGTATTTGGTACACCACTGGCCAACACCAATATATGAACACTTTTTCCAAATTTTGACTGCGTATGAAATTGATTTTTTCAGCAGGCTTTATAATGTTGACAGCAAACCTATCTTCTCCCAAGAACAATATAATGATTACAATCACTTTGTTACAAATGTACATGTATTAAATAACTCATAAATTACACGTTTACAAGTATTGCAATTTTTGCATGTAAAATACTCTTATTAAATGCTATATATTTGGTATATATATATATATATATAAAGTTAGGGTTGGAGAAAAAGTTGAGTGAATTTCTACTGGAACTGTAAAGATCTAATTTATACATTTGTCTTTATTATTTTTTTTTTTAACTATTTTTAGCTTATGTTGACTGCTAACACCTCCAGATGTTAAAAACCCTATCTAAAATCTCATTTAAATTAAATGTGTGAAAAAAATACCCCCAAATTAATGTGGGGGAGTTGTACGTGACGTCACATGGTTTGCAACCGCAGCTTTGCGTCATCTCGTCTCGGCTTGGGTGGCTGGAGCAAGGCCACATAACAAATAATTTTGCTTGTCAGGTTACGGAGGTTCAATCTTCTTCCATCCTCCGTTTCTTGTCAGCTAAACACCAGCAAGTTTACACTAAATCTTTAAAGAAATAGTTTCTTGTGAATCTTTCGTATGGCTGAAGGAGATAAATTGAATATTGACAGCGTAATCAGTCGCCTATTAGAAGGTATAGATTTCGCCGGGTCAAAATTAGAACTCCGCCGCGATACGGAGTATTATAAAAACAAAATGGATAAGGATTAACTCGGTTTCCTTTTTATTATGTATTCTAGTACGTGGTTCAAGACCCGGCAAAAATGTTCAACTTACAGAAGCAGAAATACGAGGTCTTTGTTTGAAGTCTAGAGAAATCTTCCTTAGTCAACCGATCCTTCTGGAACTCGAAGCTCCTTTGAAGATTTGTGGTATGTAGAAAAGCGGTTTAGTTGTTAGTTTAATAGTTCGATACTTGTCTGGTGAAACTATTTTCCAATGGACAACCTAATCTCTCTATCTTTCTTTATTTCTCAGGTGATATTCATGGTCAATATTACGATCTTCTTCGTTTATTTGAGTATGGCGGCTTTGCTCCCGAAGCAAACTATCTTTTTCTCGGCGATTACGTTGACAGAGGGAAACAATCTTTAGAAACGATATGTTTATTACTGGCTTATAAAATTAAATATCCAGAGAACTTCTTCCTTTTAAGAGGAAATCATGAATGTGCTAGTATTAATCGGATATATGGATTCTACGATGAATGTACGTGAAAAAACTACAGTGCATATTATATTATATCTTCACAATTGCTTAGTAGACCGGGTATTGTGTGTAAAAATGTGAAGTATTTTCTTCGTTTTTCTTCAGGTAAGAGACGGTATAACATCAAATTATGGAAAACCTTTACAGATTGCTTCAACTGTCTGCCTATAGCTGCCATTATCGATGAAAAGATATTTTGTTGTCATGGCGGTAATTGAATTGTTTTTCTTCAAGATTTCTTCAATTAAATACAAAAAATTTGTAACAGTAAGACAAAGAAAGTGTAGCATTGAGCTGTAGTGTTGTCTGTGTACAATAGGCAACTCCCCTAATGTTGATTGCTTGTAGTTTTTGAAGAGTTTAAAGTACTTTTTTTGTGTATTTTTCAGGACTTTCTCCAGACTTACAATCAATGGAACAGATCCGTCGAATTATGAGGCCAACAGATGTTCCTGATCAAGGTCAGTACCTTCAAACAATAGCCTAAAAACCATCTTATTCAATTGTTTTGTTTTAAAGGAAATTTCTGCTGATATTGCCTTTTAAGGCAGTGAAATTGACCGAAGAAAAAATTCTAATATTTTGAACAGTTATGTTGCAAGATCGACATTCAATTAAATGCTATTAGCTTGACTTTGTAGCTAGTTTAATATTTAACTCCATGTTATTTCGGTTGCTAAGGTGCTATCGTAATTTTTAATTCTTATAAAATTTGAACTAGAAAATTTTTTAAAAGAACCTATTAATTTCTTCGTAAGATCATGTTTTGATATTGTTTTGTAATAAAATATACACTATGATAAATTCAGTTACATCAAGGTAGTATTTGTGGTCAAAGTGAAAAGGTGGTAAACTGCCGAGAATAGTTTTTATAACAAAATACTAATGTTTTGAGCAGAGCCTGACGAAGGGCTTCACTTAAAAAACCCCCAGTATTTTGTTATAAAAACTAATCTCAAACAGTTTACCACCTTTTCACTTTGCTCTATTTAAAACACTGCCTACACAGCATTCTACTTTTTTACACTGTTGTATAATTATTTGTGGACAGGTGTCTTCTAATCTGTAAGACCTGTTGAAAATATATACAAAAATACAACGTGAAGAATACAGTACTGTATGTTTCAGAGATGACAAATATAGTTGTCTATAAAATGCCAAACATTTTAGCTTGGTCCTTGCATTATTTATTGCATGTGGTTATTTATAGTTCACGAAGGTCAATACAAGGTCTGATTGGCATTCTCTTATTTGATATTGTTTCTGTATTTTCATCATGTGAACATTGATTGAATAATACAGCGTTTTAAATTAACTTCTGTCACATAATCATATGAATTATAACTTCAGAAAACAGCTATTACATCTCAAAGATTGTGCTTAAAAATCTTCCTAGTTATTTAAAAATGTTTCCACTTGTATAAAATATTACGGTACCGTATGTTGCTGTTAGAGTAGATTTTTCTCTTTAATACATATTTTTTTTGAAGATTATTAATTAATATCTGGTGTGGTTTTCTGGTTTATGGGAGGCTGCTGAGCCAAAAAAACCCCAACATTTTTAATTATATATCACAACATTTTGAGACTTTATTGAACATTAAATAATACTTGAATAATACGAATGAATTGATACATGTATACTGTCCGTATCTTAGCTGATTATTAATATGAAAGTTATATTCTAGTACAATGAGAAATTGTCACGGCCTTGGTAAATTCCATTGTTTAGTGCATGTATATGTACAGTATACAAAATTATCTAAAAAATATGAACTTTGATTCATAGCATTGAGCCGTATTGATACAGCATTTTAGCAGCATTGATTAATACCAAAATGACCAAATGAAGTTATTGTGATGGTAGACAGGTAGAATACATATTACATTCCAAAGAAGGTGTTATATTGTGTTAATATTGTTGGGGTTTTTTCAATTATGTTGTATATTAGGTCTGTTATGCGACCTTCTCTGGTCAGACCCTGATAAAGAAGTGACAGGATGGGGTGAAAATGATCGTGGAGTTTCATTTACATTTGGTCCAGATATTGTTTCAAAGTTCTTACAGAAACATGATCTGGATCTCATCTGTCGAGCACATCAGGTTTGTTGTTAAAGGTTACTGGAGATATATTATTTGGGACATGATCACATTCGGTCATTTTGTAGCTGGATTAGACTTCTCTCGTTTGTGACTAGTGTATCTTACTGGTGATCAGAAGGTTGATGGTTCGTCTGGCTTTGGAACTTGCTACTCTTTTCTGAGTCAAATATCTTGAAGAACACACAATTACCATACCTGACCTGGCATTTTGTTCTGAGTGCTCCTTAGTACTGTACTTCAGTATTAAAACCTGCATTTAAATAGTCCAGACCATTATTATGATTTATATAGTGTCTCTTATCTTTTTCAGGTTGTTGAAGATGGATATGAATTTTTCGCCAAAAGGCAGCTTGTCACATTGTTTTCTGCACCAAATTATTGTGGTGAATTTGATAATGCTGGTTCAATGATGAGTGTAGATGAAACACTAATGTGTTCATTCCAGGTAACACCAATTTTATTTATTTATTATTGCTACATTATGTACCATATTAAACTTCTGATTATAACACTGGCTTATGTTTTTCCAAAACTTGAATTTCAAAGCTTTATAGCTTGTTATATATTGGAGAAAATTAGCTTGTTATTGCGGGAATAGTTTGCTAACAATTCTTACAATTCTAGATTCTGAAGCCAGCTGACAAAAGGAAATTTCCTTATGGTGGATTAAACACAGGCAGGCCTGTGACCCCACCTCGTGGACAGAATAACAAGGCAAAAGGAGGGAAAAAATAAACTACTCGGATTGTCACTGACAGACAGTCCATTGTAATATAATTTAGTTTTTATTTTCCGTAGTTTTTTTCGTGGACTTTTCAAAAATTGTAAAGCCAATTTAATGTAGTATTCTGTAATTTATATATTATATAATAGGGTTTTAATAAATCATTCACCCAACCACAATTCCTTGCTAATTATTTATTGGGAATGGTGGTTCTAAAACTGTCATTCTGTAGTTGTTTTTGTCTTTTCTAATTATTTTACAATATGTACAATAATAATTATACATAATTCTAGCAGACTTTCTAATAAAACCACAGGCTTTCTAACAGGTGGTGATCAGTTTCCCTTACTAGAGTACTTCTCTTGATGAGTAAAATTGTCTGGTGTTAGCCAGAGTAAAATACTAAAAGGCCACCACACTAGGGAAAAGTTTAAAGGTGATGTACAGTCCATTCTGCGCATGTATGAAACTAATGTTTACATCTTTATTTACAAAAATAATACTAATACCTTATTCAAGATTGTAAGCTTTTCTTGGTTCCCATTCATTACTTATACCCAAAACAAAATATGTTCAGGAGAAATAGAAGAAATCCGAGGAGATATCCTTGCTGAATCGCTTGGTTTTCTGCCATGTTCCTAACAGTTTACATTTTGCTGAGTACTTCATGTAATTATCTACGAATGTCATGTTTTGGGGACCACATTGTGGTCATGCGCAGAACGGACTGTACGTCACCTTTAAAATGGTGTGAATTATAATAATTTTCCCCACATATCTGTTGGATGAATTTGGTGCCCTCCTGGTCCATGTGTGTTAGCCCCCTTAATTATTTGATTTAAAGTGCCTATGTCATCCTCAGGGACTTTACATATTTATACTAATTGGAACATTCTGAGAAGATTTGTAACATATGGGGCGAAAATTTCATCTTCATGGATTTTTTTTCCGTTAAAGTTGATGGAAAACGACTTTACAGATTCCTCTTTTGACATCACTTCCGTCAACTTTAATGGCAAAAAAATCCATGAAGATGAAATTTTTGCCTGAGAAGATATATTACAAATCTTCTCAGAATGTTCCAATTAGTATAAATATGTAAAGTCCCTGAGGATGACATAGGCACTTTAAGTTACTCAAATCTTCTAAATTTAGATCTGGGTACCACAGGCTTTTTGCTAAACATTAAATTTATGCAACTTTTTTCATTTCATTTCTGAATTGGTTAAAAGTAAATTATTTGTATTATATGCATTATTAACATGTACAACTCATTGTATAATTATATTAATAATTTATTTTTAATTATACTTGTATAATTTATAATTATTAACTTCTAGTTTTAATTGTATACTATTATACATGTAATTATATTCAGAGTACACACCAATGGAAAAGGCCATAGTTAATAGAACATATACATGGTTTGGAAACTCGTCCAAAGTGATTGTTCTATATGTTTTTGTTCAAGTTTGGAAATTTGTGCAATTTCACGGTCTTATATTTTCTGTATAATGAAACAGTCATCCAATAGCAACGCTCGGTTTAATTAGTGAGTTGCTTCATTGTCACGTGTTGACATGTGGTGCTTCATCGTCGCGTGTTAGAATTTACTTCCATATAAGGAACTCCATTGTCAGTTCAACATGACCTAGCCTGGTACCCTGGCCCAATTTCAAAAGAAATAAGGGCCAGGTAACCACTAATCTCATTCTCGCGTCATCAGGGCTAAATCCACTTATAATGATTGCAGTTTTACTCAGCCACTAAAAACACGCAAAATTTTAACCAATAGGAAAGCAGAAGTCTTTAGTGGTTACCTGGCCCATATTCTTTGATTGGGCCAGGGGACCAGGCTAAACATGACCATGCTTCATGTTGAAAGACAATAGAGCTTCCAAACCATGTATATGTTTTATTAACTATGACTAGATCAAGTAAATCCTATTTGATCAAACTTGTTGACAATATTGAAGTAAAAAATAATAAATACCTTTATTACAATGCCAGAGGGGTGGCTCTGGGGACGAGATTGGGAGGGGGTGGGCTTAGCCTAGTACCCTGGCCCAATCAAAGAATATGGGCCAGGTAACCACTAAAGACTTCTGCTTTCCTATTGGTTGAAATTTCGCGTGTTTTTAGTGGCTATGAGTGAAATTGCAATCGTCATAAGTGGATTTAGCCCTGATGACGCGAGAATGAGATTAGTGGTTACCTAGAAATAAATTGGTATAATGAAGCAATCAACCAATAGCAGCGTTGCTTTATAAATATTAATGAACGTAAAACAAAAGATTGTGCACCTTATTTCTTTTGAAATTGGGCCAGGGAACCAGGCTAAACCCACCCTAGCCTTGGAGACGCGGCGAACATCAAAGCGGTTAACAATGAGCTACAATTTAAGTTGAGGGTGGCAAATAAGGGCCAGGTAACCACTAATCTCATTCTCGCGTCATCAGGGCTAAATCTAGCCTGGTACACTGGCCCAATCAAAGAATATGGGCCAGGTAACCACTAAAGACTTCTGCTTTCCTATTGGTTGAAATTTCGCGCGTTTTTAGTGGCTATGAGTGAAATTGCAATCGTCATAAGTGGATTTAGCCCTGATGACACGAGAATGAGATTAGTGGTTACCTGGCCCATATTTCTTTTGAAATTGGGCCAGGGTACCAGGCTAGGCTAAATCCACTTATGACGATTGCAGTTTTACTCATAGCCACTAAAAACGCGCGAAAATTTAACCAATAGGAAAGCAGAAGTCTTTAGTGGTTACCTGGCCCATATTCTTTGATTGGGCCAGGGTACCAGCCTAGGGTGGGCTTAGCCTGGTACCCTGGCCCAATTTCAAAAGAAATATGGGCCAGGTAACCACTAATCTCATTCTCGCGTCATCAGGGCTAAATCCACTTATGACGATTGCAGTTTTACTCATAGCCACTAAAAACGCGCGAAATTTTAACCAATAGGAAAGCAGAAATCTTTAGTGGTTACCTGGCCCATATTCTTTGATTGGGCCAGGGTACCAGGCTAGGGTGGGCTGTGCATGTCGGTGTTGGCACTGCTTGGAGGCTTGGTGACGAACCAATGGTCTTCAATCGGTTGTGTTCTTCAGTTAATTTCTCTTTTTCTCGTCAAATTACAAGAATGGCTAGCTTAGGATTAATAAACAAGATTATTCCAAGCAGGAGTATTGCTTGTGCTCTTCGCAAGAATATTTCATCCGTAGTAAGCAGCAGTGCAAAGAAAAGTCGAACATTCATGAGTATTGTCGCACGTGGATCCAGCCCTGGTTATCTGCCAACTTCGGCTTTATTTTCTAGAGTTTGTAGCTGTGGAATTCACAATAATATCTCTGAAGGTACTAGAGTTTCTAGCCTGGACTTTGAATGTTTAATATCTTGTGTTCTTCATCAATGATTTTCTACAAATATCCTTAGATAGTAGCAAAGCTTCATGTGAAAGCTAGTTCTTATAATTAGCTTGAGGTATAATACCACGTGGTGTAATAACGTAATTACCCGATGCATCGATAATCAATGAGATAACAATCAATTGATATATATTGATTGGATTTTCAATGATTGATTTTCATTGATTAATTATGCTGAATATATCTCTACCAAGAACAGGAGTGGCAGTAACCTGTGTAACTGCAGATAACTCTTAAAAACTCCCACAAACAACATCTTTCACCATTTTAAATTGTACCCTATTCTCCTGGGGCCGGTTGTACGAAGGCCGGATAGCGCTATCCACTGGATAGCGATTTTTTCAACCTTCGTAAAAATGGTCGTTGCTTGTTATGACCTCAGATTAGGATTTGGAATTTATAAACTGAAGTTTTTAAGATCTATTGTGGGCTCCAGATCTGTAGTTTCACAGCTCTTCGGCCATTTTTACGAAGGATCCGGGCTTCGTACAACCGGCCCCAGCATATTGAATACTGAAAATTACATAAGTACAATGAATCAAGAATGGAATGAGGCAACATCTATGAAACCTATGAAAAATATGCATCTATATACAGGTATGGGGGAAATGATTGAATGCCTGCATATTGGCAATGATACCAAAATGAAAAATGCCAGCAATATATGGCCACCATGAATTTTAGGCCCTAGTAAGTTCTTCATTTAACAATTATAACTACATGTATTACCAAAACCGATGATATGCATAGCATGACCTGAAAAGCATACCATGATTTCCACCCAAAACATTGACGAATCTGTATGCGTTCCTATTAAAACGTTTTTGGCTGGAGAATTCAAAACTGGTAAATGGACCAATCACATTTCAGTGATCTCACGGTGTCAATTTCAAAGGCTAAGGAATGCAGACAGATTTGTTAATGTTTTGGTGGAAATCATTTTTGGGCCATGCTGCGGATCATTGGTTTTGGTGATATGTACAACAAAATACCATCTACAGGTATTAATATTATATGATCTAGTGCTTACAATTCCATTTGTAAAACTTTCTGTTTAATAATAGGGGACCAACAACTTCTAGCTTTTGTTAAAGAAGAGATCAACTATGAAACAGAAACGATGAAAAGTTTAGAGAAGCCAAAATTGGAGATATTCAGTCAACCTGTATGTTGAGTTGTTTAATTATTCTGTACAGTTAAAATGTACATAATTTCTTTGTAATTGCAGTATTAAAAGCGTGGGGGAGGTGGGTGGGTGGTGGGTTGCTCGCATATAAGGGATACAGGTATGTGCCACCCTTGTAGGGTATGGTTTTCAGGCCTGTTTTGGTTTGGAATAGGGTATGATGCCAATGTGACACCAGTGCTGGGATAATGTATAGAAAATTACCTTTTTAGGACTGGGATAAGGTCAGGATTTTGAGGTCACGGCAGCAGCCTCCTACCCAAATTGCCATAGTACCCCCCTGGGATTAACAGCCACATGTAGATTACAATAATAGTTTTTATTATCATGATTACTTTATAACAGGATAACCTAAAAGAAATCAAATTCAAAATAACTCGCTTGCTCAATGGAGAAAGGTAAGGCAGGTCAATAAATAATGATAGTTTCTAATAATTTTTGTCACTGAACCTTTCTATTTTGTTTTTTTATGGTAAAGAGTCATTGTATCTTTTGACATTGATCAGAGTATAAATCATGAAGCAGAGGGCCCTGAGGATGACAGTGATGATCAAGTAGGAAAGGTAGGCTGTTGCGGTATATCAATATATCGATAATTATTGGGTTTTTTCAAATATCGGTTATTCGGTATTTTAATTTTGAAAATATCGATATACTGAAAATATCGAAATCTTACCGAAAATATTGAAATCTACGATATTATTGGTATTAGACGCGTGAAAACCGATTATCACTGTTTTGTCGCTTGAACTTCTGTTGCGGAAGTTTCGGGACTCTCTTTGCGGCAAATCACGCCACCTATTATCAAACTATGACTCATCCTGAATATGTAATGCGTTTCAATTCCCAAAGCGCACATTTCACGGGCTGGCTGTCGACTCGACAGTGTTGAGGATAGACTCATTGCAGTCTTTAGAAATTTTTTTGCACGCGATGAGTCATCGCTAGAATAAATAGAACATGTTTGTGACAGATGCCGTATATACGACTCAATCGACAATCTCCAGACTCGTTTGTTTATATTCTTGCGTGCGAAGATCAACGTTCGAAATACCAACATGCCACCAAGCGCTGTTTGTGATCATTTCAAGAAGGGAAAGGATGATCCCGAGTGTCAACTATTCAGTAAAGCCGGTCAAATTATAACTTCGCAGAGAGCCCAGCTAAAGCCAGACCAAGCAAACATGCTCGTGTTTCTGGCAGAAAACTTGTTAATATATTATATATATATATCATTGTAAATATATCATTTGTTACATTAAAGCTCGATTCATACTTCGAAAAAGGTGCTTTTTCTTTTGTAAAACGTTATTCTTATATCCTGGCGTCTGGTGAAAATTAGGCTTAAAATATAGTTAATTTCCATTGCGGAAAAATATTGATATTATCGGGGGTTTTTTTTCGATAACCGATATCGGTATTTTTTCAATACCGCAATAGCCTAAGGGTATTTAAACAACAGTATGCTCAGGAGGGGGAGGGGGGGGGGGGTGCTAGGGGGCAAATTCCCAGTTTAGTTCTTTTCTTTTAACTTCTAACAACTACAGTACTAACAGTTTGTGTTTCTATTGCAGATTACATCATATCCATCTTTTTCTGTTCAAATTATAAAAGATTCCGTAAGTGTTATTTTAAAGGAGTTTCTTGAAGGGATGTAATCAGTGTGTAGTCAAGCAGAGTGTAGATTTTTCTCTCATTTCAGACTAATAGCAGAAGTGAATTGGTTTCTGAACTATTCATTTTTCAACAATTGTAGGGTGAAACATTGCATTTTAACTGTGAGTATGATATTGAAGAAGGTGAAGACAGTACAGACGATGAAGGGAATGAATTATTTTCAATTACTGATGTTAGTCTACTGCCTCATCCTGATGCTGACCACAGCAATATTTATCACTGTGAGACAGAGAATATGGACTACGTAAGTACTGTATTTTATGCCACCTTAGGGTACTGGGCTGGTTGTGTGTGGCAACTATTATGTATTACCAAAACCGATGATGCTCAGCATGGCCCCCAAAAACATGTCCTGATTTCTGTCCAAAACATAGAGGAATTTCTAAACCTTTTTGGCTGGAGAATTCAAAAGTGGCAAATGGACCAATCATATTTCAGTGATCTCACAGTGTCGATTCCTAAGGCTAAGGAATGCAGACAGATTCATTGTTTTGGGTGGAAATCATCACAGTTTTTTTGGTCCATGCTGCAGATCATTGGTTTTGATAATATTGTGAATCAACAACCAGTGGTTACCAAGGGGGGTGGGGGGGGGGCACCCTGGGTTAACTACATTCAGCTTGAAAGAAAATTACATAAAATTGGCCAATACAAAACAAATGAATAGACACACATGTACAGTACAGGGTTCGAATTACCATATCGCGATTTGCAAATCACGATGCACTTTTTGAAATATGCGATCCAAAACAAACATAAAAACTCCAAAATCGCGATACAAAGTAACCGCTGAGTGCCTTCCAATAACTTCTTCGCAGCGTGTTTTGGTTTATTACAAAACAAAACAACAGCCTTGGATAGTTCTCACGTTACATCGCATCATAACAATAAAAATGTCGTGAAACTGAAACACTACTACTGTAAATTTATCCTTCATAATTCAGTGAGATTTTGAGCGCAGAAATAAAACAAACACATCTCATTTCAGACACAGTTGTTTTGCCTGCAGTTTCAATTACGTCACATTTAATATGAGTAAAATGCTTGGAAAGGTTCGAATTACGCACTGATGAGTTTGACGTCTGGAGTTTGATGTTTGGAGTTTGACGTTTGAAACAAGCTTAAATAAATGCATTTTTTTTGTGTGCGGTGTTTCGAATTCTAGTCAGATCCAGAACTCCAATGCCACTTCTGTCTGAAATAACGAAGTGAAAGTGGAAGTCAAAGCTGGGGGGGGGGATTAGTCCCAGCCCCCCCTACTTTTTTGACAAAATATTTTCACGATGCACTTTTGAAATGTTAATTCAAACCCTGCAGTAGATATTTAGGACTTTGAATAAATTAAATTTATTTCCTAATACATTATTTTAGAACTTATATGAGCTACTAATGGCGATGTTGGCTGAACGTGGTGTTAACAATGAGTTTCTCACAGACTTATTAAAAAAAAGTACAATTCTGGAACATCAACACTATATGCAGTTTTTGCAAGGTCTGCAAGACTTTCTTACACAGAAGTAAACACTTTTTGAAGTACTTTCAATTGTTAGTTCTCTCAAGCTCTTTTTGTCACAGATATTTTATACTGATTGTAAATCATAGTGAGTATAATTTAATATAATATTTAGTATTTTAAGACTGTATTCATTTGCTTTATTCCAATACCAAAAAGGCTACGTACTGCACTTCTAAAAATTTTTCTTTGAGGCAGAGCAGATCTAACATTTTGCATTATTTAGAGAACACTGTAAACAAACTACTGTAGTTTTGATTCTCAGTCAGTCTTTCAAGGTTATAATAATATAGTTTGTAACATCATTACATCATTTATCATTACTAGTTCAACATGTCCAAATAAACAACAAAATAATGCTACCCACAGCCAGTGTTCTGAAAGGTTATTTGTACAATGTCTACAATCATATACTACAGACTGTACCATCAGTTCATTATTTTATACAGTATCATGATAATAATTATTACTAATAAATATTTGTGCACATACATTTACAGTACTATACCAATTTGCTAGGATAGGTCTCATTGATTTTCACAAAAACGTCTGGGTGATATCTGCTCATACAAAGCTGTCATCCTGTAGAGGGTCCAGCAGTGAGTAACAACTAGCTACCATGTAATAATATATAATTATTTTCACTTGTTTGAAACTAATTACACAATGATACATCACTGTTTGTCAACAACATAAATTAAAAGATATCTACCGTACTATTTCAGTGTGCTGGTGGATGGGGCAATTTCCCAGGCTTGTTGTTGACTGCTCTTCTCTGTGTTTCTGGGCTGGTGACATCTGACTTTCTTTTAGAAACATCCTGAAACAGTGAATTATACCAGTTAAGCATTTGTGACTTGCCTGAAGTCAGTGATGTACCAGTAAACCCTTTCATACATATATACATGTTTGTTATAGTGTACAACAAAAATGTAGACAAAAGAGTTCACTTGTTACAATGCTGATAAAAAACAGCATTTGTTTTTCTGCCTTTTCCCACACTATAGCAGCTGTTTCCTCTACTTTAATCTCTCTCTTGATCTCTCCCTTCCTTTTCAAACAACATAATTCTCTCATGTCCCTCTCCACCACCTGACTCCATGTTGTCCTCTCCCTCTAACACCTTCCACCTCATAATTGTGACATGCTTTTCTTCACATAGTCATGACAATCATCTTTCCATAATACATATAACGGGGAGCACAGGTGGTGTTTGCTGTTAGGGCGCTGCCTATCACCACTGTAGTCCGAAGTTAAGCCCTGTTGGACTATTGGACGGGGTTAGTACTTGAATGGGTGACCGTCTCTGGGAATAACCCCGTTCTCGAGCTTGCGACTTCTGTGAGTAGAGTTTTATAGTTGGTCTCTCCTGTACTTCGAGTGTTTTTCGTCGGGTTCTCCGGTTTTCCTCCCTCCGTAAAAATCAACACCTACATCCTTAGAATAACTATTTCATGTATTGTAAGTAATATATCCAACACGAGTCGGTGTTCTTCCTCCGATTTCTATCGAGTTTTGTTAACCAGCTTGGCTGTATTTAGACATCGGAGGATGAACACTGACGAGTGTTGGATATAGCTTCTCAAACCAATCGATATTTTAAGAGAAAATCGACCTCAAAGTTTGCTAAATTTCACCGTAATCTTCCTCCGATTTCTAAATACTGATTAAATATTGATTTCTTTTGAATTTCCCTCATGAATTATTAATGAGTTTGAGAAATATATAGCTATACCTATTTAATATGTTCTGTTGTACACTGTAATGCGCATTTGATCATTACGTCATGAAGAATACGCAATATAAATCACTAATTATCATATCATCATACATATCCCAGCCATCTCAACTGATTCCACTTCACAACATCAGACAACAACTCTATACCCATTCTTTCTCTCAACCCCACACTTGGCAATGTATCATAAACATGACATACCTGGAAAACATCATTTAGCAAAGCTTTGCCATGTGCTTGAGCCAGGGGCCCATGCCCAGGTCCTCGTGCACCATAATATGGTGTATTATTGGTATCCGAGTAAGATCTTTCATCTCTCAACAATACTGGTCGTTCTTTTTGATGAACTGATAATGATGGTGGTTGCAATGGTGCTACTATTCCTCTTGGTTGTAATGCTTGACTATTCTTAGATGGATTGAGAGTTTTTCTGGCAGTGAGAGATAATGGAATTGGGTCTAGTTTTCCTGACATACTGAAACCAGGTTGGGTCAAGGGTTTGATTGGTGCCAAGTTCCCTCTGTGACCTTTCACGATGTCTTGCGAGTTGAGACCATTGTTCTTTATTTCAGTTGATGGGTCAACCTGGAATGAAATACGGGTGACTTACTAGATTCACGGAAAAATACCACATCCTGATTTTGTACTGTAGGTGTTGTGTAGGAAGTGTGTTATGTACAGTATAGTATGGAAAATCTTTATTCTCAAGCATTGGGTACTCTTTTAGTAGGTGTTAAGCCGGTTTTCTACTTGGCGACATTTTTCGCGCGAAGCGACTTTTTCTTTTGTCTCATGAGCTCTGAGCTGGAACTAATCAGAAATCTATTGAATTCGAACAAAAGAATGTCGCTTCGCGCGAAAAAAATCGCATAGTGGAAAACCTGCTTCAGACAGAGGAAAACGATAAAGAGGCCATTTTTGGCTGGCTCTGGCAGGAATGGGTTAAAGTAGTTATGAAATATGACTACCTCGGGGTCTTCACTCTTCTCGGTATTTGTTTTTTTCTCTTCTTGTTCATTTTTCTTTTGTTTTTCTAAATATTCATGTTCTGACTTGCTCTCTTCATCTGTCTCGTCTCCAAGACTTGATATCTCTATGTTTTCACTAACACTGTAATTTTCATCATCTGAACTATTGTTGGACAGCACACTGCCATGTTGCTGTAAATACTGACTAGAATATTCCAGGAGCTCTTCTTCCTGTAACTGTTCATTGTCACTTTGAAGTAGAGTATTAAACTTTGTTTTCCCATCCACAACTTCTGCTTGTTCTTGCTGTCTGTCTACTTCTTCCTGCTCTCTGCCTTCTGGTACCAATGGCTCGTCATCTTGAGCCTCATCCTCCACTCTTATGCTTCTTTGAAGAGGAGTACCTTGCTTAGCTTTTGGCGCAGAATGATTTTCATTTATTCTTGATATTAAAATGCTTTCTGTCGTCTTGCGTGGTGTTTCCATGAGATCACCATTCACTTCAAAACCTTTCAGTTCTGTCACATCTACCAACTGTCTTTCTGCAAGCTCATGAGAAATCTCTGTTTCAGGTATTTCCTGGGAATCATGTAAGAAGCCAGTAGGAATTACCCAGCTATAGAAACAAGATTAAAATGCAAAGCTACATGTATATGTACAGTAAAGTCAAACTAAATACACGACTACAGACCTGGTCATTTGATTTCTTGGAAGCGCATGGGACATGCCATATTATTAAAGTCAAGCGCGCGATTACATGGACCGGATTGGCCCGCTTTATATATCAAACGCATGTTTTTTTAACATTTCAATTACATGGCAAGCGGGCTAACCTGGTTAACCGGGATGAAAATGTCCATGTAATCGTTTTCATCCCGGCAAACCGGCCTGAAAAACTGTTGATCTCGCTTCGATACGCGTTCGTTTGCTTGACTGTGTGAATAAATAGTGCTGAAAGGAACTGAAATAGAACATCAACGTTGTTTGTGTGTTTCGTGATCAAAGCGAAGATTTAATAAATTAATTAGTCTTCGCGAAGACGATTTCGTGGATTATAACAATCTTTTTATTAAGGATGGGCTTACAAAATAAACAATAGACTAATTATATGTATATATATAAAACTGAAGTAAAACTAACGTAGCTTTGCCCTTATTTACTTGATAATTGCGAATTTCAGCCTGAAATCATCCCGGCTTACCGGGCTAGCCCGCTCCATGTAATCGCCCCCTAAGACGTTCCGTTACAATGTTACGATACATAAGACGTTTGTAAGACATTGCGCTACGTTGTAATAAGTTACGCTGCGAAAAAACCCATTTTACGCTACATTATCAGAATAACCTAACAAAACCCGAGGCCAATCATAATCTTATTCTAACTCTGTTCATGCAGTGTTAGTTAAACTGTCTCTAGAACACTATGAATCAAAATATGGATTTAACTTAACCTCAACCACACTGTTAGATTATTTCTGAGCAGTACTGTATAAAACGTTCCGTTACGTTGTAAGACATTAGGTTACATTGTAAAGATACGTCATTGTACACGATCTGCACGCTATAATAAAACGTCCCCGCACGGTGCCCACCACAACCTGAGCTTGGGCTGCCTGTGGGTGGTCTGTGGATTGAGTGCTTTATTTGGCCTCTGGTGAGGTTTTGAAAACGTTTCTTCAGTATAATTATGCAATAACATGGTTCCTAAATGTATATTTTTTCAATGATTTACCTTTCATATTTTTTTGATTTCTTCTCATTTCTGTCTTCTTCTCTTGGTGTTTTTACGAGTGGTTTATTTTTCTCGCCACATAATTTCATTTGTTCAAAGGCAGCATACACCAATAAACAATAATGAAGATGACCAAACTCTGCTGCTTGTAAAGCTGTTTTGCCAGCACTGTTTTCATCTGACGTGTTAGCTGTGGTGATAGAAAGAACATGAAAGAAAATTAATATCTGTGTTCACCTTACTTACCATTTTGGAAGGTGCAAGCTGTAGACCGAGGTGGCCTGGAAACGAGTAGTGGCACATGGATTCAGGAAAGATCCCAATCTCGTACCCAGAGCCTGCGATGGAAATGTAGGTGGTATGAACTGCCAACCACTCGGGCAGCTTGTACTCATCACACCAATTGCTTGGTGGAAATTAAGACTTACCATCTCAGTGAATTGAGTAAGAGGAGGGATGGTGGGTACAAGATTTTCCTCTAATTTTTCCAACGTACGTCCGATTACTTGATGTGCAAGTGCGCTAATGATTACTTGATGTGCAAGTGCGCTAATGATTACTTGATGTGCAAGTGCGTTAATGATTACTTGATGTGCAAGTGCGCTAATGATTACTTGACGTGCAAGTGCACTAACGATTACTTGATGTGCAAGTGCGCTAACGATTACTTGATGTGCAAGTGCGTTAATGATTACTTGATGTGCAAGTGCGCTAATGATTACCCGATGTGCAAGTGCGCTAATGATTAGGTCACACTTGGGTTCACTGTCCCAAAATAATTTAATACTCCCACCACACAACTTCAAAATTAATACAAACTTTGTCTTCCATCTCACCTCCATTCAGTAAAAGATAGTCAACTGTTTCCCCATGTCCACAGAGTGTTGCCAAATGAAGAGCAGTTTGATTTTGCTTATCTTTGATGTGCAATATTTCCTTACCACAAACAGATAAAATGAGTTCACATGCTGAAACACAACCTTAATTGGTCAATGAAAAAGGAACTCAATTAAGTTTCATAAGAGATAGCTGCAATTTGTGCTTGATATTAATTTTACAAAATTAAAATTTAAACTAGTAGTCAAAGTGTCTTCCCTTGATGATTATGGTAAAATCATCTGGTGTTAGACTGAGTAAATTATAACAAAAGCACCATTTTGCCTGCCTTGTTAACTTGTCACTACCATGCAGCTAGCCCAGCTACTGTGAGTGTATACCATATGGTCTGATCAGGTTCCTCACAATTCAATTGCACAGTCTGAGATACAAAATAGGTGAATTTCAGGGTATATATCACACACATCATTTTGCAACTTAGGAATTGGTGGGCTGATCCCTATATTTTGTTTATTTTGAACAGTATGTTTACTTTGCCGGTTTTGTTGAAAAATGATGCACGTGCAACACCCTGAAACTTGCCTATTAGAATACAATGTCATTGTAAGTTTATGAAGTATAATTATAATGACCTTTTGTCGCTGCTGTATGAAGAACTGTTCTTCCCTGATCATTTCTGATGTGAGAAGCATCACATACTAATAGATCCTGAAAAGTTGTAGAATTCACAATGATAATAATGCAAGGAAAAGTTATTATTAACCAGGAATTGGGGGGGGGGGGGGGGGGGGGGGGGGGGCAAGGGGCAACTAAATAATTTAAAATTGGTTAGTAATTTTATTTTATGAATTTTGTGATGTTTTAGAAACCTTTAAACACTGCAAATCTCCATCTTTTTCTTTGCTGGGAACAGCCCAGTGGAGGACAGTTCCACCATTCTTATCTCTTTCATCAAAGATTGCTTCAGGTCTTGGATCTATTCTTTCAAGGGCATTCTTAAGAACATGCAAGTTTCCCAGTTTGTTAAAATGACAAGCCCACATGGCTGGTGTCATTGAATCACAATCTTTAACATTAATATCAGCACCATGTTGCAAAAGTAACTAGAAAATTTGCAGATACAATTCAAATCATGGGGTTGCCATTCAGGGATGTTTATTTCAAGGAATGCATATGACTGGGCTGAACATAACCTGTGTGTGTGTGGGGGGGGGGGGGGGGGGACTATTGGCAAGAAACAATGCACCAATTTTTTATGTTCAACTTAATTTACCTTCACGATGTCACTTGAAAGAGTTATTGCTGCCCAATGAAGTGCAGCTCTGCCTTTATTGTCCTGTATGGTTGTACTGACCTGAAGTTAAAATAAACCAGACAACAAATTATTAATTTTATTTTTCTGGTGGTCCAGTGCCATAATTATAATACCTTGTTTTTAAGAAGTGTGACCACCATGGTTTTCTGAGCAAATTGACAAGCCAAATGCAGGGCTGTTCTTCCATCTATAAAAACCAAGCACAAAGTCGCCTGTCATTCCCAGCTTTCCCTTTCTCGATCTGCTTTTCCCAATTCTCTTCCCTGCTTTTCCGTTTCCTGCTTTTCCCTTCTCTTCCCTCTTTTCCCTTCCCTGCTTTTCCCTTCTCTTCCCTTCTCTTCCCTGATTCTCCCTTCCCTGCTTTTCCCTTCTCTTCCCTGCTTTTCCCTTCTCTTCCCTGCTTCTCGCTTCTGTTCCCTGCTTTTCCCAACTCTTCCCTGCTTTTCCCTTTTTTCCCCTTCCCTGCTTTTCCCTTCTCTTGTGCTTTTCCCTTTCCTGCTTTTCCCTTCTCTTCCGTGCTTTTCCCTTCCCTGCTTTTCCCTTCTCTTCTGTGCTTTTCCCTTCTCTTCCCTGATTCTCTCTTCCCTGCTTTTCCCTTCTCTTCCCTGCTTTTCCCTTCTCTTCCCTGCTTCTCGCTTCTCTTCCCTGCTTTTCCCAACTCTTCCCTTCTCTTCCCTGCTTTTCCCTTCCCTGCTTTTCCCTTCTCTTCTGTGCTTTTCCCTTCCCAAATTTCATTGTTCACTTAAGGCTGTTTTCCACTGTACCGAAACACAACATTTTCTTTTGTTTTAAAGTCATTAATTCTGCCATAGTACTCACCATTTGCTTGTCTGTCAATGTCAAATTTTAATGACAGTAGATACTCAATGCATTCAACTTGATGCTCACTCTTGCCAAGGACAGCATACATTAAGTATGTCTGACCCAATTCATCAACATCATCTACCAAAAAATAACTGTAATTTAATATACTATAAACTTATACGATATTAAAATAAGCACTGGACTGACTTATTTTTTAATATACTATAAACTTATACGATATTAAAATAAGCACTGGACTGACTTATTTTTGGGCATTAGTATATTCAGGAAGGCTTACATGTATTTTTGGGAGGAGAAAATTTTGGATTTCAAAATAGGCAATTTGCATAAACACGACATTAAGTTGTCACTTTGTGAATGAAAAACGTTTAGAAATTAACTTAATAATTTTATTAATATTAACCTGACTGAACAATGTCTTTTAAATTTCTTATATTTCCCTCATGAGCAGCTAAAAATCCTTGGCTATTCGTTTCATTTGAGTTTTGTTGGTATCCATGCCATTTTTCATCGTATTTACCACAACCATTGTGAGCAACAGCTGGCAAGAATGTACTGTTGCATGGAGGAGGAAGACTTAAATTGAGTCTTTCTTTTTCCTTTAAATAATACTTATGTAGCTCCAGTAACGACAAATACAAAGTATCTCGAAGAAAACCAGTGTTTTCATCACACGGCAGCTTCGATAAAAATTCTTGAATACACACTGAAACTTTTTTAAAATCTACAGAAAGTACAAACGCGTAAGCTTATTAATTGTAAACGGAAATCTCCCGCTAGAAATTACAATTTCCAATGTACTGTACAAAATACGACATTATATTAGTAATGGAGCTTACCGCGTTTCTTGTTAATAGCCATATTGATCAAGAAGTGAAGTACAACATCTTTTAAGGTTCATTTTCATCAAGAAAATACTCAAACATTGAAAATATTATTTATAGTCTTGGTTACCTACTTTCTTTTCTACAATTTTGTTGACATTAATAATTGTAAACACGCGCGGGATACACGCGCTTCGGTCTCGCACTCTCGCGGGAAACCTCGCGTTGGATTCTCGCATTCTCGCGAGAAACCTCGCGTTAGATTCTCGTACTCTCGCGGGAAACACGCGTTGGACTCTCGCACCCTTGCAACCTCGTTCCCAGACTCTTTACTCGTCACTCGCGGCATTCTCGCGGGTTCTCGCAGTCTCGCGTGGGGTTGATTTCTTTTGTCATGGCCATCAGTACCAAACAGTTTAGTCAAGTATTTCAAAGACTCAAAAATAATTCTTGGCAAACTTTATTCCGTCGTTGTTATGCACAAACTAGTGAAAAGACTACTCATTTTGGATATGAAACTGTAACAGAAGAAGAAAAGGCAGAAAAAGGTTGGATATTTTTACTTTTGTATGTTCTTGATATTTTTTTCTTTTCCACTCAGTTTAGATTGAGTGATGTTGTATAGTCACCCCCCTGCTCATGATGTACTTATGTGTTAATTTGGCGAGCACTGGGGGGATTTTCACATTTTGTTACACCAATCAGGGGGAGGGTAAATTAAGCCACCCCACCATGTCACCTCACCAGAAATTTTCACTCAAAAGTCAAAACAGTCAAAATCCAATTATATTGAGGCTTTACCTCTTGACCTGTAAAAGTGAATTAATTCCACCACTGACACCAGTATAAACATGAATATATAACATTATTAATAATAATTACTATTTCTCTAGTCCATCATGTGTTTCATAATGTAGCTGAAAAATATGATCTTATGAATGATTTAATGAGTGGTGGTATTCATCGCGTGTGGAAAGATTATTTTATTAGAAAGATCAAACCATCATCTGGTAACAAACTACTTGATG
Source organism: Paragorgia papillata (assembly GCA_035771165.1). NCBI lineage: Eukaryota > Metazoa > Cnidaria > Anthozoa > Scleralcyonacea > Coralliidae > Paragorgia > Paragorgia papillata. The sequence continues at coordinate 1,076,291 of JAWNZC010000002.1, read as the reverse complement.
TTGCTGGAGGAACAGGTATAAAAAAATAAAATTTTATTTCTATTATTAATTATTAAGAGTAACAGGGGTTTTCCCTATTGGTGAGTAAAATTACCTCGTGTTAGCCAGAGTAAAATACCATTGGTATGTAGTACGGTAGTATTTGTGTGTGCCTGATACTGAAAGGGATAATTAAATCGTTAGTGCCATATCCAGAGATAATTTGAAAACATTGGTCAGTAGCTAATTTGTGCCGAAGGTGCAAAAACCCTCTAGGGGGGTCCAGGGCCCTGAGCATTCCCCATTCAAAACATTTTGAAATTTAGAGGCTGGGAACCATTTCTTGCATTCTGAGGGGTGATTTATAATTTTTTTGGCAGCAAGTTTCAGTGCCTAATTGGTGTAGTGGTGTCTCAAACTTCCTGCATACAACCATGCTGGTTCTTGATTATTATGTTACTGTCTTGTATTTTTAGGTGATATTGCAATGAGATATTTAAATTATATCAAATATAAAGAACAAAAGAAATTAAGAAAGCAGATGTTTGTTGCTGACAAAACTCAGATTATTGTGTGTGATATAAATCAAGCCATGCTTGATGTTGGCAAAAAAAAAGCAGAACATTTAGGAATAAAGCAAGGTAAATTTTAGTGCTCTAGGAATTGGAAATAATGAAGTTAATAATTGTTTAGACTTTAGATTATAGTCAAACTGGATGTTCTATTGCGTGTAACTTTGCAATATTGATATGCAACATTGTAATTTTGATTGATGGATTCAATCAGCAACCTGCAAACACTTTATCATGATTCCTCGATGGGTTACCCTAAAAAATCGTCTTAAATGCTAAACTTTGGATAATGCGAAATTCTATATAAAGTTAACCTTCAAGTATAACATCACATTTATGTGTTAATTGTTTGATGTTTAAAACCAATATTTTAAGTAACCTGTTGAGGAAAGGTTGCTGATTGAATCCATCAATCAAAATTGCAATGTTATGTTGCATATCAATATTGCAAAGTCATACACAAGAGAACATCCGCTTTGACTATTAATAACACTATCTAATATTGGTCTGCCTGTTTTTTGTTTTTTTTGGGTTTTTTAAGATGTATTATGGATTTGTGGGAATGGTGAACAACTTCCTTTTGAAGATAACTCATTTGATATATATACCATTGCATTTGGTATCAGAAACTTCACCAAGATAGAAAAGGTTCAAATATTAATTTTATTAAATTATAAACTAAAAATAAATAAAACATGCTATAGTAGTTTATTAAATCATATTACACTGTAATTTATTCCTGCCTGAGCCAGCAAAAAACCTCTTTGTTTTACACTGTCTAATGCCAGTAGATTTAAATTTATGGTACTGCCTAATTATTATATTTTATAATATTTGATATGTGTTTGTTTTCCAGGCATTAGATGAAGCATATAGGGTGTTAGTTCCTGGTGGACGGTTCATGTGCCTTGAATTTAGTGAAGTTAGAAATTCGTTTCTATCAAGGTACAGTAATGAAATCCACTAATTAACATATTAATTATTAATGTATGTTTGTACATCACTTTTAAATTAATTGTCAGCATGAATATTGACTCTATTTAAAGTTTTCTCCAAATATATCTACAATTTATAAAAAGAACTGTGTGTCATAATACTGTACTGTATATACATACCATAGGGCTCCTATTGATACCAGTTTTAATTTTTATTAGAACTGATTGGATTACCCTATTCAAATAAAAGTTTCTATCAATCTATCTACCATCCTAATTACTCAGTACTGTACTTGCACTTAAGTTAAGGCTCTTGAATCTTGACAGTTGTTCCCAAGTTAATTTTTGTACAGTCAAATATAATATCAGCAGTAACTTTTTTCCCTACTAGGTTGTATGACTCATACTCATTCCAAGTTATACCAGTTATAGGACAAATTATAGCCAAGGATTGGCAATCTTATCAATATTTAGTAGAAAGTATAAGACAATTTCCTGATCAGGTAAATAATTATAACTTTTGCACTTGTGAACTTTCAAAATTGTAATGAACTTCTTCTACAAGACTTATCTGTTCTGTCTTTTAGGATGAGTTTGCCTCAATGATTAGGTCTTCTGGTTTTGGTATGGTAAATTATGAAAATCTAACTTTTGGAGTTGCTGCTATTCATTCAGGTTTTAAACTGTAATTTTATAACTGAAGTCAGAATTTATGTAAATACACTGTGTTGATATAATATCTTGTACTTAATTACTGTCAATTACATCCACCAGTAAATCATGGTCAACTAATTTGTGGGTGGGTTGGGGAGTATGTCCCTGTAATCACAAGATGTTATTCACCTTCAGCCTTATCTTCCAATATTAATCAAACTAATTTGCTGTCCCCTCCCCCTTGGAGCGCTGCATATAATTGCAAACATATCTGAAATTCCACTCTGTGTTAAAGATCCTTAAATTAGAGTCTAACTTTTGGTCGAGGGTCGAGGGTCGAGGGTTGCAAGTCGAGGGTCGAGGGTCGCAAGGCGAGGGTCGAGGGTCGCAAGGCGAGGGTCGAGGGCTAAAAGTCGAAGGTCAGAAAAACATGGGGGGAAATTGGAAACTAAATGTTTTAACAATCACCGTTCGTGATCTCTCAACTGCGTATTACCACGGGTGGTATTACTTTTACTACTAAGTGGAAAATTAATAAGGAAATAACAGCTGACATGCTTGTCATATACCGAGAGGTGTGTGCTCATTGTCAGTGTTGGATATATAACCATAGTCTTGCGTTTGAGGATATTAGCGTAGGTATCACTTATATATCTAAAATATTGTCAGCGAAATTGTACAGCGAAGTTGTTTCTGGAAGGTTTTAACATATCTGAAATTCCACTCTGTGTTAACGATCCTTAAATTATGACTATTGTGTGAAAAAGCAATGTAAACAGCAGTTTATCACAATTAATATATATTTACTTAAAAGAAAGAAGAGATATACTAAAAGTTTGGTGTAAGTGATGGCTGAAATTATAACTTACCCTGTAGTTATAAAAGATAAATAAAGGTGACATATTTAGATCTATTTTTGAATTTCTTAGTCCATCTTGAATAAGAAAACAGGAAGCCCAATATTTTATAAGAAAAGATGAGGGTAAGATGTTGTCAATATCAGTAACCCAAAAATGTTGATTTTGTGCTTAAAAAAGCTTTCTGCCAATATTATAAATGACAGACATATAACTGCCAACTACAATCAAACCATGTTGTTGAAAATGGGACTAGCAAACAGCTTAAACTGTGAATTGGTTTACCATTGCTGCCTAGGATGTCTGAAGGTTCTCTCTTTGATGTAAATTAAACCATCTGCATTTGACAAAGTAATAAAATAACAGGGTTGTTTTTGGCCAGCTGGCTCAGGCAGGAATAGGTTAAACCCCATGCTGGTTATTTTGTTCTCAGGTGGAAGTACCATATCTCAGGTGTAACCAGATATGATTGTTGGTCATTGTAATCACCCCCATGCAACACATGTTGGTCATTGGCTAGGTCATGTGCCTTGATTTCATTCCACATTCTTATACCATATAATAATATTGACATTAAAATTGAAAGTGTGTTTCAACAAGTCAAAACAAGTACGTTCATCTTTTATGCAGTTTTAATATTATTTTTCCATTAAGTTAACCAAAATTAAGAGTTTGATCAACTTCAACATCAATTCATAAAATTGTGATAATTTATACAACCTTTACATTACAGCTTAGCGAATTCTATATTATTTTCTATAATATATGTTTGGATGGTTCACACAACCGAAGTATTAATAATAGTTGTACTTTTATTACAAAATAAGCACAGTTAATTATATAAGAAAGTTTTATATTAAATCAACAGACAAAGTTAACCAGATTTAAACAAAAGAATGGCGATTTGACCGAGGTAGAAGTAAATGAAATGCTTTGTTTCGTGTGTAACGTAAGAGCCAAAGTTTCTTCCAACAATACAATGCCATGTTGGGTTGTACTTTTTGTCAAATTCCTTCTTCACGTAAGCAGCGATATCCTTCTCGATGTTGAATTTCTCCATTGCTTGTGTTGTGCAGTCAATGGCTTCTTGTTGCATATCTTCCGACATATCTGCATTCTTAACGACGGCTTTTCTGTCCGACATCTGAAGTTCAAATTAAAGTAAAATTACTATGTTAGCAACCAGAACGTCAACAAAACATGCAGCGCAGCTCGGATCAAATCACTATAAATCCAATAAAAAACTACATTACAACAACCTACTTTGATTCTCCTTGTTGTGTACTAAGTAATTGAGAAGATCGGAGCTGTTTTTCTTGAAGAAAAAGCTTTAATGATAGAAATATAGTAAACAAAGTTCTAATTCGTTTCTCTCTTGCAATTGATGACCCAGAGCGGATGCTACGTCTTTAAAAAGGACGCCACACACAAACACCACCTGATTTGTTAACCAACGGCGTCCTACTACCGCGTCCTATCTCAACCCATTATCCTCAGCGGTGCTAGCATACCATATTAGGACAAGCAGACCATATTTGGAAGAGCGTTACTTTTCGCCGTGGAAGCCATTCCGGACAGCACGTTTTTTAACAGCCAGGGTTTTCCAAGTTTAGTTTATTGAAAAATGCATCGAGGAAACAACAATAATTGTCGTGTTTATGTTGGCAACCTTCCGGATGACACCAGGGAAAAAGATCTTGATGATATTTTCTACAAATACGGGAATATCAAAGATATTTTATTGAAGAAAGATACCCGCGGTGGCCAACCATATGCTTTTATCGAATATGAGGATTCAAGGTGAATTTATGTTTATAGTTTTTTTTAGCAAGCAAGATTTATAAATAATAGTATTGAGAAAGACTGTGGCGTCTTTAAAATGGTATAAATTTACTTAAGTAGATTTGATGTACATGTATATTTTCAATTTTGATACGAATAATTTATGCTAGAGACCTGGGGATAGCAAGGTTAACAATGCATGAATGGGGCTGTTTTGGGTGACGTGTACAAAGAGTTCCCCAGGTCTCTAGTGCAATTCTGAAATGGCTAATAAATTTTGAATTATATATAAATAAGTTTTGCAGAAACGCCACGTAAAATAATAATCTATTTGCTGAGTGTTTGGCCTATTGACTCAGGCCTTCATCTGTTGCTCTGATGAAGGTTTGAGTCAACAAGCCGAAAGCTTAGCAAATAAATATTTTACGTGGTGTTTCCATAAAACTTATCAATATTACAATATCGCCATGAAAACTTTCAAAGAATTAAATTTTGAATTTTTTCCCTTTCATGTAGAGATGCCCAGGATGCAATTCGTGGTCGTGCTAATTATGATCTTGATGGCAATAAATTGAGAGTTGAACTACCACGTTCAGCTGGTGGTGGTGGTGGTGGTGGTGGTGGTGGTGGTGGTGGTGGTGGTGGTGGGTTTAGAGGTAGAGATAGGGGTGGTAGGTTTGGTGATGGTGGTCGACCTAGGAGGTTTATTCCGCGTGGAAATGGCTTCCGAGTACTGGTTAAGAATCTTCCTCCAACTGGGAGCTGGCAAGATCTAAAGGATCATATGAGGGAGGCTGGTGATGTCATGTTTACTGACGTCTTTGGTGATTGTACTGGGGTGGTTGAATTTGCACGGCTTGAAGATATGCGAAGAGCTGTGAAGATTTTGAATGACACCAAGTTCCGATCTCATCAGGTTTGTAGCCAAGTTAATGTTGTGGTGGGGGGGGGGGGGGGGGGGGTGCCACTCCAACACAATGAAGTTATAAGTCCTGTAACTACTGTTTGATAGAGCTTTTTGAGCTTTCAAATGAATGGTGACATAGCATAGTCCTGAGACACTACTTAGGATTCTACTTGTGCCATTTCAACACAGGGAAGTTGTGTAACCACCATCATTGGATACAATTCCAAATAGTGAAATAAAAGTAGCGTGCTGCGTAGGCAGTGTAGAAGCAACAATCTAAATATAGTAACTTAGGTTAGATATACTGCCGAAACAGAGAATGTAGGAATCTAACGTTTCGAGTGAAGGCCCTTCGTCAGAGAGAAACGTCTGACGAAGAGAGAAATGTCTTTCTCTCTGACGAAGGGCCTTCGCTCGAAACGTTAGATTCCTATGTTCTCTGTTTCGGCAGTATATCTAACCTAAGTTACTATATTTCGATCATTGGATACAGCTTGTTGAGTACGAGTTAGAAGCATGAAAGAAGTGAGAAACAGATTTCTCACAATGGGGAGCCTGGGGTGATAGATATGCCCTTATATACATGTACCTTTGTGGTAGTCGATAGGATGGAGAGGACGTTAGGAATTCTTGTACATCCAGCTTTGCTATAAACATGTTTTGTGATCTTACTTTTTGTACCTACCCTCTAATATTCAGTGATGGATCCAGCTTGATCTGGTAGGGGGGTGCTTTGTAGGAGCAGATCTAGAATGTTTTAACCTTAGTCAAACCATTCCTAGGGGGGTCCGGGGGCATGCCCCCACAAAAATGTTTTGAAATTTGGACTTCTGAAATGGCATTTCCTGCATTTCTGACGGTACTTTGAAGAAAGATTTAAAAGTTTTAAATCGTGTTTTCAATAGTGCATTTTATCAAACCTGGAAGGTGTCAAATAAATTTAGGGATAAAGTCGACGTTTTATGGATTTTATTAGGGATATTACAAGGAAGCTAGACGTTAGAAATGTGATTGACATTTTCAATGAAAAGCCACATCGTGTCCCACTGCAGCAAGGCACTAATTGAGTAATTAGCACCCCCCCTGCACCCCCTTGGCCAAGGGCCAGGGGTGTGCACCCCCTGTAAATCCATCACTGCTAATATTGCTAATCATTCTGTTCTAGAATGAGACTTCTTATGTTACTGTGGAGGAAGATGAAACAGCTCGAGCAAGCCGTGATGATGGTAGTCGATCGAGAAGTAGAAGTCCTGTAAGACGCTCAAGAAGTGCTAGTCCCAGAAGACGCTCAAGAAGTTATTCTGCATCACCTCAAAGGCGTTATTCAAGATCACCCCCACGAAAACGTCATTCAAGATCCCGATCTCATTCAGCAAGGCGCTCTCGTTCACGTTCTTAAATGACTGGATTGTCTTTTGTGATTTGATCAGCTGCTATTTTCAAGATACAAGAACATCCAAATTTTTGTATGCTTAGAAACTTAGATTTTCCTGCCATGTAGCTAAATAATTGCCTAGATCTATCTCAACAATATTTTGAACTGAATCTTTATTATGTTTGCAGATACACAGTTGTTTCTCCTGAGTTTGGACAAGCAAAGGAGCAATTGCCATAGACAGGGATACATAGGATCCTTAAGGACAACTGATAGGATCCTTAGGGACAACTATGGATAAAATTACACACACACATAAGGAGGATATAGGAGTTTTAGCATTGGTATGAAAAGATTCTCGTTTCTGCCATACATATTTTGAATTATAACTAAATCACATATACTTATTCTCAAAGAAAGCTACTCAATTTTGAGTGACATTTCTTATTAAATTTTATTTTCAAAAATGTTTGGCTGGTACAATAATTTTAACCAGTCTTTTCAACCAGTATTATTTTTACCTTTTCGATGTGGATTGATTGGGACAATGTCCATTTGTACCCCATAGGTGGAGAGACAATTAGAAATAATCTCAACAAAGTAGCAAAAAAATTGTTGGCATTGGTAACAGTAGTTCTTAATCAATAGTTGAAAAATGAGATAGAAAACTTGAAAAAAAAACCTGCCCAAAAAAACAGAACTTTTAAATTTCATTTATATTTTAAGTCAGACATCTAAAGTATATGACCTGATTTTTCAAACAATTGAATTTACAGTACATAATAATTTCAAAGTGTCTTTTGCAAGGTCTCCTTTCAGTTTTAAGACATTGAATTTTTTTTGTTCATTAATTACCGTATTTATTCCAATAGATGCCCACTATAAAATAAATCCCCCTCTCCAATAGATGCCGCTTCGACAAGTTGTCAGAACAGTTCATCTACTAAAAAAAAAATTATAAACACCCCCCTCCAATAACCCCCTAAAATGTTTAGTTTTAAGGCAGTTTAGCTTACAGTCAAACCGGATGTTCATTACTGCGCAACATTGGAATGTTGATTGCAATCGGTACACGGCTAAGTTATTAATAATTTGCATTTTAAATATCGAACTTCACATAATATGAAGTTCTATTGAAAGTCAGAACAACTAACTCTAAGTAAACTTCATATTATGTGAAGTTCTATATTTAAAATGCAAATTTTTAGCAACTTGCGAAGAAATTGCCATGTACCGATTGCAGTCAACATTGCAATGTTGCTGTCAATATTGCAAGGTAGCGCGGTAAAGAACACCCGGTTTGACTGTAATAGCAAGATGTACATTGTGACCTAAGGCCATCTACTGCATACAGTGTACTTTTCAAATTTACATTCATATACATTATATAACCTCAATGTTTGTCCAATTACCTTCTTCTTATTCAAAAAATCATGAGATTGTGTGACGTTTTTATTTGAATAATTGAAATATAACATTTTGAAATAAACGCCTCTCTAATAAACACCCCCCTTTAGAGCTCAATTTTTCAATAAGCACCCAAGGACATCTATTGGAATAAATACCATATTCATTGAGTTTAAGAAGTATTGTCTAGTTCTTGTATTTCTGAGATATTAATATATTACCTTACTGACTTGTGTTGTACAGATGTGACATTAAGTTGGACAAGCAGGGAAGTGGGTTGAAGTAGGACAAGTCAGGAATAGGGACTGTGTGTGGTGGAGGATTGTTAATCCAGTGACAATTCATAAGATTGGGTAGAATTGGTGGAATTTGGCACAACCCACTGGATGGATGGTGGACCATTGTTTTGGATAACTTTCCATCATCTGCTCAGGAACTAATTGTTCCAGGGATATTAAATCTAGCATTATTCAAAATTTGCCAGATATTTACCAGATAATGCTGGTTTGTCTTGGAGTTGTAAAACCATGGTGAAAAAATGTTTGCAGTTGAAACTGAACAGCAAACAGTTTTCCCATGAAATTTCCCCCCTGCAGTAATACTGTAGCATTTGTTTTATTAGTATTGTAGTGTCAGTCACTCATCATCTCGGAAGCTTAGTGATTGACAATACTGGTACTACAAAGTAACATACACAGTTCACAATACTAAACAACCACTTAAGGAATTTCACATGAAAACTAGTATATACCATTTTAAAGTCTATACACCTTGTTCTGATTGAATTCTATATTTGGGTCATCCCTAGTGGTCTTTTAATAAATTAGGGGCCAGTCGTATGAAGCCTGGCTAGCTTTTCTGGTGGATAAGTCTTAGCTAGAGAAATACACTAGTTGTGGGATTCAAATTTTATCCACTGAATATACCGACATGCATTTGATAGTGCTATTTGGCAGATAAAATTTAAGTTTGGTTTTTTAAAGCATTGATACTAGGCTTTGTACAACTTACCCTGCGTGCGCGAAATTATTTACTGTTCTCTGCAGTTTTCAACTTAACCTTAGGAGCTGCTATTATTGAGATGCAATAGATCTGGATGGTAAGCAAGATGGAGAACGATGTCTGTTCATATGGTAGGTACATTGCCAAAATACAATTTGGAAGATCGAGGTTGGAAGGGCTTAACGTCCACCTTTATAATTTGGCCCAATATACCGTTCGGCATTTTAATCCTTTCCTACTAGAGTACTTCCATCGACAAATAAAATTGTCTGGCATTAGCCAGAGTAAAATACTAAAAGGCCACCACAGTAGGGGAAGGGTTAACTAATTCTTACTAGGAACGAATTTCAGAACTTTCCAAGTGAATTTCAGAAATTGCCAAACTGCATTTCAGAATAGTACAAATTAATTTTAGGATTTCTCATTTCATATCAATGCACAAAATTCCGCATACAACAACAAGAAACAAATAACCACAACAAATCAACCGAAACCAGCTGTACTGTATGAGAAGCACAATACAATTTCACAAATTTATGCTCCTATATAGTTGTTGGCACCTAAGCGTGTACACCGTCCGTCAAAACATGTTTTTTTATCAACGTCAAATGTTTACGTTGCAAACGTATTAGGTTTTCATTCGATACATTCGAACCAATGCATTATTGTCACATGAATGTGCCGTTGGCCAATCACGTCTCGCCACTCCCACGGTGTTGATTTCAAAACGGTTAACTTTGGCTTAGAACACGTTTTGACGGGCGGTGTACACGCTTAGGTGCCAACGACTAGTCAAACGTGCGAAATAGTTCATGCTTCAAGCTTGAACGCAAATGGTAGTATACGTAGTGAGACATCTTGATATATTCCTTCATGGAAGTACTAAAATAAAGTTATGGAAATTTGAGCTGTCAAATAATGCACTTGACATTTTGAGAATAAATTATTAAAACCACACAAGCCATAATTCTTGACCTTTTACTTGGAAAATGTGAAGACAAACAAGAGAAAAAGTGTTAAAAAATTAAATTTAATGTTCTTGATTTAAGTTTTCAAACATCCATGAGAAACTAAGGAGTGTTAGGCAAAACAAATCTACACTAAAAACTATGTGAAGTATAATTTGGCAGTATATGTATGGTCACATTTCACTAACAAAAAAAAATCAAGTATTTCTTTTCAGTCTAAAAAACAGTTTTCCACTGCTATATATTCACTCAGACTGGAACACTATCCAGGAATTGAATTGTAAAAGCAACGCTTGTGGATTTTTTTTTGTGCCTTGCTAAGAACGCGATGGTGATCTTGATCGTGGTGATCGAGATCTACTCTTGGCTGGTGATTTAGAGCGACTTTTAGAGCGAGACTTGCTTTTTGAATGACTGCTGGAGCGACTTCTTGATCGAGTTCTTGCGCGACGACTTGGTCGATCTCGGCCTCGTGAACGACTTCGAGAACGAGAATAACTTTTTCTACCACCATGAGAATCCTCTGCAACAGTTACTCTGCCATTTTCACCCTAACAAAACATTCAAAGGCATTCATTTGGTTGATTTTAATATTATATTGCTATATTTTCAGAAAACTGTAATGGTTTTGTTTATTCTGACCTTTTTTACAAGATAAAATTCTAAGAAATCTGAAAATTCTACTAAAACAACTAAAATTTGTAACGTTTCTGGCCAGACTGGATTTGCTCATTTTGCAGTTAAACATGTGGAGCATTGACTTCTTCAATCTTGAGGCTAGCATACAAAAGTTATTTTAATGGAATGGGTGGGCGAGCCATATTGCGAGAAACCTGTGGAAAATCATCTGATGAAGATACAATTAACAGATTCAAGAGAACTCGGGCAGCGAGGTTTTTGTGAACTCCCAAATGCTAAACCACTCACCAGATTGTGTTTACCAACAGAATACCAAGTCGCGAAAGAAGTTTGTAGTTAGAGTAAATTAAACTGGAGATTACATACCAGTGTAGTGTTGCTATATTGTTTGAACTTCAAAAGATACGTCAGTCTAGCCTGATAGAAATTGATCCTACTTTGAAGTTTTAATGATCACAAGAAAAGGAATTTCCGTTTTTATCACACAGAAGTTGACTGAGGATCTACACATTGGCCAGCAGTTTCTTCCATCAGAAATGAATCCTCACTGACAATGACCCTCAATTTTGCTGGCAAGATTAGAATTATTGCCTTGTAGCAGCAACAATTATTTTATTAAACTAGAATGGTAAAAAATGCAAACAAGAAGAGTTAGCCATTAATAAGAAATGGTTACATCTTGTTTCAGCTAGATTGCAGTAATAGTGAACACCACTGACCAACCACATAGTTGAGAAGGTATCTCACTGGTTGTTCACTAAACTGCAGTTGTACCGTGGTTTTCTTAGAGCGATTCAAGTATACACCCCAGGCTCATACAGTGGAGTTGTATATACATAAATGACTCGGATCACATCAGTATTACCTTCAAGCTGTATCATTGGTTTTGAAAACTTTAACACTTATGAATTGTAGAATGATAGTTTGTTATCCTTTATTTTATCTTGTTTATAAACTACGAGTATGAAATACATGAACTTCTCATTAGCACTTGAGCTGCATATTTTTTTCAGAGCCTGAGAGCATCCTAGGGTGTTGTAGTAAACAACTTATCTAGTTTGTTGACTGCTCGATGAGACTTGCTTCCAGGGATATCTCAATGAGTTTGTGCTGAGAGTTGGCCAGTGATAACAAATTTGATGTTTGGATATTAATTTAAGTATACAACTCCACTGGTGTTGGTTGGGGTTTTTTTTTGGGGGGGGGGGGGGGGGGGGGGGGGGGCATATACTTAAATAGATCCATTTTTCTCCATAAACGACTGACAAAAGCATAATTTATATCAGGGTTAGAATTAACAGTGTGTTACATCATTTTAGACAATTCTTTTTGACAACAAAATGGCCTTGTCAGGGGTAATAATATATATACCCATACATCATCAACTTTGTATTTTGATTCTAGTTACCTCATGAGACCGGAAGTCAGTGTCATCCAAGTTTTTCAGTGCATAACGTACATCATCTGAATGGGCAAACTCTACAATGCCAGACCCATCTCCAAACACCTCAGCGTAAAGAACTTCACCAGCCTCTCTCATATGGTCTTTTAAATCTTGCCAGCTTCCCGATGGTGGTAGTCCTTTAACATTCACTCGATGGCTTGATCTTCTTGGTGGAACACCACGACCTCGTCCTCGGCCCTGGTAACTAGAACCACCACGACGGCGGTAGTTTGAGTTTTGACTACTTCTGGTAAACTCAACTCTTAATGTGTTACTGTCATAGTCGTAACCATCACGTCCACGAATCGCATCTTCAGCATCTCTAAAAACAAATTAACTAATTATGCTACTTTGTCAGAACAATGAGGGATTATCAGATCTGATATCACGTGCATCAAGCCTTCTTCTCAGTGGTAGATTACCAGTTTCAAGTCCTGTAGGCTAAATAAAATTCACAGGCCTCAAGTGCACAGATCTATGAAAAAACTGATATCAATATCAGTGCCGTATCCAGAGGTAATTTAGGCATCTGGTCACTCCATCAATGGTGAATTCGGTAACAATATTCAAGTACAGAAGGCACGAAAACCACAGAACAAATAAACAGGTCTGTATACTACCATCTCATTTGCTCTTAGTGAATTATAATGCTAATAAAAAATGTATTCTCTGGAAATTACGGGCCTCTTGCAAGCGCGGGCCTGTAGACTTCAGCCTACTTGGTAATCCACCACCGCTTCTTCTGATTGGCCAATGATATTTTTGGTAGGCAACAATTTAAATTATTGGTGAATCAGAAGAAGGCATGATGTACGTGAGGTCAGATCTGATAAATTCCCTCATTCAAGTACACACACCCCTCCCTCCACAGTTTATATCTTTATCGTCAAAATATTTTAAATATAAAAATTAAATTAAACGACTGTCGGTTATAAACGTGTCAGAAACGGTATTAAACCCTGTTCCTTATTCTCTGATCCGCTAATCAACTTAACTGGTTGTTTAATTAAATATTCATGATTTTATAAACGACGCCATATAACCGCGTGTCGAGCCGAGCAAACTTAAACAATTTTATTTTCAATTACTTCGTTTAAAGTTAAACTCTAAAAGTTTGTAGAAACTAATGACATTTGGTTATTCTACGGTAGCTCATAATTTACCTGGAGTCATCAAACTGCACAAAAGCATAAGAAAGATTAGGACCGCCTCGACTTCGACCACGAGATGCATCGCCACGTTTGATTCTTATGTCGGCTATCGCCCCGTATTTATAAAACAGATCTTCGACATCCCTTTCTCGACAATCTTCAGGAAGGTTTCCAACATAGACTCTACAGTCATTGTTGTTCCCACGGAACATATTATCCCTGTCTCTCTGCATCACGAAATCGTTTTCTTTCTTCGAGAAATCCTTTCTTTCTTCCTCAGTGAGGTTGTCGTTTGATCAAAGAACAAGCTGAGCGAGGACTAATATCCAGCATGCATCACGCTCTTATACCTTCCCTCAACGTACCCAGCCCCAGTCTCCAATCTGGTTAAAATTTACGCGGGAAAATTAATATAGAAGATCATCAGGTTGAGAAGATCATATTTAAATATATTTACGCGGGAACTAATATGAGATCATATACAAAGTATATTTACGCGGGAAATATATAATATCATAATTAAATATATTTACGCGGGAAATATAAAGGATGATATATAAAGTATATATACGCGGGAAATATGTAGGATTATATAAAGTATATGTTACTCAGTCAATATGTAATGTTTCAGTAATTGTAGCATTTTGAGTATTTTTTATTTTTTTATATAATGGTAGTATAAACTTCAGAAATCTCAAATCTTTTCCCAAAATGCAGGGAATGCTATTTTACAATCCAGCTTGCGCGTCTGATTTTGCAAACTATACACCACTTTCACAATGGTGATTAATTTGAATATTCTTTTAGTGTAATACAATCAGTGAATACAATCCACATAAAAGAATATTTAAAGCGTTGGCCTTTATGAAAGGTCTATTAGGACCGCGATTGCGGCACTGATCTCTGGATTGCGGTCATTTGATTTGGTGCGAATATATTTTTAGAATCGCGACTTAATTGACACGAATATTTCGCGCGTTTTTATACGCGGTAAATTCACGTCTTTTAATTTGGGTAATTTATACGCGGGCATTTACACGTTTTCTCTCTGACGAAGCTAGGGCCTTCGCTCGAAACGTTAGAAACTACGTTCATATTTTCGGCAATACTCAAACCTTACTATATTTCGATTTGTATTTCAACACTTCCCCTCCCCCACTGATCTATGTAATTATAATATATATGTACATATCTATAGTTTATTATATGGAGATCAGTGCTCCCCCCCCGTCCCCCGCATCATGACGTTTTAGGAACATTTTTCCTCACCATCATGCACCACTAGTTCCTTCTTTCTATTGAAAACACAAGTTTGACAACTTGCTCTGCAATTTCTTCAGTTTATGTAGCACAAGTGTTGAAATAATACAATATGAATTAAAGACTTGACTAGCTGATTGTTCACATTTTGTTGAAATGACAACTTTATTTGATAGCCTACCAAATGAAATTATAGAATTAATTTTAGCTGTCAAGTCCTTGAACTGTCACGATCTTTGCTGTTTTGCTCAGTGCTCCAAGAGATTCAATGACGTTGCAAAGGATGAGAGTTTATGGAAGAATAAAGCAAAAGAAAGGTTGGTTCATAAGTTTGAGCATGGAATTTAATCTAGGAATGTGTAGTACCAGAAAATATCTATAAGGCCCCCCCGGAAGGCACTTGGAAATTCCAGGGGGAGGTCATCGTTTGATACCAAGAGTGGTGCCAGGTCAATGGTTGATTGCTCTTCAGAAATTCCAGAGAGGTGGGAGGTACTAAACAAATTGCTTTTCAGGGGGGTTATGTTATAACTACACATCCTATTTCACTCTTTTAGTCTCTCCTCCTTTAGGGATGTACCAGTTTGGAAAGTTTTGATTATGCAAGATGGATAATCTTCAGGCAGCAGTTGTCTGCAATCTCTGTTATGCATTTTACAAACTTTTCAATATGTAGTTACAGAAAATATTCATAACCCCCCTGATTTTGCTTGCGTCACTAGTAGCCAATCAAATGCCTAGTTTAATACAAACTTGTGAACCTCAGAATGATTGATTGAACTTCTAAACATTTCTGTCAAAAGCAACCTGAAACCAACTGTAAAGTGTAACATGTTTTTTTTATTTGTTTTTAAGATGGAAAAATTGGAGCAAAAAGTTTGACGTTTGTGAAAGCTTGTCTTGGCTAAATGTTTATCGCAAAAGACATCAAACTGAAGAATTTATAAACAATCATCTCTGTATATTACAAGAGAAATCTTTGTTTAAAACCAAGTTATCTGAAAAAGATTTTAGTTTTTTAATGGTGTGCTTGGATAGGTTTGGAAAGGACAGCTATTTTTATCTTAATGATGTAATCCAGAGTATTTTTCAAGAAACAGACTGGTAGGTACTGTAGATTGGTGTAGACATGTCAATCATGTATTATAAGATACATGTAATTATGATTAATTATAATTTATTATTACAGTATCATCACCATTATCATTATTATCATTATTATCATCATCATTATTATCATCATCATTATCATCATTATTATCATTATTATTATTATCATCATTATTATTATCATTATCATCATTATTAATTTATTATCATCATCATTATTATCATCACCATCATTATTATAATTATTACTTTTCTCATTATCATTTATCATAATTATCATTTATCATAATTATCATTATTATCTTTATCATTATAATCATATTATTATAGTGTATAATTATTATGGTTATTATTATAACCATAGGTTTTAATTAATTAATTAATGTTGTATAATCATGATTGTAGTTCAAAGGATTTGACTCGAAAGTATTTTGCTAAAAAGACAAGAATTTCACTGACTTGTTTGATGTGCAAAAATGACGTCCACACCTACTTAGAAAATCCAGAACAAACTGAGAAGCTTGAACAAGGTACAGTACACTCAGTACAAAACTAGTGAATGTCTTACAAAGAAAATTAATAATTAACCCAATTCCCTATTAGGCTGCCCAAAACTGGTCACTTTGTTATTTTACTCTGTCTAATGCCAGACGATTTTACTCATCAAGTGAGAATGCCTATGGTGGAAGTTTTGTAACAAACAAATAAAAAACAAAAGCCAAATTTCTGTGTTCTTGAATGTTTTAAATTGTTGGTTAGCTTTTTACTTATTTAATGATTTATTTTATCAAGGTGCAACACTTATTGCAAGATGGATGTGTCCATTATTGTCTGATATTTCCATAGAAGACATCAATAACAAACTGGACAACATTGCAAATATGGTTAGGGCTAAGTTAGAACTGAATGATGACCAGAATATTACATATAAATCAGGTACTTCAACCTTGTTGCATATTTTTTAATTTACAAACTTTCAAAAAAATCATTCTTTAATTTAATTTAATTTTTAAGACAAAACAGTTCAGCTCAATGTTATAAATGCACTTAAAGATGTGTTTTATAACCAGTTGAAATTCCTTGGCAATAAAGAAAATTATTATGACTTGTCAAACTCCTACATCAACAAGGTACAAATTTTTTTTTTTCTTTTATGACTTTCTATAGTTTGATCATCTGTACCCAAACATTGTTCAAATAATAAGAATAAAAAGTTTGCAAAAAAAGTTTGTTTTTATAACCCTTTTCCTACTAGACATTTACCTTGACGAGTAAAATCATCTGGTGTTTATAGAGCCAGAGTAAAATACTACAAGGCCAGCACAGTAGGGAAAGGGTTAAATAAATATTTTACTAAATTCTTGAGACTGTTGTTCAATATGTGAAATATATTTTAAAGGTGCTTGAAACAAAACTAGGAATTCCGATAAGTTTGTCTGTTGTTTTCCAAAGTATTGCAAAAAGACTTGGGCTCTGTATTGAACCTGTAAGTACAAAACATTGTGACTACAGTAGCTAGTAATTACAGTAGCACCCAGATGATAATAATTATATGTCACCACATGTATGTTTGTTTGAATTTTACACCTAGCTACAATTCTTGCTTACAACACAATAGTCTGTTTACAATATAATCTGCATAATCTCATCAGAAGCAGTTTCTAACAGGACACCACTCATGCTTCTGTGAATATAACTGAAGTTTTTTAAATATTTAAAACAGGTTAATTGTCCTGGACATTTCTTGGTGCGATGGAAATATTTTGAGTATACTAACTAAAGTTAATTTAACTAATTCTATTGATAATTTATATATTTTTTGTTTACAAGCTGAAACAGCTCCAATAACTACAAAACATTTTCTTATAAAACAATTTTTGTAGTTTTTCTATGAATGAACTGAAGTACCACCATATTGATTGTTTCAATCAAGGCATATTCCTTGGTCCAATGGAACTTCCTCATTCGTTGTCACCTGGACCAGTGCCTTCACCAAGAGAGGTGCAGTATTGTTTTGTCCTATAGACTTTTTTGTAAGGGAACTCGTAATAACAGTATTATGTGTTGTGAATTTCTGTTTTTTAATTCTCTTACTGTAGGTCTTGAAACGAATGATGTTAAATATTATCCACATCTTGCAGACTGAAGTGGAAAGGACACAGCTACATGAGTAAAATCTATAACTGCAGCTACACACATCCATAATTACATAATTATAAGAATTACATTGGGTGTAATTTATAAGACCTTCCAACATTAGCAGTCTCTAAATATTATGTAGTGTAGACTACAATTAATCATACATGGTTGTGAGGGACATAATTATCATGTTTTGCATATTCTTTTTTAAATTAGTTTTTTTGAAAAGGTTGTGTGACAATCATGATGAGTGAGGAAATCACACACAGTACAGTACAGTATGTGTCATTCTTTTTTTTTAAATCTTTTTTAAGGTCAATTGAAAACTTAAGCCATGCTCTCAACTTGTTTATGATATTGGTCCCAGACCATGTGGAGATGACCCGACTTAATGCCAGAATAAAATTGTATCTTTCTGTACAATTGGATGATGTAAGTTCTCCCCCCCTGACACATACATTATTTTAACCCATTCCTGCCTGAGCCAGCCAAAAATAGTCTCAGTCTTTATATATATTTTTTATTCTAAACTGATTTTATGCATAAAAGGATCGGAGAACCTTCAGATATCCTAGGCAGCAATGGATTAAAATAACCTGTCTCTTATTTTTCGAACTACGGTACATGTACATAGTACAAACATTTAAATAAGTCTTTCATAATATTTTTGTTTATCAGGTGATAAAATCTTTAGAAACATTACTTCAAAAACAGCTGACACAGCACCTTGAAGATAAGAGGCTTCTTGAACTTGCAAAGAGTCGACAATGTCATTTATCACTGAATGAAAAACAGAAAGCACCAGAACAGGTATACAGTGTCCTAAATGAGCCTTAGATTTTAATCTGTCATTGAATTGTTGGTACCTGAGCAGCAAATTCCTTAAAGCATGACAGTGTATCTTTTGTCTCTGCAACCCAGGTTGGATGCCTAAATTTTATTAATATTATTCAACATAAGCTTTGTGGAAACACCATGTTTAATACTATTTATCTCCTTTGCTTTCAGCCTGTTGACTCAGGCCTTCATCAGAGCAATAATAACAAGCTGTTGACTGACATTGATACACCTTTGTGTGCTTGCATGATTTACATAATTGATTATTTGTAGTATATAAATGATGTCAGCCAACAGCTTGTTGTTATATTGCTCTGATGAAGGCCTGATTCAACAGGCCAGAGTCAGCAGGCCAAAAGTGCTTAGCAAATAAATAATGGAATGTGGTGTTTCCACAAAACTTATCGTGAATACTATTATCACCATGCAAAATTTCAAAGAATTTATTAATATTGTCATCCCTTTCAGAAACGTCGGTCTGACGATAAAAATGCATTAGTTTTATTGACAGTGGGAACAATTATGCATCATCGTCGGTAAGTTTATGCATCATCGTCGGTAAGTTCATGTACCGGTAAGTTCATGTACTGGTAACCGATGTAGGATTGCAGAACGATACTGTATTATGCAAAATTTGCATTGATTTGCATTACAATAATTTATTTTGTAATTATTCATTTTGTGCTATACACAACTTATGTTGTTTAGTTCCAGTAAATAATTGGATAAAATGTGAAAGACATGCAAAAGTAATTTTTTTCATTATTTCAAATTTTCTTCCAAATGCAACCATAAAGAAACTGGAGTAAATTTTTATGTCATATGTGTCATAGTATGCACTTACTAATAGTTTGCCATATATGTTACCAATAGATTTGACTACAGGTGTGTAATTTATGGTTGGGATCCAGTTTGTGAAATGACTGAAGATTGGATTGCTCAAATGGGTGTTGACAATCTAGTAAATGGACGTCATCAACCATTTTACAATGTCCTGGTGAGCGATGGAACAGAAAGATATGCAAGCCAAGGTAAATGTGCTCCTACTACTAAAGGTGCTATTACACAAGACAATTTTTCTTGTAACTTGTAGTGCAATTTTTTTCTGAAAAAGATATTGCTAGTTACTGTAGGATTTCTGATGTATCCAAGTTGTTGGGAGAGCTGAAATGTAACTTAGTTACAAGTTAACTAGGAGTGTAACACTACACAATTTTTCCTCTTGTACATTTTGAAGTTGCATTGCAACTTGCAAGAAAAATTGTTGTGTATTTACAACAGCACCTTAATCCTATCCCTACTAGAGCTCTTCCTTTGACAATTAAAATCATCTGGCATTAGCCAGAGTAAAATACTAAAAGGTCACCACACTAGGGAAAGGGTTAAAGGTGTTAAAACCTACATAATTATATAGGCATACTTATACTAGTAGTACTCAAGTAGATAGAAATAGTCTGAAACGTTTTTCTCCATGTTCAAATCAAGATGATTTGAAAGTCTACAAAATACTTTTCTTGGTTTTTACAGAGAGTCTGGGCCCAGAGCCTCACATTGAAATAATCACTCATCCAGAAATTGGACGGTATTTTAAAGAATTTACAGGGGATCGATACATTCCAAATGAACAATTGCAACAAGTTTATCCTGAAGATTCACCAATGTCATGACACCATGGTTGGCCATTTTATACCATAGCTGGTATTAAGTATGGTACATTTTGTACATATAAAAGAGTTACTAAAGCTATAGCAGTCAATTCCTCAATTACATACCAGATCCCTAAAACCAGAACTTTATGTTACCTGGAACACCCTCCTTTTACTATTTTTCAGCAACCAGAACAATTTTCGATATTTAAAAACAACAGACATGGAAATCAATAAGCCTGAAATGCCACCAGGGAAGACAGTTGTGCAGTTCAATGGACTGTTGTTTCTAAATTTTGTTTTAACCAGTAGTATGAGAAAACAGTTATCATTTCTTCAGTTATATATTTAAATAATTAATCTTTATTGTCATTGTAATTTAAGCTATAGGTCACTAACGTAATTGGCTGGAGCTGTGTTAGTGTTCCTGTGCTGTTGCATATTTTTATTTACTTTGTTAATCCACCAACAGTGACCGAAGTTAAATAAATAAATAAATAAAATTAGCATAGTGCTTTGCCCAGGAAATATTGGAAAAGGGATTGTGTGAGAGAATTATTTATACCAGTCATGGATGAAATTATCCTCTTCCCATCAGCATGCCATGACACTAGCATGCTATAGCAGACACTCTAAAAACTTCTATACTGTTGAAAATTAGAGAACTCCCAATATTTTCTGGTTAACCACTTAACCTATTGCCGCATGAGCCAGCCAAAAATATCCCTTTTCATTTATAACTCTGTCTAACACCAGATGATTTTATTCATCCAAGTGAGAACCCTCAGATAGCCTAGGCAGCAATGGGTTTACTTAATTAATTTGCTGCATTGATACAATACTTGCATAACAGATCTCATAAATGACCATGTACAATAATTGTACTGAAAAGCAACCAAAATGTGCTTTAGAGATTTACTCTGGCTAACACCTGATGATTGTACAGTATTTAGTGAAAGGAAAGGAAAGAGGTGGCCAATAAATAAGGGCTAGCTTCTATCTTTAAAGTGTGATTTTGCATTTTCTAAAAATAGTTTATGAGCTGACTTTGTCCCTTCTTTAGTAAACTTTGCAAAAAAATTAGGAGTAACTATTTCAAAATATTCTATTAACAAAGTTCCAGGTTTGCCTTTGTCTGACGCATCTTTAAAAACAATATTAACTGTTCCTTTTATGAGCCCCTCAAAAAGATTGATGTCCAACTGAATCTTTGGAATGGATGGGAAAAGACTTGCAACACACGGCGTCTCTAAAACTTGCTCATATAAACCTTGAATAGAGAATTTTTCCAAATGGTTGAACTTGATTTGATCAGGTTTGCCATCATTACCAAATATGTGAATGACATCTGTAACACTATATGAGTAAAAATATATAACTATATTAACTGGATATTATTTTAATTGCTTCATTAGAGCATGGTTAATGATTAGAGCTGTGTCTGATTATAATCAGGCCTTGCCCGGAGATGCACTCGATCGAGTGTCAATCTACATACGGTGCACCTTTGATCATGTGCGTGTGTTTAATAAATACTGTATTCTAATTTTGCATTTCTTACAAAAGAGTTCACACTTTACGCGTAGTTGATGTACTGTACAGCAGGTATTAAATAAACAACATGAAAGATAAAAGTACTTAGTCTGTGAAGCAATAAAATGGCATGCAGTGGCACCATAGTTATATGACACCTGCTCAGATTTAGTAGGTACATGAAAACGAGTGCCTTGAGTCTCTGAAGAGCGCTATTTATAGAGTGTGTCTGTTTTACTCTGGGCAAGGCCTGATTATAATTGATTGATTGGCTATCTGGGAGAGAACAGAAGTGTCATGTAAACTTGCAAAGGCACTGCACTGGATCCAAAGTTTTCTTGTACAGAATAAGTAATCCACAAGAAGTCCAACTCCCATCAGTGCCACGTTTCTCTCTGACCAAGGGCCTTCGCTCAAAACATTAGACTCCTACGTTCTCTGTTTCAGCAGTATATCAAACCTTACTATATTTCAATTGTTGTTTCAACTGCCTATGCAGCACACTACTTTTATTTCACCTTTGAAGTTTGTTTCTTTTGGGCATGTTGCCTTATACATTTCATGTCCCTATTTATCATCATCCTGTGGGTACAACTGCAGCCTTGCACCCAAGCTCCCTCATTGCATTGGCACTGCACAGGCCCACCTTCCAAGCACGCACCATACAGGTACAAGGCTGGTACTGCAGTTTATTATGGATTACCAGTATCAAACATGAAGACTGAAGGCTCAACCCCATGATAAATCTTGACCTGAGGGTACTTTCTTAGGGGGCTTTCCATTTACACGGTTAGACCGGTCAGTCCGGTTAAATGGAACATGATTCGTTTGAGACCTGGGATTGTCTGACTGGAAAATTTGGTCCTAATCAAAAGCAAGTCCATTCTGGCTGGACTGATCGGTCTAACCTTGTCAATTGGAAAGCGCCCTAATTTACAAGGTCAGTCTGGCCAGAATGGACTTGCTTTTGATTAGGATCAAAGTTTCCAGTTTGACAGCCCCAAATGTATCATGTTGAATGAACCCCCCCACAGACATCTTCTCAGGCTATCAATGGATGAGTAGTGTCTGCTACTAAAACTACAGTATAGCTGACTTGTAATATTAAATATTGTAGTAGACTATTCTTTGCCGGGGGAGGTAATATGCAAATGCAATGAGGGGGGGTGCTCAAGTTTCATTTATCACTTTGATCATGCACTCAAATACTGTAGTGATGCATAAAGGGAGAAACTAAAATATTTGGAGTAGAACAAATACTAGTATATAACTACACTGTTTGAGCTTTCTGAAGTGAGCTTTCTAAACCAACTACACAACTTACGAATGACTACTTGGATGACTTCTCATGCTGACTTTAACATCTTTTATATAATCAAAAACTTCAGATTTACTCGCTCCGGGTATAAATATACTTTCTTCAAACGTAACAACTTCTGTAGATAATTGTTGACGCGTAAAGAAAGCTATAATAGCAAAAAAACTGCCCCATAAAAACACTTTCAGAAGCATGTTTACGATTTACCATGCTTCCGTTTCTGCAAAATACTTGATTCCATCTCTCAAAGTGACATGACGTCATTTCGCAAATTTTTTCCTTCATATTTTTTTCTTCTTTTGGGTTAGCATTTGGGCTCAGGGTTAATTTTATAATTCGAATTAAATGTTTGGTTGTGTTTGGTTAGGATATGGATTAATGAGGGTTAAGGATTGATGAATTTCCTTTTTTGATAAAATGCCGTTATTGTCACTTTGACAGTTGGAGAGAATCTGACAATCACAGCGGCAATTCCGAGTGTATCCGAGTATCGATCGACGATGTTCCGAACAAGTACCCCTCCCCCCAAAGTCGTAAATTTTTTTGTTTTTCTGGATCAAAAACAAATGCTGAAATATTACTTGAATATGCACTAAAAAAGACAGGTTTTTAAGCCAAGAATATTGCGTTCCTTGAAGAAACTGATTATCAGTCTTTCAGTTTCTTGTATCTAGTTTTTAGGCACGTTTTTTATTCTTTATATTTATCACGGACGAGATCAAATTGATCTCTTGAACGTTGGTTCAGCTGACTCGAAAATGGCTATGGAAAGTTCCAATTACAAGTGGTAAGCCTCTTCTTCTGAGTCTTGAAACGAACAAACTCTAAAGTGCATATAATGATAAAGGATTTGGTGTTTTTTAAATGATTTAAATATATTTAATTTTCAGGTTATTAATGGTGCTTGACAGCTCTAGAGTTGCTACTGTCGTCGTTTCGGTTGTTCTTATTATCTACGGCAGTTTTAGGTTTGTTTTGCTATCTTAATATTCATTCAATATAAGTTATTTATTAAAGATTGTAGTTCTTGATTGTAGTTCTTGGCAGTAGTAGCTACATTAGAATTTTTAGTTTAGTGCATGTAAGCTAGATAATCTTCGTGTTCTATTTTTGTGTAGAAAATGTTTTCCCCTTTGTAACAGGGCCTCAGCCGCTCAGGCGATTTACTTTACTTTTATTTCATTCTTTTCTAGTTTGATAGCGTGCTGCGTAGGCAGTGTTGAAACAACAATCGAAATATAGTAAGGTTAGATATACTGCCGAAACAATTAGACTCCTACGTTCTCTGTTTGCGCAATATATCTAACCTAATACTATATTAGTCGAGGAGGAGAAGCGAGAAAACGTCGACCACGTAGCACCCTCACAACACAATAGTTTTGACTCCAGATTATTAATATAATGGGCTGATACCCATAGAACATTGCTGGTCAGTCGTACTCACAAATTGTGGGGTCATGGGTATCAGCCTATTATAATCTGGAGTCAAAAATATTGTGTAGTGGGGGTGCACGTGGTCGACATTTTCTCGCTTCTCCTCGACTATATATTTAGAAAAGAATGAATTGTTTACACAAAAACATTGGGTTTGTTTAGATCAATAAGGAGTGATGATGGTTGCTTGTTTATTGGCTGAGATGTAGACGTGCAGTTTTGCAGAACAATTTAGAATGCTTTTTCAGTGTTCTAATCTGGCATGCATACACATGTACACATAATATTAATACTTTCCATTAAGAGTTGTAATTAGAAAATTGCTGAAGCTCTGGGGAAGGAGGGGTAGCTATGTCATTACAGCCTGCATGGGTGGGTGGTACCCTCTGGTATATAGCAGGCACAGATCCAAGCAGGGCGATGTGCACACCCTCCTGGCTCCAGGCCATGTACGTATTATGTTTAAAATTACACATTTTATTTTTCAGATCACTTAGCTTGGAATCTTCAAAACAAACTGATAGTACTGAAGATTGTGAAAGTGACTCATCTAAACCATTTTTATTTTTTCATGGTTTTTCTTCAGGTGATAATGTTGGCTGCTTGTTAAAATGTTAAAACTTGATTGTCCTGCAACAATATTCTACATATTTCTTTATAACGTTCTACATAAAGTTAGAGGCATTACCTTCAAGTATAACACATTTTGATTTATGTGTTGTTCGATGTTTAAAACCAATATTTTAAACAACCCATTGATGAATCATGATACATGTAAACTGTTTGCAAGTTGCTGATTGGTGGCATAGTGGTTAGTGCACGTGCCTTTCACCTCTGCGACCGGGGTTCAATTCCTGCATGGTGCAGTTAATATCTGATTTAAAAAAAATTCACCTTGGCTGCATGTGAGAAGAGTGCTTCCAGTTTGACTCTACCAAACATCACAGGTTTCCTCCGGGTACTCCGGTTTCCTCCTGTAGTAATACTGGACCAATGAGGGTGGGCCCTTACTGGACCTCTGAGGATAACAGTTTAGATATAACTGATAGAGTTATCCAGTGTAAATAAGTTTAGTTTAGTTTAGTTTAATTTAATCCATCAATCAATCAATCAAAAGTGCAATGTTGTGTATCAATATTGCAAAGTCGTATGCAAGAGAACATCTGGTTTGACTGTAACTACTGTACATGTATTTCTAATTGATGGATTATTTTTGTTGTGTAGATTTCCACACAATCAGTTCAACTCAAGCGATGCTTCTTCCTGTTGGAGCTTCTTGTTCTTTGTTGTTTATGTTTTTCTTTTTTGAGAAATTTCAGTCTGTATTTGCACTCTGCACTGTTGGTAAGTGTCAAATATTTTGTGATGGGTTATTTTTTTCAAGCAAGTGTAATGTCTAGCACGTATGAGTGTCAACTTTCTCATTTCTCAAGCTAACTTTTACTGAAAGTTTTTTCTATTTCTTAATTAAATAGTAATTGTGACTCATCTTTGTTCACCCGAGAATTTCACAAAACATTATTTTTATGCTTTGTTTATAGTGTTAGGCACAGTGGCCTTTTCATTCTTACTACTGCCACTTTGTCAGTGTATTTTGAATCTGCTTGGAAACCCAAATTGCAAGTAAGTTCTACAATCTACATTTAAAGTAAATGGTTTGAACCTAGGAGTATTATAACATATTTGAGAAAGTTGCTTGTCTAGGTGAGAGTAGTCTTGAGAAAGACTGTTTGTGGTGAGTAGTGACTGATGTTTCAATGACCTTTAGCGATGGTCATCTTCAGAGTTGCTTCAGAGAGGACTGTAAAGATGACCACCATTGAGGCCATCAAAACGTCAGTCACTACTACCAGTAACAGTCTTTCTCAAGACTACTCTAACCTAGATGAGCAACTTTCTCAAACATGTTAATCTACATTAATTTGATATGTTGTAATTATAATTATACACATCGAAATATACATGAACAAAATGAAATAAAATAATAAAATAAATGAAGTACAATGTACCTATGCATAATCATATTACTGGTAGGTATTGCTCTGAGTGATGAACCATATTGGACAAGTAGAGAAAACTCTACTCAACCCAGTAAGGAGCTGGGATTCGAACCTGCAACCTTCAGTTTACTAGTCCGACGCTCTACCAACTGAGCTACAGTTTAAGTTGGGAGCTGGTGGTCGTATGATTGTATAAAGACTACGGTAATTTAAAAAAATTATCAAATAGCCCAAGTACTATCATTCAACCAACAGCTCCCAACTTGACCTGTAGCTTAGTCGGTACAGCTTTGAACTAGTAAACCGAAGGTCACGGGTTCAAATCCCAGCTGGGCCAAGTAGAGTTTTCTCTACTTGTCTGGTATGGTTCATCTGATCACTTGGAGCAACACATATCATTATTCTCCACCCGAGTTCACTTTCCCATAATAATTGTTCTATATTATTTACCTATGCATCAAGGTGTCCCAATAATTATTTTTTATGATTAGAATATCTTGTGGACCTTGTGGTCGGTTTACTCAAGCTGAACTATTATCTCTGGTTTTATCATTGTTCTTGGTCATAATGTGGATGCTGACAGGACACTGGATTTTAATGGATGGTTAGTAGTTTTATAATTGCAGTATGTTTTACTCAGTGATGGATTTACAGGGGGCTGTGAGGGGTGCACACCCCACTGGCCCTTGGCCAAGGGGTGCAGGGGGGTGCCAATTACTCAATTAGTGCCTTGCTGCAGTGGGATGCGATGTGGATTTCATTGAAAATGTCAATCACATTTCTAATGTCTAGCTTCCTTGTGATATCCCTAATAAAATCCATAATAAAACATCCACTTTATCCCTAAATTTATTTGACACCTTCCAGGTTTGATAAAATGCACTATTGAAAACATGATTTAAAACTTTTAAATCTTTCTTCAAAGTACCGTCAGAATGCATGAAATGCCATTTCAGAGGTCCAAATTTCAAAAAAAAATTGGGGGGGCATGCCCCCGGACCCCCCTAGGAATGGTTTGACTAAGGTTAAAAAAATTCTAGATCCACCCCTGCAGCACCCCCCTACCAGATCACGCTGGATCCATCACTGGTTTTACTCGCATTGTACATTCCTAACCCTCTACATGGCTATGGTATGACCACTGATGAAAGGAAATTACAGTCAAAATGGAAATACCTGAGTTCACAAATTTCCTTCTGTAGTTGGTTGTGTATTACTGTATTTCTGTAGCTGCTATTGAAGTGCAAGGAAAGTCTAGCGATAAAAGTTGCCAATTCTTGATGTATATTCATCTGTTGGTATCAATTTGGGATAAACATCCATTGTATTATGATTAAATGCCATTTAAAGCTAAATTATACTACTTTTATACAGTTTTGAACAAAAACATTTCTTAGGCTTCGGTACTGTAGCAGCTACAGAAATACAGTAATACACAACAAACTACATAAAAAGAAGTGGAAAGGTATTTCCATTTTGACTATAAATCATTAGGATTTTAATCAAATATAGTACACATATTTACAGTAATTTTAATAAAAATTATAGACTGAAGTGATAGTTGAGTTTTTTTAGGCAACTTTGAATTTACTTTGATTTTGATAAGTGTGGTATAAATTTTATATTATAAGTTTCCATTACTAACACTGATATAATATGTTGTAAAAATCATTTTCACAGCTTTAGCGATGGGATTATGTATATCTATGATTGCATATCTACGTCTTCCAAGTTTGAAAGTGTCAATGCTTCTTCTGGTTGGTTTAGTTATCTATGATGTCTTTTGGGTAAGATGGTGCTTCTAGGGGGGATAATTAGAGAGATTGAGAATGGGCCTAATTAGAGAGAAGGGAGCTTATTAGAGACAAAGGGGCTTATTAGAGAGAAGGGGCTTATTAGAGAGAAGGGGGCTTATTAGAGAGAAGGGGGCTTATTAGAGAGAAGGGGGCTTATTAGAGAGAAGGGGGCTTATTAGAGAGAAGTGAGCTTATTAGAGAAAAAAGGGTGGCTTATTAGAGAGAAGGGGGCTTATTAGAGAGAAGGGGGCTTATTAGAGAGAAGGAGGCTTATTAGAGAGAAGGGGGGCTTATTAGGGAGAAGGGGGCTTATTAGAGAGAAGGGAGCTTATTAGAGAGAAGGGGGCTTATTAGAGAGAAGGGGGCTTATCAGAGAGAAGGATGCTTATTAGAGAGAAGGGGGCTTATTAGAGAGAAGGGGGCTTATTAGAGAGAAGAGTGCTTATTAGAGAGGAGGCTTAATAGAGAGAAGGGGGCTTATTAGAGAGAAGGGGGCTTATTAGAGAGAAGGGGGCTTATTAGAGAGAGGGGGGCTTATTAGAGAGAAGGGGGCTTATTAGAGAGAAGGGGGCTTAATAGAGAGAAGGGGACTTATTAGAGAGAAGGGGGCTTATTAGAGAGAAGGGGGCTTATTAGAGAGAAGGGGACTTATTAGAGAGAAGGGGGCTTATTAGAGAGAAGAGTGCTTATTAGAGAGAAGGAGGCTTAATAGAGAGAAGGGGGCTTATTAGAGAGAAGGAGGCTTATTAGAGAGAAGGGGGCTTATTAGAGAGAAGGAGGCTTATTAGAGAGAAGGGGGCTTATTAGAGAGAAGGGGACTTATTAGAGAGAAGTGAGCTTATTAGAGAAAAAAGGGTGGCCTATTAGAGAGAAGTGAGCTTATTAGAGAGAAGGGGACTTATTAGAGAGAAGGGGACTTATTACAGAGAAAGGAGGCTTATTAGAGAGAAGGTGTTGTTTTTATTTTGCATTTAATTTAGGAAGGCTTTATAATATTTTGTAACCAAATTCTGTTTTTTTTGTAGGTGTATTTTTCAGCTTATTTTTTTAAAGATAATGTTATGGTCAAAGTTGCCACTCAACCTGCGGCTAATCCAGTATGTGCTTATTGCTTTGTTATCTGTTTAATGAAAGCATTTCCTTACTATATTTTAAAACAGTTTAATTCCTCATTGTAATTAATGGTTTGTGTTTTACTAGATATCGTTTGTAGCTGATAAATTAGGTGCAACTTCTTATGGATATTTTCCCCAGTCAAGACAATTATCCCTACCAGGAAAATTAGTATTTCCCAGGTAAACCACTGGCTGTAGTAAAACACAGCTTACGTCCTTATTAAAAGTAATCTTGCCAGTTTACCGCCTTTTCACTTTGATCTATCCTACATGTATATTAATCACTGCCTACACAGCACTTCACTTTTTTAATTTTTTAAATGTTTTATTTACTTATTTTTTGTTTTGTTTAGTTACAGTGAAAATGGACGAATGTCAATGCTAGGATTAGGCGACATTGTAAGAATGATTTTCCTTTTTATTTATTTTAAAAACTCATTAATAATTCATGAGAAAACACAAAGGAAATCAGTACCATATCCGTGGTTTTATATCTGATAAAGAAACCTCCTGATTTACATAAACTTTAGCTTTGATTTTCTCAAACTCATTAATAATTCATGAACCAAAAACAAAAGAAATTAATGTTTAATCAGTGCTTTGAAATCGGAGGAAAAGTAATAGTATTTTGAAATAATGCAAAATACGTTTTCAAAGTCTTGGGACTTTGAAATAAGGTAAATTATATTACGTTTCAGAGGTATCTTCGGAGTTTTGAGTTTGAGAAGTCAGTTCAAATATTCGACGTCGGACTTTACCAGGATTACAAAGCCCTCGTGCATTAAAAAGGCTCGCCTTTTCAAAAAGCACTCGGACTTTGAAATCCCGGTAAAGTCCTCCGTCTCGTATTTGAACTATTACTTCTCGAACGTAGACAACGTGTTTTTCAAAATTACTATGCCAATGAACTTACCAAATGGGTCGTTTTTGAAGCTATTTGAAAGGTTCCCACTACGTGTTTTATCAGATCTAAAATACTCGGCTATCGCGGTAATCTCCTCGTGTTTTATATATGGTAAAACACTGCTGCTCATGTTTTAAATATTACGTAGCGTATATGCTGTATCGCTGTAGACTGTTTACAAGTAATAGATACAGCATGAGCAGCCGATCTGTATCTGATTTACAAGGCGAGCCGAAGGCGAGCCGTAGTAAATCAGATACAGATCGGCTGCGAAATACAAATGCATCTAAGTAATCAAGTTCACCAACTATTTTAGCGATATACTCTATTTTTGCTACGGTATTGATTTCTTTTGTGTTTTCCTCATGAATTATTAATGAGTTTTTTAATATTAATTACTAGGGCTATTATTACTAGGGCTATTAGTTTCTCGCTATTGTACATTGTACATAACAATGTGATAAAGGATAAAGGAATCATCCTTACTTGCAGCCAGCGGCTGAATTGCGAAGGACGCAGATCAACGTGGCCGTGTCGAGGCATATCAAAGGCGCTCCAAGCAGCCGCCAACGACACAGTTCAGACCACGGATCACAGCTAAGATGTTAGATGTTTTATGGAGGGAGGAAAACCAGAGAACCCGGCGAAAAACCCTTCGAAGCACAGGAGAGATCAACTACAACTCTACTCACATGAGTCCAAGCCCAACAACAGGGTCATTCCCAAGCGGTCACCCATCCAAGTACTAAACCCGTCTAACCGGGCTTAACTTTTTGGTGAGAGGTAACAGGACACGCCACCCGTGCTGCCCAAATGCTAAGTTAAGATGATCTTTCTTTTTCTTTTACAGGTTATGCCAGGACTTCTTTTATCATTTGTTTTACGTTTCGATAATCATAAACGAAAAACTTCCACAACTCATAATGAAGAATCAAAAATTAAATATTTTCATTGTGCATTAATAGGATATTTAGTAGGTGAGTGAGCTGTATTTTATAATTTTATTTCATTAAAATCTTCAAGCGGTTTATCATAAGAAAAGACAAAACACACACACACAAATGCCTACATTGTCGTCATCCTCATTAACATTTTGGAAATACAAACCTCAATATAACAACAAATAAAGTTCAAGTCAGAAAATATTTTGGCAATCAACTATTCACTTCATATAGCATCCATATCAGTAATATCTTATCAATATAGGCACTTTAAATCCTTTATGGAACTGATATTTTGTGGGGTAGAGATTGTTTTTAAAAAATGAATCTTGATTGTCAGTTTTCGTTTTAGGATTACTCACAGCTACAATTGTGTCAGAAGTTTATAAGTCTGCTCAACCAGCTTTATTATTTCTGGTTCCGTCAACACTACTTCCTTTACTGGTGTTTGGATACTTGAAGGTAACAGCGCATGGCGAAGCAAATATGAAATGGGGTGGGGGGTGGGGTGTGGGGTGTGGGGTGTGGGGGGCGCTGTTTTTGGTTATACGTCTAGTTCTAGATTCACTAATCCTTGAGTTAGCGTTTGTGTTGCGGTTTTTCAAGTGCACTTGGGCCACATGTTTTAGCATAAAAAAGTGTTCTCCCTGTTGTAAAAAGGGATAAAAATGGTTTGTTTTGTCGGAAAAAATACACTTTACGAAACAAGTGTTGAAGCACTGCATGTCTCATGATTCTTATGCTTATATGAAAGTAAGAAATTATTATATAACATATCGTCCAAAAGTGAATCCGGTGTTAAGCCCCGCAAAGACGACCAAGTTTTTCCTTGACAAGTTTTATTTGTTCGTGTGCACGACACAAATTGACAAGTTTTTCCTTGACGAGGAGCCTTGTTCAAAAGCTGGTCATGCCAGCTTTTGAACAAAGAAATTTGGTCGTGTGTACAGTCGTCAAGGAAAACTTGACAACTCATCTCCGAAGCTTATTACGCGATCATTACTGTCAAGGAAAACTTGTCCAACCGTACACACGAGCAATTATAACTTGTCAAGGAAAATTGTTTGAAAAAAACTTGTTCACGTACACACGAGCAAGGAAAGTTACCAAGGAACTTGCCAAGAAAAACTTGGTCGTCTGTGCGGGGCTTTAGTTATTAATAAATTACGTGACTGTCATGCAGTGGTATTTCTTCTCGTATCACTACTGAAATTTTGGATAAATTGCATCCAATCTTTTGCTTATCTAAGTTGGAACCTGTATATTATTTGATAAGTATAGAAATTTTGCCAAAATAGAGTTCAAAAATGTTCTTAATATTTATACCTTTTTTGTTTAGGGAGACTTAAGGGAGATGTGGTCAAATCCTTTTGGTAATATTACAAATACCAAGTTTAAACAAGTGGAAATCTGAACGAGAAATTGGTGAGAAAAAGAATGCGATACCATTAGCAACCTTGGATACCAACTATTGGATACCCGGTGTATGCCAAAAACCAGTCAAAGTGGCAAAAAATCTTGGAGCTCCTACACTTTTTTTGTTGCTTTCAAAGATTTTTTCAGAGTGATGAAACAAGCAAGTTAGGAAGCCCAAGAATCTCGATGGCTCCGTGATCAAGTGCTGTTGAAACAGGTTTCAAATTATGTGCTAGTGCTTTGACTGTCGAAGATTTTAAATTAGTTTTAAAAAATTATTTTATTGTCGATTTCAGTTCACTTTTCAACGCGCGGTTTGGAAGTTCGTTGCCAAGTAAAGAAGTTCATTAAGAATCAGAAGTTCTCACACACTGCCAGGGAATGCAGCCACCATGCAACACACAGTGCCTGACAACTATAACAGTTTTACATCATTAGATAACCTTTTGTCCTGCCCTAAATATAACAACTTTATACAAGAATTAAGTTCACATAGAACATACTATAAATCATTCTCTGCTGGTCCAGTATCCTTAACAACTTAACATGGGTGGGTGGGTGGGAAAACAGGTCAGGCCTTTGCATGGCAACAAACAAAAGTGAACTCTTACATCCGGGCCTCGACCTGTCTCCCAGTCCCCCGGCAGCGTGTGAGAAATACGTTTTCTGCCTCTTTCGTTCCTCAGCCGGCAGAAAACTTCAATTCATTACGATGTTCGAATGTTCGATTCGAAAAAAAAATCCAATTCATTTAGCTATGCAGTTGGTAATTTGGAATTGCAGCATGATTAACAACATATTTCCCCAAAGAAATCATATCAAAAGAAAGTCTGCTCGACCCAAGGTTTTTCGTAAATGCGAACTTCGAATCGAACATTCGAACATCAAATCGAACTTCGTAATGAACTTCTGAACTTAGAAACGTAATTCGATACTTGGCAACGAGCTTGCGATCCGCGCGTTGAAAAGTGAACTAATTTGTCGACAATAATTGTCGACAATAATTGTAATAATTTGGTTTGGTTTTGATAAAAGCCAAAGGGAAATAGGTTTTTATGCAAGTAAGAAACTAAGGAATATTGTGTACAGCGCCGGATTTAGGACTGTGGAGGCCCCTGGGCGGTCACTGACCAGCACAATATATCAATTCTATTGCTAAGTTATACATAGTCATATTTTTTTGAATAAGATGTAGGTAATTGGACTGACACTGGGGTTATATAATGTAGATGAATAAAATTTGCAAAGAATGCGGTATATGGCCTTGGGCCAAAAAGCGCATCTTGCTGTATTTTTTGTTAACTTGCGAAGGCAACGACGGTTGAAGGCGCAGTGTAAATTTGATACGGGAGTAAGTTAAACAATTATAAGAAAGGATTAAAGATACGTAAGTAATATTCAGTATATATAGTACATGGGACACAACCCTCTATATATCATATATATCATCTATATGTCATCCATATATCTTTCGTCTTGTTTTTGACTCGTATTTTGAGCTCTCAAGATTTTTTTCATTTCAACACCTATTTTTTCAACTTTCAAGACATTTTTGTGGAGGCCCCCCCCCCTTAAACATTACTAATTGTGGGGGGCCCTGGGCGACCGCCCAGTCCGCCCTGTCCTAAATCCGGCACTGATTGTGTAAAAAGTAGAGTGCTGCGTAGGCAGGGTTTTGAATAGAGCAAAGTGAAAAGATGGTAAACTGCTGACAATAGGTTTGATAACGAAATACTGATGTTTTGAACGGAGCCTTTCATCAGAGTAAAATGTGTAGAGTAAAAAAAAACAACACTTTTACTCTGATGAAGGGCTCCGCTCGAAACGTCAGTATTTCGTTGTTAAAACTATTCTCGACAGTTTAACACTTTTTCATTTTTAAATATTGTATAGTATTAATATAGATATGGAAAGATATTTGTCAAAAAATTATCTTGTAAACATTAGATAACTATATTGTTTTAATGTACATTTATAGATCAGTATTAAAATTGTTACGTAAATTTATTCGATTTTATAGTGCTGTGATTCAGCGATTTACTAGTAGTTTTTAGGAACTTGTGGGTCAAAGTTGGAAAAGGTTTTCAACCTTTCTCTGGCTAGAAATTCACGTTTTCACAACCTCCTTCAAGACAGCTTTCACGACGTGTTTGTCTGGGTGAGTTTTTCCATACTAATGTTTACTATTAATAATTATAAAATAGGTTGCGTCTTACGCACGCTTACGCAGGCTATGTGAACATGGTTGTGATGTCACGGCACATTTTTTAGCCTTATTTCATAAAAGAAATAGAAAATGGATGCCCTGTGTTTATATAACCTGATGCAAACACTCGAGTGAGTTGGGAGAATTCGAAAGTACTTATGTAAACCCTCGCCTACGGCTCGGGTTCACATAAACTTTCGAATTCTCCCAACTCACTCTCGTGTTTGCATCAGGCTATATAAACACGGGCGGCCATTTTCTATTTCTTAAATACTGAAGGCTATACCGACTGCTAAAGTGCCATTATAGTTAATAGAACACATACATGGTTTGGAAACTCGTCCAAAGTGATTGTTCTATGTTCTTGTTCAAGTTTTTGGAAATTTGTGCAATTTCACGGTATTGTATTTTCTGTATAATGAAGCAGTCATCCAATAGCAACAATCGGGTTTAATTAGTTCATCGTCACGTGTCCATAGAATTTACTTCCATATAAGGACCTCCATTGTCAGTTCAACATGACCATGCTTCATGTTGAAAGACAATAGAGCTTC
This sequence comes from Paragorgia papillata, assembly GCA_035771165.1. Lineage (NCBI taxonomy): Eukaryota > Metazoa > Cnidaria > Anthozoa > Scleralcyonacea > Coralliidae > Paragorgia > Paragorgia papillata. The sequence goes on along the minus strand of JAWNZC010000002.1, from coordinate 1,040,410 downwards.
CAAACCATGTACATATTCCATTAACTAATGGCGCTTTCCAATTGACAAGGTTAGACCGATCATTCCGGCCAGAATGGGCTTGCTTTTGATTAGGTCCAAATTTTCCAGTCAGACCATCCCAGGTCTCAAACGAATCGTGTTCCATTTAACCGGACTGACCGGTCTAACCGTGTAAATGGAAAGCCCCCTAAGCTGCTATTAATTCCCGCTGCTAGTGCTGCGCATGCGCATTTGTTGGGTAGCCAAGGCAAAGTTGTATTTTTTTCTAATTGTTCTAAATATAGTTTAACCACCAAAGACCCTATCGCTCCCATATTTTCTCTCGGTTTTATTTTGTCTGCTCTATGCACAACGTAGAAAATATTCCACTAAAATATTAAGCTGGAAAAAACGATCAAAGCTCATGAAAAGATGGTAAACTGCCGAGAATAGTTTTGATAACAAAATACTGACGTTTCGCGCGGAGGCCTTCATCGGAGTCAAATGTGATCGATGAAAGGGAATAAAAGTGTGGAAAAAAAGACGTCAGTGGCACATATGACCTTGATATATATATCAGCGCCAAAAAAAACCCCACGTGATTCAGCAAACTAGTTTCTAGTCCTCTTTTCTCTCGTGTACAACTTGTCCTGATGACGTCACAGAACTGGTGTCGAGATATTTCCGCGGGAAAGACCGCGCGAGGTCTCGTACTCAATGTTCAATGTCTTCTCTCAAATATCTTGGTGCAGATTTTGAAGATGAGTTCTGAACTAGAATACAGCGATATTTGTTTATTAGTAAGAGGCTGTTTGGTAAGTAAAGTTCAGGGATACGCTTTTCTGAACGAATGAGAGATGTATTGGGTTGAAATAGGCAGAGAAAATACTGTTCAAAATTGAAATAAAATAGGAATAATTATCACTTGACGTACTGTAGAAATACATTCACACATGCACGTGGGCATTTCTATTTGAAATAATATTAACATTGAAGACGAGAAGACAACCATTATTAAAACGTTTAAACAAAATATTCATCAATATCTGTAGTTCTAGCTAATTCTTACTGTATTCATCAATATCTGTAGTTCTGGCTAATTCTTACTGTATTAAGTTCTAGCTAATTCTTACTGTATTATAAGTACAGTAAGAATTAATAGCCAGAACTACAGATATTGACGAATACAGTAAGAAAAAGCTAGAACTACAAATATTGATGAATCGTTTTAAATACTGGCTGTCTTCTCGTCTTCAATGTAAATATTATTTAAAATAAAATTATAGAAATGCCCCAGGTGCATGTGTGAATGTATACATGTAATATATTTAATTTTATTATATAAAATAGAGTACAGTATTTTCCCACCACTATTCTAATCAATAATCTCACACATGTCAATATGCAAATTTCAGGGTATTTAATACGCATGCATCTGACATTTTGCAAAGGAATTGGTGAGCTCTTGGTGGGCTCCCCACAAAGTAAGCAATGGCAAACAGACTTGCTAGCAAGCCAACAATTCGCAGAATAACATTGTTAAACCTATACATTGTTGATTTTAAACAGTATGTTTACTGCGAGTGGAGCTTGTCAGTTTTTTTGAAAAATTACACATTTCTGTACATCCATGTATTACCAAGTTTTCTTATTGTCAGAAAATGTTTAGTTTTAAATAATTTCATTCTTTAGAATGGTGGTAAACTGAAACTTCATAAAAATGGTGTTATATTTAAAAACAACAAGACTGGTAAAGTTGAACAGTTGAACTCCAGTGACATTCAGTCTGTGAAATGGATTAAGGTTGCTCTTGGTTATGAAATGAAATTCACTCTCAACAATGGAGCGCAGTTTAAATTTGAAGGATTTAAAGAATCGGTAAGCTTACTACTCAAATCAGTAGAGCGAGACATAGACGATATTTTCATCGCTTCCGAAGCGACAGTTTCGTTAACCGCAGATCAATTTCAAAGCAATCACGAGGTGTATTGTTATGTACCACGTGATAGCTTATTTACGAGTTAACAATTGGATGTTGATCACGTGGTACATGAGAATGCACCTCGTGATTGCTTTAATATTGATCCGCGGTTAATAAAACTGACACTTCGGAAGCGATAAAAAAATCATCCATGTCTCGCTCTACTGATTTGAGTAGTAATTTTCTCTGGCAAATCAGCGAATAATAACTTATAGATGACTGGCTATTGATGAATGTAATCATCTGGCATCAGTCATTATAAGCCTCTCTCTGAGTCTTGGTTATGTGCATGCAGTGCCATGAGGGGGGGGGGGGGGGGGGGGAAAGGAACAATGCAGTTAACCTTGTACCCAGGTTCTTGTCTCTATTCCCCCCCCCCCTCTCTCTAACACCATGCTAGCCCACAGTGTTGGTTGGGGACACTGTACCATTTGTGTGTTTCAGAAAGTTGTTTTTTTATCCAAGTTAGTGTATAAGCCACCCTCATTAACCATTGTGAGTTAGATTGGTGTTGACATCATTAAATATATTTATTCATTCATTCGTTCATTCATAAACTTTCTGTTTGAAAACGCACTACAAACACTATAAATAAATAAATAAACTATTTCATGAAGTTCTTTAATTAGCCAAGGGTTTGAACAGCTTTATTTATAAAACCTAGAATAAAATCTAAAATATGTTTTAGTCCGTGAGAATTTGATAGTATATCATAAAGGTTTTTTTGTGTATTTGGTGTAAAGTTACACTTAACTGTCGATTTTCATTTATTTAATCAAACAGGATTATGACAAACTATCAAATTTTGTATCGAGCAACTTTAGTGCAGAACTTGAAGAGGTGGAACTGTCAGTAAAGGGATGGAACTGGGGAAGCACACAATTTAATGGTGAGCTGTTTAAGATGAATAAAGTATGAGTGTATTGTAGCACTCAAGAAGATTGATCGAGACAGCCATTTTGTAGATCTTTATCAAGCTCAAATACTTTACACTGTACTACGTCCAAATGTCTGTTACATTGCACCATATATAATACACAATATGTACAACTGTAGTAATTATTAAATGTTATCACTATTTAGATTCAGTTATGACTTTTGAAGTTGGTCAAAAACCTGCATTTGAAATACCTTTGAAAGATGTCTCAGCAGCTACTACAGGTGTGTAGGTTACAATTTAAGATTTCCCCCAACTTTCAAAAACTGATCAATTATACATTTCAAGTACAATGTACATTTATTTTGACTTGCACCAGGAAAGAATGAAGTTACTCTGGAATTTCATCAACATGATGATGCTGAAGTTTCTTTAATGGAAATGAGGTTTTACGTACCACCAAATAATGATGGAACAGATGCCGACCCAGTCAAGGTGAAGTTTATTAAAGTTATAAGATCCACGTCATATAATACTATCTGAGTGATTGAGTACTGCAAATAATTTATTTTATTGATCATCTTGGCCTGTTAAACATTTTTTAAAAACTTTGTACCTGTAGACTTTTCATGAGAAAGTTCTTGCTAAAGCTGATGTAATCCAGGCAACTGGTGATGCCATTGTCACTTTTGAAGAAGTAACTGTGATCACTCCAAGGTTGAGAAATTATTTGCATTTTATTTATTCCATATCATGACACTAGTAGTCTTGATCACCATGGCAACATCACCACCACCATCATCACCACCATCTTCACCACCAACCATCATCACCACCACCATCATCACCACCATCATCTTCATCACCACCACCATCTTCATCACCACCACCATCTTCATCACCACCACCATCTTCAACACCATTGTCATCACCACCATCATCTTCATCACCACCACCATCTTCACCATCACCATCACTACCACCATCATCATCACCATCACCACCACCATTTTCACCATTACCACCCCCATCACCATCACTACCATCATCACAACCATCACCATCATCACAACCATCATCATCACCACCATCATCATCACCACCTTTACCATCACCACTACTATCATTACCATCACCACCACTTACTATCACCACCACCATTACCACCCCCATCACAACCACCATCACCACCACCATCATTACCACCACTACTAACTATCATTACCATCATCACCACCATCACTATCACCATCACCGCTGTCATCACCACTACAATCACCATCATTATCATCACCACCACCACCATCATCACAATCACAACCATCATTATCACCACCTCCATCACCACTACCACTATCATCACCACCACTATCATCACTACCACTATCATCACCACCTCTACCATCACCACCTCTACCATCAGCACCTACCATCACCACCACTATTATCACCATCACCACCACCATTATCATTTCTATCACTACTATCATCCTTACTACCACCACCACACTCATCACCATGACCATCATCACCACCATGACCATTATCACCACCACCATCACCATCATCATCATGGTCATATTTTTTATCATCTCCTTCCAGTAACAACATGCTCTATTCTAAATTTTTCTTAATATTTAATGACATTTTTTTGTTTTTATTTTAGAGGGAGGTACACAGCAAAAATATATCCAAGCTTTCTTCAGCTTCATGGTAAAACCTACGACTACAAGATTCCTTATACTACAATTTTAAGAGTTTTTCTTCTTCCGCACAGAGACAACAGATGCATGTTTTTTGTGGTAAGGTTGACATTATATTTAAAAATGTTGGAAGCGCGACCAGGATTATACATAATATCTGCGAGACGTTCTCTGACCGTAAATATTTAATTTAAAAACGAGCTTTCGACTGCCAGTCTGCAGTCTTCACTCATTTTTGTTTACCCATCGAAGACTGCAGACTGGCAGTCGAAAGCTCGTTTTTAAATTAAATATTTACGGCCAGAGAACGTCTCGCAGATGATATTATATTTCTTTAATTTGTGATACCATGCATGATTCAAATCAGGGAGTGCGTTTTACTTGAGTTGTTGTAAATTAGTTATATTTAATTTATTTTGTTTTTTTCCTTTTACCACAGATCAGTACTGACCCTCCCATCAAACAAGGCCAGACCAGATATCCTTTCATAATATTTCGTTTTGATAAAGACGAAGATGTTGAAGTGAGGTTGAATCTTACAGAGTAAGTCTATTCATAAGCAATACATTCCAACCAATTACCAAACGTTTACCTTTTCCTTCCTAATAGGCTCTGCATTTTCTTTCCTAATAATACGCATGTGGAAGAGATCACTAAGAAAGCAAATAAACGATTATTCTGTCTCAGGGAATGTCGCAGAGCAAATCTCCCCACTGATGTCGGAATTACGTGCTATCGAACAAAAATCAGGCCTTTACTTGAGTATGGGGCTCCAATCTGGGGTGGTCTTCCACACGACTTAGATGACGAGCTTGAGAACACTCAGAACAGAAGTTTAAGGATTCTAGGCCTACCGTGCGACTTTTTACCATCTCTTAAGTCTAGGCGGGATTCTAGCACTGTTAAGGTGTACGAAAGAATCAAGAAAGACACAAACAACCCCTGTAACAAGTTAATTCCAGACTCTATAACCAACTCTTACAATCTTAGAGCTAGAAAGCGCCGCCCTCCAGTAGTCTCAGGCACTAAACGACACAAAATGTCTTTTATTCCGAGAGCAATCTCTTTATTGTAAATACATAGGGTAGTATCCTTCAAATTATGTACTCTTACTAGATTTTTAGAATGACTTTAACACTGTAGTTTTGTAAATTATATTATATTTGATCACACGATATATGTTGTAAATCCATTGTATTTTTAAACTTAAGGTGGATATTGATTAAAACTTTAAACTTTGCCTTGACGAGTAAAATTGCCTGGTATTTCACTGAGAAAAATAACGGGAAAGATTGGGCTGTGGGAGGGAAAAGGTTAACCCAGGCTAGGATGCTTAAGGATTATTTAATTTACTTTACTATTAAATTTTGTTTTCCAAGGGAAGAAATTGAAGAGAAATATAATTCAAAGTTGTCAACAGAAATGGCTGGTCCAATTTATGAAGTCATGAGCAAACTTATTAAAGCTGTTACGGGAAGTAAAATTACTGTGCCAGGATCATTCAGAAGGTCTGTATATTTTTTCCTTTGTTTTTGCTGTACAAGCTGTCGTAGACTAAACTCAGAGAAAAACTCTGAGCTCCAGATGGGACTCGAACCCACAACCTTCCGGTAGTTTCTTAGTTGTTTAAAGTATATTAAATAAAGTTTGGGGTTTTTAAGGAAAATTGTGCGTGGAGTAAATTATATTTTACAACGTTACTCCGTTAATCATTTCATAGATTTTGTATAGCTGAAAACGTTCCCCTCTGAAGGCTGATTTCCAGTCAGTGGAATTTTGTGAGCGGACGGAATTTTTCATTGTCTTTTGTGCTCTGAATTAGATTAGTTGCGCTCGAGTGCTCACAACTCACAAGACAAAGAAAAATCCCGCCCGCTCGCAAAATTCCACTGACTGGAAATCATCCTTAACGAAGGGCCTTCGCTCGAAACGTTAGAAAATTACTATATTTCGATTTATATTAAATGCCTTTGATTTTATACTGTACAGCATGATTATTATTTGGTAAAACTGTTTAAGCAATAAGATTTACACATGTATAATACATGTACAACATATTATTTTATTTTCAAATACTCCACAAGAACTTTTTTTAACTGTTTGTTTTTTTAATTTTTTAGCAATGGTAAATTCAGTTCAATATCTTGCAGTTACAAAGCTGGTAGTGGTTTTCTTTATCCGTTAGAGCGTGGTTTTATGTTCGTTACTAAACCTCCGGTTCATATTCGTTTTGATGAAATATCTTACGTACATTTTGCTCGAGTTCAGAGTGGAGGAGGAACATCAAGTCGATCTTTTGATTTTGAAGTGGAACACAAGAATGGCAATGTGATTACGTTTAGTAGTATTGATAAGTAAGTACAGTGGGTTAATACGATGGATTGATTGATGGATGGACGGACCGGTTGATGGATGGACCAGTTGATGGATAGACGGACGGATAGACGGATGGCCGGTGGACGGATTGATGGATGAATGGACCGATGGATGGACGGACGGAGGACCCGGTTGATGGATAGACGGACGGATGGACGGATGGATGTCTGGACAGACCGGTGGATGGATGGATGGATGTACCGGTTGATGGGGATGGATGGATGTCTGGACAGACCGGTGGACTGATGGATAGACGGACGGATAGATGGATGGCCGGTGGACGGATGGATGGATGAATGGACCGATGGATGGATGGACGGACGGATGGACCCGGTTGATGGATAGACGGATGGATGGACGGATGGATGTCTGGACAGACCGACGGATGGATGGATGGACCGGTTGGTGGATAGACAGGTGGACCGGTTGATGGATGGATGGATGGACGAATGGATGGATGGACCTGTTGATGGATAGACGGATGGACCGGTGGATGGGCGGACCGGTTGATGAATATATGGATGGATGGATGGACGGACGGACGGACTATTGGGTGAACAGATGGATATATTTGTAAAAGGATGGATCTCTATCAATATAAATAATAATAATAATAATAACTTCATTTAATGAGAGTGACGTACTAACGGCTCTATGAGTATTGGAGTGGCATATTGACATACATGTGACATATAAAAATTTATTTTATTCAAGGGAGGAATACAGTAAATTATTTGATTTTGTGAGTTCCAAAAATCTTAAAATAAAGAACAAAGGAATCAAGGTACAGACGAGTTATGATTAGTTTATGACGTGTGAGCATTTAGTTTCATTTTTAACTGCGCGCATTTTGATCTTCAGCCTTGAGGAATATGGGTTTTTCTTTTCCTAGAAAAAAGTGAAGACATCTGATGATTACGCAGGCTCGGATGAAGAAACACATGATGCTTATCTTGAACAAATGAAAGCTGAAGGAGCTGAGAAAGATGAGGATGATTCAGAATCAGGTAATTGGACTATATATAGGATTACCAGGCTAGACCTGGAAATAGTTCCAACCTTTCTTGGATCCAACGCTAAGGACCAAATAATTTCTTTGAAAACACGGTGGTTGCACTACATTTAACTAAAACAATCATTAAAAAAGCTGTGCCTTAGCAAAATCCATTGAATTGAAACTTTGATATTTCATCACTTCCATGGTGAATACATATATACATATGTGAAACATAGTTGATCTCTCGTGTGCTTCGAGGGTTTTTCGCCGGGTTCTCCGGTTTTCCTCCCTCCATAAAATCAACACCTAACATCTTAGCTGTGATCTGAACTGTGTCGTTGGCGGCTGCTTGGAGCGCCTTTGATATGCCTCGACACAGCCATGTTGATCTGCGTCCTTCGCAATTCAGCCACTGGCTGCAAGTAAGGATGATTAGCCATCCAGTCCTTTATCCTTTTAACGCGTTGCTTGTTAATCAAATTTTGAATAAAACGTTTTACTTTTCAAATTTTCAGATGAATCTGACGTATCATTTAACCCTGGGGAGGAAGAAGAACAACACATTAGAGAAGAGTAGGTTACTTTCTGTTGTTTTTTTTTTCCAATTTCAATCACCAAGCTAGGTTTTTTTGGTTCTGAGAATTATTGCATTGATTTCTATGAGGTTTATACGATGGATTGAATTTGCTGGAACGATCATGAATTATAAACGAATTTCACAAATAATAGATGTACACTAGATTTGCTTAAAATACGGATACATGTCATCTAAATAACCACGTTTTCCAATTATTTTGGAGAGTCGAGCCATTTTAGCTGAGTAATTCGAAGGAAAAGTTCAATCAATTAATCAATCAATCAGTCAATTAATCAATCAATTAATCAATCAATTAATCAATCAATTAATCAATCTAGGAAACGATGCAAACTAGGAGGATGTTGTATCCGATTTAGTTAAGCTTTAATTAATCTTTTCTTCTTGAATTACTAATGATATTTTACAAATATCATTATCAAATTCATTAAAAATTCATGAAGAAAATTCAAAAGAAACGAATATTTAATCAATATCTGTAAATCGCATACAGATTCATTCGTCCTAGCTAAAATCACTCCAACTTGAAAAATAGTTTGAAAACATGGCTATTTAGATGCGTCCATTTGATAAGTACGATAAAGCCTTCGCAGTCGATCTGTATCTGATTTACTACGGCTCGCTTGTAGCTCACCTTGTAAATCAGATACAGATCGCTGCTCATGCTTTATCTATATTACTTAAACTACATGCCGTTGTAAATCGGATACAGCATTGATTAATAAAACATAAATGCTGTATCAGATATACAACATACTAATTAGGATCCATTGGCTCAAATTCGAGCTTTTTCCTTGTTTAAATAACTTGTTTTTGCCTTTTCTACGACCGCTAAACAAAGTATTCGTGATATAAACTCAACGTAGCTTACGTTCGGCGAGCCGTTGTAAATCCCATACAGTTCGGCCACTCACACTGTGAGCCCGTTTACACTAGAGCAAAAGTTTTCGGATTCCTGACGAATCCGGAACGTTTTAGTACCGGATTCGTTTTGCCGTTTACACACAAAAGAATGAATCCGGAATAAAAACTTTCCGGTTTGATCACGTATCCGGAGATTTCGAATCCGGAAAAAAATGTAGAAACTTCGTATCGAATACTTTTGAATCCGAGACAATACGTAGTGTGAATGGTTATTCCGATGAATTCGGATGCTCTTCCGCTCGAAGTCATGTGAGGTTGCGGTGGAACCAACATGGTCAACATATTAACTGAATTAAAGGAATTCCGAGTTTAGTGTAGCCGAATCTGCGAATACTGTTGTAGTGTAAACGCCTAACGAATCCGAATACTCGCGGTACGAAGTGAATCCGGAAACATTTACGAATCCGGAAACTTTTGCTCTAGTGTAAACGTAGTCTGTATGTATTACATAACGAATGATTGCACGATATGAAACCAGAGTTTTTTACATGTTTAGGTTTGCAAGTGATGTTTCTTCCTCATCTGAAAGTGGAGATTCTGATGACCCTGAAAAAGCGGCAAAAAAGAAAGAACGCAAAGAAAAGTCAAGCAAGAAAGCTAAGAAAGAAAAATCGCCAAAGAAAGAAAAACCACGGGTATGGTGAACAAGAAAGCAGAACCAACGTTCTTTCCACAAAATAATATCTAAAAAGTAAAAAACTATTTACTGTAGAACTTAGACGGTTATTGTATTTACTTTTTTTAAAACAAGGTTATTTTGTTTTAGAAGGAGAAGGAAGTGAAAGAAAATAGACGGAAAAAGCGAAGTAAAAAAGATCCAAATGCGCCAAAGAAGGCGTTGTCTGCTTACATGTTGTGGTTAAACGATGCTAGAGGAAGTATCAAGGCTGATAATCCTGGCATAGCTGTAACAGAACTATCAAAAAAAGCTGGAGTGTTGTGGAAAGCTATGGAGGATAAATCAGTACGTATATGATGGCTGTTTTTAATAAAAAGAAATCCTAATTCGTTTAGAGTCCTTTATTGATCTACTACTTAGAGCTACTTACAGACCTAATTAAAGCTAGTTATAAACCTAACTAGAGTTAATTAGAGCTATGTAGAGCTATTTGCGTAGTTAATTAGAGCCACTTATAGACCTAATTAGAGCTACTTCGAGCTAATTATAAACCTAATTGTAGCTAATCAGAGCTAATTATACAGCTGATTATAACCTGTTTTAGCTAATTGTAGGCCTATTTGGAGCTACCTACAGACATAATTAGAGCTTCTTAGAGCTACTCGTAGCCAATTTAAACTTAATTACAGCTACTCATAGCTAATTATAGACCTAATTAGATTTACTCATGGCTAATTATGAGCTACTTTTAGATCTAATTAGAGCTACTTAGCACTAATTATAGACTTAATTAGATTTACTCATAGCTAATGATATACTTAATTAGAATTAATTAGAGCTAATTATAGACTTAATTATATTTACTCAGCCAATGATAGACTTAATTACAGTTAATTAGAGCTAATTATAGACTTAATTATATTTAGCTAATGATCGACTTAATTAGAGTTAATTAAAGCTAATTATAGACTTAATTCTAGCAATAGTTAGACCCACAAGTACGTCCATTGACTAGTGCATATCGTTTACTGTATATGTGTGTTGCTGCTTTTGTAAAATGTTTGTTTTATATTTTAGAAATGGGATGAACTTGCGGCTAAGGCGAAAGTCAAATATCAAGCAGTAATGGAGGAATATAAGAAGAACAAACTTAGCGGTGAAAGTACATCAAAGCAATCGAAACTAAGGTGAATGAAATCACACACTAACTGCATTAGTTGACGTTTTACTATACCCTGATTTCCAGTCCTCGCACGAAGCAGCTCGCCGCAGTACTCGCGTGGTTTCCACTGTATTTCCACCACACGCAGCTCACTGCGACAACTCGCGGGGAGTTCAAGACTGATGAAGCGATAACCGAGTTTTTTTTAACAAACTTCGAGGTGTTTGGATATCCTGATGAAGCACTCTTTTGAGTGTTTGATATAGCATCTCAAACAAATCGGTATTTTAAGAAAAAATTCGAGTTGAAAGTTCGATTAATTTATGTAATTTCTTCCTTCAGTATCCATGCAAATTAACTATCGACACGGTAATGATTTCCTTTGTGCAGTTTTCCCCATGAATTACTAACGAGTTTGAAATGTTGACATAATTTGTTTTGATTGGTTTATATACTGCGAGTACTTGCCGCGAGTAAAAAATAGTTCAAAATTTCCAACTATCTGCCACGAGCGCTAAAACACTCGCAAGCTTATAAGTGCTCAGGAGTTTTGTTCGAGCTATTTTATTCAGACAAATTTCCGAGTTCCCGAAGCGGGCCATGATATGTTATATCTTTCCTTCAAATTTCCGAGTTCCCGAAGCGGGCCATGATATGTTATATCTTTCCTTGTATAGTTTAAGCCCAAAGAAATCGGGTAACAAAGTTTCAAAATCGTCGCCCAAAAAAGCAGATGATCCAGGGAAATATAAAAGTGCTGAATTTGTCGAATCTGATAATAGCTCATCTTCAGCAGGAGAGAAAGGAACCAAAAAAGAAAAGAAGAAAAAGAAGAAAGAGGTAAGACCATAATAGGCTTACTACCACTTCTTGACCGAACTTGAGATCTTTATGTAGTGGACCAACGTTTTTATCGCGAACTATAGCAAACTGGCGAACGAAGCAGCGAACGAAGCAGCGAACTGGCGAACGAAGCAGCGAATTGGCGAACGAAGCAGCGAACTGGCGAACGAACGAACTGGCGAACGAACGAACTGGCGAACGAACGAACTGGCGAACGAACGAACTGGCGAACGAGCGAACTGGCGAACGAGCGAACTGGTGAACGAACGAACTGGTGAATGAACGAACTGGTGAATGAACGAACGGGCGAACCGGTGAACGGGCGAACCGGTGAACGCACGAACCGGCGAACGAACGAACCGGCGAACGAACGAACTGGTGAACGAATGAACTGGTGAATGAACGAAATGGCGAACGGGTGAACCAGCCGGAACGAGCGAAGGAGCGAACTGATGAACGAACTAGCGAAGGAGCGAACTGGCGAAAAAGAAAATGATCAACCGCTTCCCGGCCAGTTTTCATGCAAGGCCCGTCGAAGGCGCACCGGACCCCACAAGATCTGTGGAGCTTTAGCGAACGAGGGTGACAGTTCGTTAAAAAGAAGAGAGAACTCTTCCCTCGGGACTCTCCGACGTTTCCGAGTTCGTTTGCTTTACCGCTGAAGGTAACTGAAGAAGCGAACTGGCGAACGAATCAACCAACCATGCAACCAACCAACCAATCAATCAATCAATCAATCAATCAATCAATCAATCAATCAATCAATCAATCAATCAATCAACCAACCAACCAACCAACCAACCAGGCAACCAACCAACCAATCAACCAACCAATTAACCAACCAACCAATCAATCGACCAACTAACCAATTAATTAATTAATTAATTTTCAGTCTCCTTCAAAGCCATCTCCGAGTAAAAAGGTGAAAAAAGAGGAAAGTGAAGACGAAGGATCTGCAGAAGAGATAAGTGACGCGGCAATAAGCGATGAACCTATGTCAGAATAACTTGTTTTTTATACGATACCCCAAAAGTTAAAATGATAGTTTTTGTAGAACGTAAAAGACGTTACAGAACCAGAACTAAAAGGCAAAGATCTATTCTGAACTATAGCTACGGACAGTTGTCTGTTGATAAAAAATCTTCTCTCAATATATAAATAGCTCTTTTCTCACCGTTTTCAAGCTATAAGGGTTGATTAGGTTTTTTTTCGGGGGTTATAGACGGCATGAAATAATCGCGTTTTGCCACCGGCTGCACTGCCGGCACGGAAGATCTTCTTAATTTCCATATTACGTACCTTCCTATATTGCTGAACCATGTATTTGTGATGTTTGGAGCTACAAAATTTCATCTATTAAATTCTCCATTGTCAGACAGTCTTGGGAGGTCAAGTGTAAATCGGGAAAAACAGCAAAGTGTCCCAACAATTTCAGCCAGGATTGTTGGTTTTAGTGGTCTAAAAATACACCTATATATATATATAAGTGCATGCATAATTCAGTACATATTTGTAGTTCAGCTGCGTCGTGACAGACTATTTACGTGCTCTGCGTTTTTTGAAGAGGGTTGAGTTTGCATGTTTGGTGAAAATGTTTCCTAAAAAAGCTGTCTGTACTAGAAATATCCTTTTCTATTGCTTCAGTAAAACTATTCTAATATTGATCTAGATAAATGAAACTTGACTACTTTATCATGTGCATGTTAAAACAGGTAATTAATTAGGTAAAGACCTGTCCAGATCGATCTTAATCTCGTTTGTCTGCATTGACTTGCTGAGAAAAAGATCTCTAAGGTATTCAGCTTTCAAGCATAATTTAATTTTCCATCTGTCAACTATAAAGGCGCCACTGCCAAGCTCTCTTCCTGACCGACGATATTTAATTACTCGCTCCTACTGTTTCGGCTGGCATTGATCAAATTCTTCACCCTCGAAAAGACTGACTGGTCGTTTAGTTTTCTCTTTATATTGACTATTTGTTGAGTTTTATGTATTTCTGATCTCAAGAGCTGCTTGCTATTTGGAAAAGCAACAAGTTCACAAGGATTATCAGTCTTTTCTACAATATCCTTCGTCAGCATTCAGAGGTAAGTTCATACGACTTTAATTTGAGTAGAGAGTTGAGAATGTCCGTCTGTTGTGGTGTTATCCCGTCAAAACATCCGTATGACGTTGAGAAGAAAAAAATACGACTGATGTTTGCGAAACCGCGTTAACGAGAACACTTTGTTTACGGCATATTCCAGAGTTAATTTACTTATGTCAAGGATTTTACCACTTCATCATCTTCTTCTCTGCCTTAATCCCTAGTGTGGCCGCTCTTATATATGTTGTCGTCAACGTCTTCTGCATCTTCCTTCTCCAAGCCCAACTGCCTCCTGTCTCTTTGCACTCCATCTCTCCATCTAATTCTTTGTCTCCCTCTCGATCTCTTTCCCTTCACGGCTTCACCTGTTTTTCCAGCGCCACTCTCACCGGGTTGTCTATACCTTCATTTTACTACATATCGTGATTGACGTACAAAGTTTGGACAAATATCTGCTTATCTGGTTGAATTTGAGTTCCCAAAATTTTAAAGCTGTTTACAGCAAACGCCCGCGTATTTTTTGTCTTAGCAATTTAGCTCTACAATTCTTGTATTTCTCAGCAAAGTGGTTGTGGTTTTCACGTTTATTTGATGTGCTTGTAATTCAAGGTATATTTGGCTGTGAGCGGCTCAGGTTAAATTGATTATTTGCGGTATTAAAAACAGTCCAGAAGGGGGGGTACAAAAGAGTCCTGTTTTCATTTCTGTTTGGGCAATGTATACAGTAAATGTGAAGTAATACGACTATACGAGCAACAAATTGCTGCAACATTGTTGTGTCACACCTTAAACATTGTCACGTAACAATGATTTTGTTGCAAGTTGAATCAGCATGTTGCAGCAAGTAGAGTCTACTTTCTTCAACAAATTTTTACAAAAAATCACTGTTGCGTGACAATGTTTAAGGTGGGTGGTAATACGTGCAACAACGCTTTTCAACTTGCAACGCAACAAAGTTGCGAGGCCTGTTGCCGCCCATTTTAGTAGCCTGCATGTGCACAGACGCCCGATTTACACGCAGGCTACCGTTTTGGGTGGACGCTATATACGAAAACGTTGTATTTGAATTTGACGACAAATCAACTGAAAAGAAAAATCTGTGAAAAGAAAAACGATTGACAAAGAGCATTTTAAGAAATAGATTATGGCAAGATTATATTGTGCACGCCAATGCAAACAAGCTCCATCGTGAATAAATTAGCATAATTTCATGCTATTAGTTATTAATTATCTTGGTTTTGGGGATGAGAATGGCATGACAAATCATTTGGTCTCGCTTAGCACACAAAATTCTGCTTAGTAAATGAGTTAGACAGCATCAAGAAGAAGGTAAGAGGTTTATTATTATGATAGAAAACAAAAAAATGACTATCTTAACAAGTTGCTGTTAAAAAGCCAAGAGTATTTGCACAGCGAACGCTACTTGAACAGCGCTGCTTCTAACATGGACCTGCTCGGTGCCAGGATCCCGCTAAATAAATGCATTTTCCTCGCTTGTTTATTCATTATAGTACTCTAATTTTCTAACGTTTATATTCAAACACTTTATCTCTCTTCTTTGGCTCTTCTCTAGCTTTTAAAACGTGTCCATTCGCGTAATAATATCGATGTTCAATTTTGTGCTCGTGCTTGGCAGGTTCCCAAAACGTCTCTCACAATTTACAAATATTAAATATCATAATTCACAAAGTACACTATATATATCATAGAAATCCTTGCCGTAGCTGTGGAAATGATAGTCGGTTAACATCTATAAGTTTCAAGTTGGTTTTTAATTCCTACCAAAACATGTTTTTCGTCTCCCTTAGCTACCGTTCTTGAGACAAACATTGAACAATTTATCTGCCTCATCAAATGTCGTGTTTGTTCACTACTTGAGAAATGACATTGGAAAACAACGATAGATAACTTGCTTTTAAGAAAAACAATACACATTTACACAATTTCTGGCTTCTCCAGCTTTGCCGAAGAACGCTATATACATAATATATTACTCTCCCAGTTATATTTTTTACAAGTTACAAATTAATATAATATTGTAACGAGACATATTTTCTTATTTTTCCCATGACCCCAATTAGCAATTCATTCATTATTTCTAGCTGTCTTTTATCTGTGTACTTAGAACTGACAAAATACTTCTAACTAATAATATTGCACTTCTTTTGATCAAGCGATTGAGAAAATTATAGTTTAGTAAACATATTTTAGTCTGTCTGCCAAGCCTTGATTCAATTTATTAAAAATAGAAATATATTCTTTTTTTTACATGTAAACATCTGGACTAAACAGTTCTTTTCAAAGGTTATTTCTATAGGTTAAATACTGTATTTGTTCTCGAAAATCAAGTGGATTTTTACGTTTATTTCAGTATATAGATCACATGAATCTCTGTCAGTGCTATTATAACTTCGTAACAGATTTTAATTTAGATAGTGTCAGACTTTCCAATAAATGCCAGATGTGTTTTCGTGCAAACATATGAATAGCTAAATTCACTGAAATTGAGCAGATTGTGTTGATCTGTGATAGTAGAGGAATTATAGGATTTAACCTTGTTTCTCCTACACCCACAACTCCTATCACCGAGATGCCCTCTTGGCTTAATTTCACAGGCATGATGACCACAGGATGACAAATTTCTTTTCTGATAAATTTCTGATTATAAAATACCTTGATACAGTAAAATACTCCTGCTCGTTTATTAAACAGTATTTACAGTATTAGTGAGTTGTATATGACATCAAATTCATTAAATATTCATGAAAAAAATTCAAAAGAAATGAATATTTAATCAATATCTGTAAATCACATACAGATTCGTCCTGATTTACATAAACTTTTTCCTCAATTTTAATACTTAGCTAAAATCACTCCAACTTGAAAAATAGTTTGAAAACATGGCTATTTAGATGTGTCCATTTGATAAAATACAATAAAGCATTCGCAGCCGATCTGTATCTGATTTACTATGGCTTCACTTGCAGCTCGCCTTATAAATCAGATTCAATCGCTGCTCATGCTTTATCTAGTACTTACACAGCAGCGCAAAATTTGCACCAAATACTAAATATGTTATTATCTATTATTTTAATAGGTTTTGAAGCTTGATATAAATGAGGCCAACAGGTAGGATGATTTTTTATTGTCTTTGTTGTTCACATTAGCTGTTATTTTTTAGAAAAGTGTTGCAGAATCATCTTTAGAAAAACATCCATGGAAGAATTAAATAAATTATGATTTTCTTCAATTGCCAAAGTCAAGAGAAAAATTGTTCCAACTTGAACCAATCAAGTTTTTGTTGACTTTGGCAGTGTAAGAAAATCATGGTATATTTTCTGGTGGGTGTTTTTCATGGTCTTTATGGTGGTGATGTTTTCATGGTCTTTATGGTGGTGATGTTTTTATGATGGTGTTTGTGGTGGTGATGTTGACATTATGGTGATAATTGATGGTTATAATGGTGTTGGTGGTGATGACATTATGGTGATAATTGATGGTTATAATGGTGTTGGTGGTGATGACATTATGGTGATAATTGATGGTTATGTTGGTGGTGATGTTGACATTATGGTGATAATTGATGGTTATAATGGTGTTGGTGGTGATGACATTATGGTGATAATTGATGGTTATATTGGTGTTGGTGCTGATGACATTATGGTGATAATTGATGGTTATAATGGTGTTGGTGATGATGACATTATGGTGATAATTGATGGTTATAATGGTGTTGGTGCTGATGACATGGTAATAATTGATGGTTATATTGGTGTTGGTGCTGATGACATGGTGATAATTGATGGTTATAATGGTGTTGGTGATGATGACATTATGGTGATAATTGATGGTTATCATGGTGTTGGTGATGATGACATTATGGTGATAATTGATGGTTATAATGGTGTTGGTGGTGATGACATGGTAATAATTGATGGTTATATTGGTGTTGGTGCTGATGACATGGTGATAATTGATGGTTATAATGGTGTTGGTGATGATGACATGGTGATAATTGATGGTTATAATGGTGGTAATGATGATGACATTATGGTGATAATTGATGGTTATAATGGCGTTGGTGATGATGACATTATGGTGATAATTGATGGTTATAATGGTGGTGATGATGATGACATTATGGTGATAATTGATGGTTATATTGGTGGTGGTGATGATGACATTATGGTGATAATTGATGGTTGTGATGGCACTGATAATGGTTATGGTAATGATATGGGTTCTGGTAGTGATAATAATGTTGATAGTTATGGTGCTGATAATGGTTGTGGCAATGGTGTTTCATGTGATGATGTATTGATGGTGGTAGTCAAGTAGTTGTTGTGGTAGTGGTAATGGTGATAATGGTGGTGCTATAGTGATAAGAATACATGTATTGATGGTTGTGGTGGTAAGGGTGATGGGTGGTGATATTATGATGCCAGTAAACTTATTGAAAAGAGTAGCTTTTTATATAGAGCAGTACCAATGTACCATAATTAATTAAATCTATTTAATATTGGTACATTTTAGGAAATACATGCCGCAGTGCCTTGAATGGTAGGGTGCCACAAGGGGAGTACTTTACTCCTATTGGACAAGATATTTGTGAGAAATGTAAATGTGTAGCTGGCCAAGCTGTTGGTTGTTTTAATCAAACCTGCATACTACCAGACTGTGACAAGTATCAAAATGTCGATGGCAAATGCTGTGAATTTGAATGTCTAGAAGGTGCAATATTCATTGATATTTTCTACACTTGATGTTAAACTCGGCTTTAATTGAATTTTATTGTGAATATACAAATTAAGGTTTTCCTAGCTTGCACTGCGATGTCCAAATTAATCCTTTCACGCATATTGGCTTTCCCAGACTTCTCCCCTTGATGAGTAAAATCATCTGGTGTTAGACCGATTAAAAAGATAAAGTTGTTTGACAATAACGATGCACATAGCAAAAAAACCCAACAGTTTCTCGGTGCAGGCTTTTAAAAAGTTTACACTGGTTCCAGAGGCTCTTGACAGCAAGCAAAGCAGAAAGGAAGAGCTGCAGTATTGTAGGGAATCAATGGTCCCCATTTGGTTGTTGATGCTAAGACAACCACCCAAACAAGTTACTATAAGCTTGCAGCCCCCTGGGGTTTTTTTACAGCGAAGTAGCATAAATTTCCTAATTTTTTTGTAGATGATGGTTTATCGAACAAAGCGGAACTGACAGTCATTCTTTCCTTAAGTATTGGTTTGGTTCTACTGTTGATTATATTGATCACAATTTTGTACTTACGACGGCAAAGTCTGAAGAAAAACAAGGAACAAAAAACAGAGACAAAGTCACAATCAACCAGTTCTGTTACAGAACAAGTTCAGCCAAGTAGCACCACAGATGGCATTGAACAACATCCTACAAGTAAGTGGAAGGAGAAAGATTTGTTTTGGTGTGTTTGTTTTGTAAAGATGTCTTTTAAAGCATAATTGACATTAACCTCTTCCTGCCTGTCCAAAGGAAATTAACCCTCAGACATTCTACAATTTGTTCCCAATCTCGTTCCCAGAGCACAAGTTCCCAGAGCCCACGTTCCCCACCCGGGAAACAAGAGACTCTGGGATAATCCGTTTCAAATCCCATGATTCTTGTTATTCCAGTTGAGGTACGCATGCGTAAATATTCGAGCGGAATCTGGATAGTATGTTCTCCTTGTTTGACTTTTCCCCAAACAAGTCAATGGGGTTGCTGGTGAAGATATCGATCGCGGCAACGTCTTCACTGGAGTCTTGTCGTCCGACATCTTCGTTATTTTGGTTTTATTAATTCTACTTCCAGTCATTTCAGACCAACTCACGCTCACTATTCAGCCAATAATGTAACGATTTGAAACGGATTATCCCAGAGTCTCTCGTTTCCCGGGTGGGGAACGTGGGCTCTGGGAACGAGATTGCTATTGTTCCCAGTAAACCACGAAACAACCATTTCTTAAATTGATCATGCGATACGATTTTCTCATGCTTGAAATTTGAGCTGAAGTGGTCGCACCTTGACTGTTATTTGTTTACTCTCAACCGTCTCAACACGAGCAGAGCATCGAAACATCTCAACGAAAGCTCATGCGTCTTCCAAAAGACGAGGGTGTTTGCGGTCTACTGGGAACAATAGTAACTATTCTAGGCAGGATTGGGTACCAGTTTAGAGTGTTGCATAGGCAGTGTTTTAATAGAGCAAAGTGAAAAGGTGGGAAACTGCTGAGATTTTTACTGATGAAAAACTGATGTTTTGAGTGGTCTGACGGCCTTTCATCAAGGTACATAGAAGTCTGATTGTTTTTTTTTAATGATTTTGTCTATCAGATAGCAATGAAAGTAGTGAGGTGAGCCATCCAGAGCCGCACAGAGAAAGTGCAGTAGTTGAGTTACCTCCACCGTATTACCCACCTGGGAATCTTGTGACTGTAAACAAAGGCAGATCAAGGCAAGCATTACCTCCTAATGAACCCCCACCTCCCTATGACAGAGAGGAATCTGTAGTTTAGTAGTTTGCTTTTTTATCAAACTAACTTTTCTGCATCAAATTTTGTAATATATTTTTCAAAGTATCAGTGATTCACTTCAACCAGTTTTTATACAAAACTGTTGAAAGTACAACACTAAATCACTGAAAGTTTCTGTGGCTTGATAAATCATTTTTATAAGGTTTTGCTTGTAAACTACTGTCTGTTGCGATTTATAGTGAAAGCTAGAGTACAGTAAGTCCCCGCATTATTACAGTGGAGCCTCGCTATGACGCGGTGGTTGGGGTCCTTAGTGGTGACCGCGTTATTGCGAGGTACGTCCAAATTAGCCTGGTACCCTGGCCCAATCAAAGAATATGGGCCAGGTAACCACTAAAGACTTCTGCTTTCCTATTGGTTGAAATTTCGCGCGTTTTTATTGGCTATGAGTGAAATTGCAATCGTCATAAGTGGATTTAGCCTTGATGACGCGAGAATGAGATTAGTGGTTACCTGGCCCATATTTCATACGAAATTGGGCCAGGGTACCAAGGCTACGTCCAAATCTCGTTCCCAGTAGTACTCTTCCCACTCAGTTCTGGCGCAATATTGTGGGCCGAGTACTGGGAGCGAGATTGAGTACTGCCAAATCGTGACTGAAGAAGCTTGAAGTCCGCTCAAGACTTCAACAAAATGGAATTGAAATAAGATTTTTGAGCATGGTTTTCATTTCTCACAATGATCACACTGCCGTGTTGTCGTTTTATCCCGTAATGATCGCGATTATTCAGCATGATAAGCGATAGTCAGCCGTCAAGATCGAATTGTCTCCCCATCAAGATTGAATTGTCTCCCCATCAAGATTGAATTGTCTCCAGTGAGCAAAATAGAAACTTCAGTTTCAGCGTCTTATACACATCAATTCTGTTGCTATTTTGCGGAATTTAGCAGTTTGTGGTGAACTTTAGTACTGTTGGTAAACATCTGTATAAGTCGTCAAATGACAAACCAGGAAAAGTAAAATTTTGGGGTCCAAAGATCAACCGCGTTATACCGAGTCACGCGTTATAACGATGCGCGCTATAGCGAGGCTACACTGTATAAGAAACCGACATATAAGAAACTACAGCTTGCAGGTATAAAGACTATTTCCTCCTTTATAAGAAAAACTATAAAGAAACTATAAGCAACTAGATAAGAAACTGAACAGCCTGATTTCAAAAAGTCTGTTTCTTATAGGCGGGGACTTACTGTATGGGATCTGGACATGGAAATACTGTTTTTCCTTGCTAAATATTTTGGAACTAATCTATCTAGAGTGTTTAAATAACTATGTTTATCACTGTTCTAGCAATAGAAGTGTTCTAATATTGTTGTAATTGACTATTTGCACATTGACGTACGATGACCTTGGGTGACCACAACTACCAGAATGCTTTGCCAGTATTCTAGGGTTTTGGCGAAAAACAATCAAATTCAAAAGTTATACGAAGTTGCAGAAATTAAATTTCATTACAGTCAAACCGGATGTTCTTTCCTACGCGACCTTGCAATATTGACAGCAACATTGCAATGTTGACTTGCAAACGGTACACGGCGACTCCTTGGCAAGTTGCTAAAAATTCGCAATTTAAATATCGAACTTCACATAATAATAATAAACTTCACACAATAAACTTCATGTTATGTGAAGTTCGATAATTAAAATGCGAATTTTTAGCAACTTGCCAAGAAGTCGCTGTGTAGCGTTTGCAAGTCAGCATTGCAATGTTGCTGTCAATATTGCAAGGTCGCGCGGGAAAGAACATTCCAGTTTGACTGTAAATGAATTAACTGAATTGAGTGAAATTGAATTGAATTGCAACAATATTTTACGAACACACATTTATTGTCAGAACATTGAGCTGGTATCATCATCTTTTTTACTGCTCATGTACATATACCTTTGGATGTTAAGTTTACATCAAAATTGAGTTCTTGTTTTAAAAGTTTTGTTTATATTTTTTCCCTGACTTTATTATGGCAAAGTAGGTAATACTGCAGGAAGATTGTTCCTCTGCTTAGCCATAGCGGCTTTGCTTTGACACTAACTATTACTTGCTTCAGGAGTTGACTGTTTAAAAATTGAATAAGCATTTTAAAACTAGATAGAACACTAGTTTTTGTTTCACAAAGTTTGTGGTTTTAAAGCAGAATGACCAGAATACAATCCAGTGACTTCAGTATTTTAAGTCTTCAGAATTTCCAATTGACAAACCCGACTTGTTTTAATAGTGTTGAAATGTTTGTACTGCAATTTTGCAAGGAAAAGGTTTTATTAAAAACGTTTTTTATTGATGTTGATGTCTTGTGTGGTTTAAAGGCACAGTGTCACCATGACGCAAACTAATTGAAAGACTTCGTGGACAAATTCACGTTCGCATCATTAAAATTATGATGAATATCACACACGTCAAAACTTGCACTAAATAGTCCGTAAGAAAACGCACTCATGACTTATTATTTTAACGTTTTAAGAATATTATTCCTTTCCTTTGCACACAAATATAATTTTTGTCTCGCGCAAAACTATTAATTAAGCAGTAATTTAATACCTGACGCTGTGTCTTTAAAGTGCTTATAAAGCCAAATATGATATTACTGCATATGGATTCTATTTAATGTGTATTGTTGAATGCCAAAATAATATTTGATTTGAATTTTTATTTGTTGTTCCATCGAGGTTTGTATTTCCAAAATAATAATGACGTCTATGTAGGCATAATTTGCATACGCAGTCTTCCGTTACAGCAGAAATATTGCCCAATTCACATGTAAATGAATACTTGAATAGTATATTCTATATTTTACCATTTTTTTTCATCAAATTCTTCAAGCGGTTTATCATAAGAAAAGAAAAAACACACGCACAAATGCCTATACGTTGACGTCATCCTTATTACCATTTTGGAAATACAAACCTCAATATAACAACAAATAAAAGTTCAATTAAAAACATATTTTGGCATTCAACTATACACATTAAATAGAATCCATATGCAGTAATATCATATTTGGATTTATAAGCACTTTCATAGTACAATAATTGGTTATATTATAAAGAGAGAATAAGGAAATTATCACGTAACATGGGCAGAGTAATTTAAGAAGTTCGTTTTTAAAACTAGTCAATTGTTCATTTGATGTTTATTAGAGTCCAAAGCGTTATTTTAGGGACTTTAAGATCTACAACGGCAACCTCAACGACGACGTCCTCTAAACAAAAGAATTATCTTTGCAAAACAAAGAGAATCAATAATTTTCAGTCCCAAAGAGTAATCTCAACACCGTCCTCGTTCTTTACACAACGCCACTTAGAGCATTTTCACGTCTTCAGGACGACGTCAACGGCCAAAAGATGAGAACTGTTGCTTGAGATTGACTTCAATACAGACACTACAATCATTTTAGCAATACTGGGGCGTTTTGGAAGTCATTAAACTACCTTCAAATATAATAGTTAGCAGTGCTGTAAAAGTTACATAATTTTTGTAACTAGTTACAGTTACAGTTACATCGTTAGAAAAGTAACTGGTAACCGATAAAAGTTACAATGAAAAGAAAGTAACTAGTTACAGTTACAAAGTTACTTCAAAAATTTTGTAACTAGTTACAAAGTTACATTCCTTTGTCCGTGTTACTAGAATCAACAAAGAAATTACTGGTTTTTAGATGCCAGTACCATATTTATGTTTTTACAGCTAAATGCCTAAATATAGTTGTCACTAAGCAGAAATAGTCAAATGTGTACATAATGTACCTTTATTATTATATCAAAACCATTTTTATCAAGAAAGAATGACATCCTCAACTGAATATCAGTAACTATACTAGTCGCAATTTTGAACCAAATATTGTAACTAGTTACAGTTCTTTAAAAAAGTAACTAGTTCTAGTTACTTCTTCAAAAGGTAATTAGTTATAGTTACAGTTACTTCTTCAGAAAAAGTAACTAGTTTCAGTTACAGTTACTTAAAAATGTAACTAGTTACTGTAACTAGTTACTTGTAACGAAGTTACTCACAGCACTGTTAGTTAGTTAACCGTGAGTTCTTTAAATTGTAAAACTTATCTTGCGTTTTAACCGCCATCGTCGTCCTCGCATCTTAAAGTCCGTATTCTTTACAAGCATGATAAATAAGTTTCTGTTTTCCCCAGTTTGTTGTGGGTTTTTGTTTGTTTTTTTGTTTTTTTCTTTTTCATTTGTTTAGTATACGGTATACATGTCTATACAAGTCAATAATTAGAAAACCAAGGAAAAAAGGTAAGTCTTCACAATTTGTCTTTGCTTGTGGATGTAATTTTAGACAGGAAAAAGTTACCATGCTTTATGTAATGTATCGTAAACGAGTGGCAGTGTTTTACCATGCAGGGGTTACAAACACGAGAGGACAATAAAAATCACGAGGCCGTTATAACCGATTATTATATGGCACGGATTACTTCCGGTAAAATCACGCGCTGTGATTGGTTGCTGACGGGGCAAGATTTCTCCGTAATGCCCACGGGCATTATGAAAATTGTTAATGCCCTACGATTGGAAACAAACAAAAAATCCTAATAAGAAACTTTTATTGCCGAAAAACGGCGAAAATAGATGACGATGAACATTATAAAAGTAAATTCTAGTATCCAGACGAGAAAGAAACAGAAGAAAATAACGCTAGTTCGGTGTTTTGACGAAGTTAAAGGAAGCGAAGACCAAGAAATACAAGATTGATTTTGAAATAAAAAGTGCCATATAATAAACTACTTAATAACCTCGACCGTTCGGTCTTTACGGTAAAATATTAAACCTCGGTCTTGAGCGTATCAACCTCGCTATATATATCGCTCGGTCAATACAGCAAGACCTCGGTTTAATATTTTACCGTAAAGACCTCACTCTCGGTTATTAAGTTAATAATTTTCATTGTTCTCGAGTGTTTGTAAAACATGAGAGAATAATGAAAATCACGAGGCTGCAAGCCGAGTGATTTTTATTGTTTTCGAATGTTTTACAAACACGAGAGAACATTGAAAATTACGAGGTAATAGGCCGAGTGATTTTTGTTGTTCTCGAGTGTTTGAAACCCCTGGTAAAACAAGATACACGAGTTTATGTTTCAAAACTAATGCACATGATCAAATATTTTTCTGTGATTGGCTAATTAGCTCCTGAATTAATGAGTTTGAGTATTAATTACTTTATTTAATTGTTCAATTTTCTTACTTTTCAGTTTAAATTCTGACATTTGGTTTTACAACTTTGGTTACATTTCAATTCTTGACGCAAGGGGCACTCTAGTGTGAATTCCACAACTATGCAGTAAGTCTATTTCTTATCTCTATTTTTTAAAGACAAACACTTTTTGACCGATTTTGGCCATTTTTCGAACTTTTGAATTTGGGTCAAAAAAGTTCAAATAAAGTCTTTTTAGACATTCTGTGGGAAGGAGAAGGCTGTATTTGGGCTAAATATAATTTTTTTGTTTTTTTTAGGTAAATATATTTCATCTAATATAATAAATTTGTGCAACGACAACAAATTGATTTCAAAAATATAATTCATTCTTTAAAATTTATTACAAAGAAAACTTATAATTCAACATTCAAATCCACAAACACACCTGCAAAATAAAATAGAAACCCAATTAATACAGAATTAATTATGATATTTAGACCAAATACAGCCTTCTCCTTTTCACAGGTGGTCTAAAACGACTTTATTTAACCGTTTTTGACCCTAATTCAAAACTTTCAAAAGTGACCAAAATCGGTCAAAAAGTAAAGGCTAACCCCTTTACTTTTTTTCCCCGGATTTTTTTCAAAAAATGAAAAGAAATATTTTTAACCAAAATACAGCCTTTTCCTTTTCACAGAAGGTCTAAAACGACTTTATTTAACCGTTTTTGACCCTAATTCAAAATTCTCAAAATTGACCAAAATCGGTCAAAAAGTAAAGGGGTTAGCCTTTACTTTTGACCGATTTTGGTCACTTTTGAAACTTTTGAGTTAGGGTCAAAAACGGTTAAATAAAGTCGTTTTAGACCTTCTGTGAAAAGGAGAAGGCTGTATTTTGGTTAAAAATATTTCTTTTCATTTTTTGAAAAAAAGCCGGAAAAAAAAAGTAAAGGGGTTAGCCTTTACTTTTTTTTTTCCGGATTTTTTTCAAAAAAATCAAACGAAATATTTTTAGCCAAAATACAGCCTTCTCCTTTTCACAGAAGGTCTAAAACGACTTTATTTAACCGTTTTTTGACGCTAACTCAAAAGTTTCAAAAGTGACCAAAATCGGTCAAAAAGTAAAGGGGTTAGCCTTTACTTTTTGACCGATTTTGGTCAGTTTTGAAACTTTTGAGTTAGCGTCAAAAACGGTTAAATAAAGTCGTTTTAGACCTTCTGTGAAAAGGAAGAAGGCTGTATTTTGGTTAAAAATATTTCTTTTCATTTTTTGAAAAAAATCCGGAAAAAAAAAGTAAAGGCTAACACCTTTACTTTTTGACCGATTTTGGTCAGTTTTGAAACTTTCGAGTTAGGGTCAAAAACGGTTAAATAAAGTCGTTTTAGACCTTCTGTGAAAAGGAGAAGGCTGTATTTTGGCTAAAAATATTTCGTTTGATTTTTTGAAAAAAATCCGGGAAAAAAAAGTAAAGGCTAACCCCTTTACTTTTTTTTCCCCGGATTTTTTTCAAAAAATCAAAACAAATATTTTTAGCCAAAATACAGCCTTCTCCTTTTCACAGGTCGTCTAAAACGACTTTATTTAACCGTTTTTGACCCTAACTCAAAACTTTCAAAAGTGACCAAAATCGGTCAAAAAGTAAAGGCTAACCCCTTTACTTTTTTTTCCCCGGATTTTTTTCAAAAAATCAAAACAAATATTTTTAGCCAAATTACAGCCTTCTCCTTTTCACAGGTGGTCTAAAACGACTTTATTTAACCGTTTTTGACCCTAACTCAAAACTTTCAAAAGCGACCAAAATCGGTCAAAATGTAAAGGGGTTACCCTTTACTTTTTGACCGATTTTGACCGATAAAAAGTAAAAAAGTAAACTGGTTTATCTCATTAAAAATTGAATGGATTGTTCTACTTTTTTCAGTGATTATTCCATAGTTGGTGTGCTATACAATGAACTAAAATATTTAGCCTTACTTCCAAAGTTGAAAAATTGCCAAAATTGGTCAAAAAGTAAAGGCTAACCCCTTTACTTTTTGACCGATTTTGACCCATAAAAAGTAAAAAAGTAAACTGGTTTATCTCATTAAAAATTGAATGGATTGTTCTACTTTTTTCAGTGATTATTCCATAGTTTGGTGTGCTATACAATGAACTAAAATATTTAGCCTTACTTCCAAAGTTGAAAAAATGGCCAAAATCGGTCAAAAAGTAAAGGCTAACCCCTTTACTTTTTGACCGATTTTGACCCATAAAAAGTAAATAAAGTAAACTGGTTTATCTCATTAAAAATTGAATGGATTGTTCTACTTTTCTCAGTGGTTATTCCATAGTTGGTGTGCTATACAATGAACTAAAATATTTAGCCTTACTTCCAAAGTTGAAAAATGGCCAAAATCGGTCAAAAAGTAAAGGCTAACCCCTTTACTTTTTGACCGATTTTGACCCATAAAAAAGTAAAAAAAGTAAACTGGTTTATCTCATTAAAAATTGAATGGATTGTTCTACTTTTTTTCAGTGATTATTCCATAGTTGGTGTGCTATACAATGAACTAAAATATTTAGCCTTACTTCCAAAGTTGAAAAATGGCCAAAATTGGTCAAAAAGTAAAGGCTAACCCCTTTACTTTTTGACCGATTTTGACCCATAAAAAGTAAAAAAGTAAACTGGTTTATCTCATTAAAAATTGAATGGATTGTTCTACTTTTTTCAGTGGTTATTCCATAGTTGGTGTGCTATACAATGAACTAAAATATTTAGCCTTACTTCCAAACTTGAAAAATGGCCAAAATCGGTCAAAAAGTAAAGGCTAACCCCTTTACTTTTTGACCGATTTTGACCCATAAAAAGTAAAAAAGTAAACTGGTTTATCTCATTAAAAATTGAATGGATTGTTCTACTTTTCTCAGTGGTTATTCCATAGTTGGTGTGCTATACAATGAACTAAAATATTTAGCCTTACTTCCAAAGTTGAAAAATGGCCAAAATCGGTCAAAAAGTAAAGGCTAACCCCTTTACTTTTTGACCGATTTTGACCCATAAAAAGTAAACTGGTTTATCTGATTAAAAATTGAATGGATTGTTCTACTTTTTTCAGTGATTATTCCATAGTTGGTGTGCTATACAATGAACTAAAATATTTAGCCTTACTTCCAAAGTTGAAAAATTGCCAAAATTGGTCAAAAAGTAAAGGCTAACCCCTTTACTTTTTGACCGATTTTGACCCATAAAAAGTAAAAAAGTAAACTGGTTTATCTGATTAAAAATTGAATGGATTGTTCTACTTTTTTCAGTGATTATTCCATAGTTGGTGTGCTATACAATGAACTAAAATATTTAGCCTTACTTCCAAAGTTGAAAAATGGCCAAAATCGGTCAAAAAGTAAAGGCTAACCCCTTTACTTTTTGACCGATTTTGACCCATAAAAAGTAAAAAAGTAAACTGGTTTATCTCATTAAAAATTGAATGGATTGTTCTACTTTTCTCAGTGATTATTCCATAGTTGGTGTGCTATACAATGAACTAAAATATTTAGCCTTACTTCCAAAGTTGAAAAATGGCCAAAATCGGTCAAAAAGTAAAGGCTAACCCCTTTACTTTTTGACCGATTTTGACCCATAAAAAGTAAAAAAGTAAACTGGTTTATCTCATTAAAAATTGAATGGATTGTTCTACTTTTCTCAGTGGTTATTCCATAGTTGGTGTGCTATACAATGAACTAAAATATTTAGCCTTACTTCCAAAGTTGAAAAATGGCCAAAATCGGTCAAAAAGTAAAGGCTAACCCCTTTACTTTTTGACCGATTTTGACCCATAAAAAGTAAAAAAAAGTAAAGTGGTTTATCTCATTAAAAATTGAATGGATTGTTCTACTTTTTTCAGTGGTTATTCCATAGTTGGTGTGCTATACAATGAACTAAAATATTTAGCCTTACTTCCAAAGTTGAAAAATGGCCAAAATCGGTCAAAAAGTAAAGGCTAACCCCTTTACTTTTTGACCGATTTTGACCCATAAAAAGTAAAAAAAGTAAACTGGTTTATCTCATTAAAAATTGAATGGATTGTTCTACTTTTTTTCAGTGATTATTCCATAGTTGGTGTGCTATACAATGAACTAAAATATTTAGCCTTACTTCCAAAGTTGAAAAATTGCCAAAATTGGTCAAAAAGTAAAGGCTAACCCCTTTACTTTTTGACCGATTTTGACCCATAAAAAGTAAAAAAGTAAACTGGTTTATCTGATTAAAAATTGAATGGATTGTTCTACTTTTTTCAGTGATTATTCCATAGTTGGTGTGCTATACAATGAACTAAAATATTTAGCCTTACTTCCAAAGTTGAAAAATGGCCAAAATCGGTCAAAAAGTAAAGGCTAACCCCTTTACTTTTTGACCGATTTTGACCCATAAAAAGTAAAAAAGTAAACTGGTTTATCTCATTAAAAATTGAATGGATTGTTCTACTTTTCTCAGTGATTATTCCATAGTTGGTGTGCTATACAATGAACTAAAATATTTAGCCTTACTTCCAAAGTTGAAAAATGGCCAAAATCGGTCAAAAAGTAAAGGCTAACCCCTTTACTTTTTGACCGATTTTGACCCATAAAAAGTAAAAAAAGTAAACTGGTTTATCTCATTAAAAATTGAATGGATTGTTCTAACTTTTCTCAGTGGTTATTCCATAGTTGGTGTGCTATACAATGAACTAAAATATTTAGCCTTACTTCCAAAGTTGAAAAATGGCCAAAATCGGTCAAAAAGTAAAGGCTAACCCCTTTACTTTTTGACCGATTTTGACCCATAAAAAGTAAAAAAAAGTAAAGTGGTTTATCTCATTAAAAATTGAATGGATTGTTCTACTTTTTTCAGTGGTTATTCCATAGTTGGTGTGCTATACAATGAACTAAAATATTTAGCCTTACTTCCAAAGTTGAAAAATGGCCAAAATCGGTCAAAAGTAAAGGCTAACCCCTTTACTTTTTGACCGATTTTGACCCAAAAAAGTAAAAAAGTAAACTGGTTTATCTCATTAAAAATTGAATGGATTGTTCTACTTTTTTCAGTGATTATTCCATAGTTGGTGTGCTATACAATGAACTAAAATATTTAGCCTTACTTCCAAAGTTGAAAAATGGCCAAAATCGGTCAAAAAGTAAAGGCTAACCCCTTTACTTTTTGACCGATTTTGACCGATAAAAAGTAAAAAAGTAAACTGGTTTATCTGATTAAAAATTGAATGGATTGTTCTACTTTTTTCAGTGATTATTCCATAGTTGGTGTGCTATACAATGAACTAAAATATTTAGCCTTACTTCCAAAGTTGAAAAATGGCCAAAATCGGTCAAAAAGTAAAGGCTAACCCCTTTACTTTTTGACCGATTTTGACCCATAAAAAGTAAAAAAGTAAACTGGTTTATCTGATTAAAAATTGAATGGATTGTTCTACTTTTTTTCAGTGATTATTCCATAGTTGGTGTGCTATACAATGAACTAAAATATTTAGCCTTACTTCCAAAGTTGAAAAATTGCCAAAATTGGTCAAAAAGTAAAGGCTAACCCCTTTACTTTTTGACCGATTTTCACCCATAAAAAGTAAAAAAGTAAACTGGTTTATCTCATTAAAAATTGAATGGATTGTTCTACTTTTTTCAGTGGTTATTCCACAGTTGGTGTGCTATACAATGAACTAAAATATTTAGCCTTACTTCCAAAGTTGAAAAATGGCCAAAATCGGTCAAAAAGTAAAGGCTAACCCCTTTACTTTTTGACCGATTTTGACCCATAAAAAGTAAAAAAAAGTAAACTGGTTTATCTCATTAAAAATTGAATGGATTGTTCTACTTTTTTCAGTGGTTATTCCATAGTTGGTGTGCTATACAATGAACTAAAATATTTAGCCTTACTTCCAAAGTTGAAAAATGGCCAAAATCGGTCAAAAAGTAAAGGCTAACCCCTTTACTTTTTGACCGATTTTGACCCATAAAAAGTAAAAAAGTAAACTGGTTTATCTCATTAAAAATTGAATGGATTGTTCTACTTTTTTCAGTGATTATTCCATAGTTGGTGTGCTATACAATGAACTAAAATATTTAGCCTTACTTCCAAAGTTGAAAAAATGGCCAAAATCGGTCAAAAAGTAAAGGCTAACCCCTTTACTTTTTGACCGATTTTGACCCATAAAAAGTAAAAAAGTAAACTGGTTTATCTCATTAAAAATTGAATGGATTGTTCTACTTTTCTCAGTGGTTATTCCATAGTTGGTGTGCTATACAATGAACTAAAATATTTAGCCTTACTTCCAAAGTTGAAAAATGGCCAAAATCGGTCAAAAAGTAAAGGCTAACCCCTTTACTTTTTGACCGATTTTGACCCATAAAAAGTAAAAAAGTAAACTGGTTTATCTGATTAAAAATTGAATGGATTGTTCTACTTTTTTCAGTGATTATTCCATAGTTGGTGTGCTATACAATGAACTAAAATATTTAGCCTTACTTCCAAACTTGAAAAATGGCCAAAATCGGTCAAAAAGTAAAGGCTAACCCCTTTACTTTTTGACCGATTTTGACCCATAAAAAGTAAAAAAGTAAACTGGTTTATCTCATTAAAAATTGAATGGATTGTTCTACTTTTTTCAGTGATTATTCCATAGTTGGTGTGCTATACAATGAACTAAAATATTTAGCCTTACTTCCAAAGTTGAAAAATGGCCAAAATCGGTCAAAAAGTAAAGGCTAACCCCTTTACTTTTTGACCGATTTTGACCGATAAAAAGTAAAAAAGTAAACTGGTTTATCTGATTAAAAATTGAATGGATTGTTCTACTTTTTTCAGTGATTATTCCATAGTTGGTGTGCTATACAATGAACTAAAATATTTAGCCTTACTTCCAAAGTTGAAAAATGGCCAAAATCGGTCAAAAAGTAAAGGCTAACCCCTTTACTTTTTGACCGATTTTGACCCATAAAAAGTAAAAAAGTAAACTGGTTTATCTGATTAAAAATTGAATGGATTGTTCTACTTTTTTCAGTGATTATTCCATAGTTGGTGTGCTATACAATGAACTAAAATATTTAGCCTTACTTCCAAAGTTGAAAAATTGCCAAAATTGGTCAAAAAGTAAAGGCTAACCCCTTTACTTTTTGACCGATTTTCACCCATAAAAAGTAAAAAAGTAAACTGGTTTATCTCATTAAAAATTGAATGGATTGTTCTACTTTTTTCAGTGGTTATTCCATAATTGGTGTGCTATACAATGAACTAAAATATTTAGCCTTACTTCCAAAGTTGAAAAATGGCCAAAATCGGTCAAAAAGTAAAGGCTAACCCCTTTACTTTTTGACCGATTTTGACCCATAAAAAGTAAAAAAGTAAACTGGTTTATCTCATTAAAAATTGAATGGATTGTTCTACTTTTTTCAGTGATTATTCCATAGTTGGTGTGCTATACAATGAACTAAAATATTTAGCCTTACTTCCAAAGTTGAAAAATGGCCAAAATCGGTCAAAAAGTAAAGGCTAACCCCTTTACTTTTTGACCGATAAAAAGTAAAAAAGTAAACTGGTTTATCTGATTAAAATTGAATGGATTGTTCTACTTTTTTCAGTGATTATTCCATAGTTGGTGTGCTATACAATGAACTAAAATATTTAGCCTTACTTCCAAAGTTGAAAAATGGCCAAAATCGGTCAAAAAGTAAAGGCTAACCCCTTTACTTTTTGACCGATTTTGACCCATAAAAAGTAAAAAAGTAAACTGGTTTATCTGATTAAAAATTGAATGGATTGTTCTACTTTTTTCAGTGATTATTCCATAGTTGGTGTGCTATACAATGAACTAAAATATTTAGCCTTACTTCCAAAGTTGAAAAATGGCCAAAATCGGTCAAAAAGTAAAGGCTAACCCCTTTACTTTTTGACCGATAAAAAGTAAAAAAGTAAACTGGTTTATCTGATTAAAAATTGAATGGATTGTTCTACTTTTTTCAGTGATTATTCCATAGTTGGTGTGCTATACAATGAACTAAAATATTTAGCCTTACTTCCAAAGTTGAAAAATGGCCAAAAATCGGTCAAAAAGTAAAGGCTAACCCCTTTACTTTTTGACCGATTTTGACCCATAAAAAGTAAAAAAGTAAACTGGTTTATCTGATTAAAAAATTGAATGGATTGTTCTACTTTTTTCAGTGATTATTCCATAGTTGGTGTGCTATACAATGAACTAAAATATTTAGCCTTACTTCCAAAGTTGAAAAATGGCCAAAATCGGTCAAAAAGTAAAGGCTAACCCCTTTACTTTTTGACCGATAAAAAGTAAAAAAGTAAACTGGTTTATCTGATTAAAAATTGAATGGATTGTTCTACTTTTTTCAGTGATTATTCCATAGTTGGTGTGCTATACAATGAACTAAAATATTTAGCCTTACTTCCAAAGTTGAAAAATGGCCAAAATCGGTCAAAAAGTAAAGGCTAACCCCTTTACTTTTTGACCGATTTTGACCCATAAAAAGTAAAAAAGTAAACTGGTTTATCTCATTAAAAATTGAATGGATTGTTCTACTTTTTTCAGTGGTTATTCCATAGTTGGTGTGCTATACAATGAACTAAAATATTTAGCCTTACTTCCAAACTTGAAAAATGGCCAAAATCGGTTAAAAAGTAAAGGCTAACCCCTTTACTTTTTGACCGATTTTGACCGATAAAAAGTAAAAAAGTAAACTGGTTTATCTCATTAAAAATTGAATGGATTGTTCTACTTTTTTCAGTGGTTATTCCATAGTTGGTGTGCTATACAATGAACTAAAATATTTAGCCTTACTTCCAAAGTTGAAAAATTGCCAAAATTGGTCAAAAAGTAAAGGCTAACCCCTTTACTTTTTGACCGATTTTGACCCATAAAAAGTAAAAAAGTAAACTGGTTTATCTCATTAAAAATTGAATGGATTGTTCTACTTTTTTCAGTGGTTATTCCATAGTTGGTGTGCTATACAATGAACTAAAATATTTAGCCTTACTTCCAAAGTTGAAAAATGGCCAAAATCGGTCAAAAAGTAAAGCCTAACCCCTTTACTTTTTGACCGATTTTGACCCATAAAAATTAAAAAAAAGTAAAGTGGTTTATCTCATTAAAAATTGAATGGATTGTTCTACTTTTTTCAGTGGTTATTCCATAGTTGGTGTGCTATACAATGAACTAAAATATTTAGCCTTACTTCCAAAGTTGAAAAATGGCCAAAATCGGTCAAAAAGTAAAGGCTAACCACTTTTTTTTTTCCGGATTTTTTTCAAAAAATCCAAAAAAATATTTTTAAGCAAAATACAGCCTTCTCCTTTTCACAGGTCTAAAACGACTTTATTTAACCGTTTTTGACCCTAACTGAAAAGTTTCAAAAGTGACCAAAATCGGTCAAAAAGTAAAGGCTAACCCCTTTACCTTTTTTTTTCCGGATTTTTTTGAAAAAATCCAAAAAAATATTTTTAACCAAAATACAGCCTTCTCCTTTTCACAGAAGGTCCAAAACGACTTTATTTAACCATTTTTGACCCTAACTGAAAAGTTTCAAAAGTGACCAAAATCGGTCAAAAAGTAAAGGCTAACCCCTTCACTTTTTTTTTCCAGATTTTTTTCAAAAAATCAGAAAAAATATTTTTTGCCAAAATACAGCCTTGTCGTTTTCACACAAGGTTTAAAACGACTTTATCTAACCGTTTTTGACCCTAACTCAAAAGTTTCAAAAGTGACCAAAATCGGTCAAAAAGTAAAGGCTAACCCCTTTACTTTTTTTTTCCAGATTTTTTTCAAAAAATCAGAAAAAATATTTTTAGCCAAAATACAGCCTTGTCTTTTTCACACAAGGTTTAAAACGACTTTATCTAACCGTTTTTTACCCTAACTCAAAAGTTTCAAAAGTGACCAAAATCGGTCAAAAAGTAAAGGCTAACCCCTTCACTTTTTTTTTCCAGATTTTTTTCAAAAAATCAGAAAAAATATTTTTAGCCAAAATACAGCCTTGTCGTTTTCACACAAGGTTTAAAACGACTTTATCTAACCGTTTTTGACCCTAACTCAAAAGTTTCAAAAGTGACCAAAATCGGTCAAAAAGTAAAGGCTAACCCCTTTACTTTTTTTTTTCCAGATTTTTTTCAAAAAATCAGAAAAAATATTTTTAGCCAAAATACAGCCTTGTCGTTTTCACACAAGGTTTAAAACGACTTTATCTAACCGTTTTTGACCCTAACTCATAAGTTTCAAAAGTGACCAAAATCGGTCAAAAAGTAAAGGCTAACCCCAACCTCGTACCCAGGGCCATTTGTAGGGAACTGGGCCAAGATGGCGGGAACAAATGGCCCTGGTGGAGGCCAGGCTATCTCAGCCTCTGATTGGTCAAGAGCTTATGGCGTAAATCAGACGGTTTGATTTTGTATTTTTAAAAAAAAATATTGTATTTTGACCTTGTCGGTTGTTCCTGCTCACGGCACGGGAAATTATATTTCAAACCATGCAATAATTAGGTGTAATTAGGTATAATTACTGTGTAAAGGGCTGAGTTCTAGTTATCAAAATGCGCAATATACTGCGCATTTTGAGCTAGCCTCCACCAGGGCCATTTGTTCCCGCCATTTTGTTTTTGGCCGCCATCTTGGCCCAGCCCCTACAAATGGCCCTGGGGACGAGGTTGAGGCTAACCCCTTTACTTTTTTTTTTCCGGATTTTTTTCAAAAAATCAGAAAAAATATTTTCAGCCAAAATACAGCCTTGTCGTTTTCACACAAGGTTTAAAACGACTTTATCTAACCGTTTTTGACCCTAACTCAAAAGTTTCAAAAGTGACCAAAATCGGTCAAAAAGTAAAGGCTAACCCCTTTACTTTTTTTTCCCAGATTTTTTTCAAAAAATCAGAAAAAATATTTTTAGCCAAAATACAGCCTTGTCGTTTTCACACAAGGTTTAAAACGACTTTATCTAACCGTTTTTGACCCTAACTCAAAAGTTTCAAAAGTGACCAAAATCGGTCAAAAAGTAAAGGCTAACCCCCTTTACTTTTTTTTTCCAGATTTTTTTCAAAAAATCAGAAAAAATATTTTTAGCCAAAATACAGCCTTGTCGTTTTCACACAAGGTTTAAAACGACTTTATCTAACCGTTTTTGACCCTAACTCAAAAGTTTCAAAAGTGACCAAAATCGGTCAAAAAGTAAAGGCTAACCCCTTTACTTTTTTTTTTCCAGATTTTTTTAAAAAATCAGAAAAAATATTTTTAGCCAAAATACAGCCTTGTCGTTTTCACACAAGGTTTAAAACGACTTTATCTAACCGTTTTTGACCCTAACTCATAAGTTTCAAAAGTGACCAAAATCGGTCAAAAAGTAAAGGCTAACCCCAACCTCGTACCCAGGGCCATTTGTAGGGAACTGGGCCAAGATGGCGGGAACAAATGGCCCTGGTGGAGGCCAGGCTATCTCAGCCTCTGATTGGTCAAGAGCTTATGGCGTAAATCAGACGGTTTGATTTTGTATTTTTAAAAAAAAATATTGTATTTTGACCTTGTCGGTTGTTCCTGCTCACGGCACGGGAAATTATATTTCAAACCATGCAATAATTAGGTGTAATTAGGTATAATTACTGTGTAAAGGGCTGAGTTCTAGTTATCAAAATGCGCAATATACTGCGCATTTTGAGCTAGCCTCCACCAGGGCCATTTGTTCCCGCCATTTTGTTTTTGGCCGCCATCTTGGCCCAGCCCCTACAAATGGCCCTGGGGACGAGGTTGGGCTAACCCCTTTACTTTTTTTTTCCGGATTTTTTTCAAAAAATCAGAAAAAATATTTTCAGCCAAAATACAGCCTTGTCGTTTTCACACAAGGTTTAAAACGACTTTATCTAACCGTTTTTGACCCTAACTCAAAAGTTTCAAAAGTGACCAAAATCGGTCAAAAAGTAAAGGCTAACCCCTTTACTTTTTTTTCCCAGATTTTTTTCAAAAAATCAGAAAAAATATTTTTAGCCAAAATACAGCCTTGTCGTTTTCACACAAGGTTTAAAACGACTTTATCTAACCGTTTTTGACCCTAACTCAAAAGTTTCAAAAGTGACCAAAATCGGTCAAAAAGTAAAGGCTAACCCCCTTTACTTTTTTTTTCCAGATTTTTTTCAAAAAATCAGAAAAAATATTTTCAGCCAAAATACAGCCTTGTCGTTTTCACACAAGGTTTAAAACGACTTTATCTAACCGTTTTTGACCCTAACTCAAAAGTTTCAAAAGTGACCAAAATCGGTCAAAAAGTAAAGGCTAACCCCTTTACTCTTTTTTTCCAGATTTTTTTCAAAAAATCAGAAAAAATATTTTTAGCCAAAATACAGCCTTGTCGTTTTCACACAAGGTTTAAAACGACTTTATC
The DNA here is from genome assembly GCA_035771165.1 of Paragorgia papillata. NCBI lineage: Eukaryota > Metazoa > Cnidaria > Anthozoa > Scleralcyonacea > Coralliidae > Paragorgia > Paragorgia papillata. The sequence continues at coordinate 1,002,195 of JAWNZC010000002.1, read as the reverse complement.
TAACCGTTTTTGACCCTAACTGAAAAGTTTCAAAAGTGACCAAAATCGGTCAAAAAGTAAAGGCTAACCCCTTTACTTTTTTTTTCCAGATTTTTTTCAAAAAATCAGAAAAAATATTTTTAGCCAAAATACAGCCTTGTCGTTTTCACACAAGGTTTAAAACGACTTTATCTAACCGTTTTTGACCCTAACTCAAAAGTTTCAAAAGTGACCAAAATCGGTCAAAAAGTAAAGGCTAACCCCTTCACTTTTTTTTTCCAGATTTTTTTCAAAAAATCAGAAAAAATATTTTCAGCCAAAATACAGCCTTGTCGTTTTCACACAAGGTTTAAAACGACTTTATCTAACCGTTTTTGACCCTAACTCAAAAGTTTCAAAAGTGACCAAAATCGGTCAAAAAGTAAAGGCTAACCCGTTCACTTTTTTTTTCCAGATTTTTTTCAAAAAATCAGAAAAAATATTTTTAGCCAAAATACAGCCTTGTCGTTTTCACACAAGGTTTAAAACGACTTTATCTAACCGTTTTTGACCCTAACTCAAAAGTTTCAAAAGTGACCAAAATCGGTCAAAAAGTAAAGGCTAACAACCCCTTTACTTTTTTTTTCCGGATTTTTTTCAAAAAATCAGAAAAAATATTTTCAGCCAAAATACAGCCTTGTCGTTTTCACACAAGGTTTAAAACGACTTTATCTAACCGTTTTTGACCCTAACTCAAAAGTTTCAAAAGTGACCAAAATCGGTCAAAAAGTAAAGGCTAACCCCTTCACTTTTTTTTTCCAGATTTTTTTCAAAAAATCAGAAAAAATATTTTTAGCCAAAAATACAGCCTTGTCGTTTTCACACAAGGTTTAAAAACGACTTTATCTAACCGTTTTTGACCCTAACTCAAAAGTTTCAAAAGTGACCAAAATCGGTCAAAAAGTAAAGGCTAACCCCTTTACTTTTTTTTTCCAGATTTTTTTCAAAAAATCAGAAAAAATATTTTTAGCCAAAATACAGCCTTGTCGTTTTCACACAAGGTTTAAAACGACTTTATCTAACCGTTTTTGACCCTAACTCAAAAGTTTCAAAAGTGACCAAAATCGGTCAAAAAGTAAAGGCTAACCCCAACCTCGTACCCAGGGCCATTTGTAGGGAACTGGGCCAAGATGGCGGGAACAAATGGCCCTGGTGGAGGCCAGGCTATCTCAGCCTCTGATTGGTCAAGAGCTTATGGCGTAAATCAGACGGTTTGATTTTGTATTTTTAAAAAAAAATATTGTATTTTGACCTTGTCGGTTGTTCCTGCTCACGGCACGGGAAATTATATTTCAAACCATGCAATAATTAGGTGTAATTAGGTATAATTACTGTGAAAAGGGCTGAGTTCTAGTTATCAAAATGCGCAATATACTGCGCATTTTGAGCTAGCCTCCACCAGGGCCATTTGTTCCCGCCATTTTGTTTTTGGCCGCCATCTTGGCCCAGCCCCTACAAATGGCCCTGGGGACGAGTTGGGCTAACCCCTTTACTTTTTTTTTCCGGATTTTTTTCAAAAAATCAGAAAAAATATTTTCAGCCAAAATACAGCCTTGTCGTTTTCACACAAGGTTTAAAACGACTTTATCTAACCGTTTTTGACCCTAACTCAAAAGTTTCAAAAGTGACCAAAATCGGTCAAAAAGTAAAGGCTAACCCCTTTACTTTTTTTTCCCAGATTTTTTTCAAAAAATCAGAAAAAATATTTTTAGCCAAAATACAGCCTTGTCGTTTTCACACAAGGTTTTAAAACGACTTTATCTAACCGTTTTTGACCCTAACTCAAAAGTTTCAAAAGTGACCAAAATCGGTCAAAAAGTAAAGGCTAACCCCTTCACTTTTTTTTTCCAGATTTTTTTCAAAAAATCAGAAAAAATATTTTCAGCCAAAATACAGCCTTGTCGTTTTCACACAAGGTTTAAAACGACTTTATCTAACCGTTTTTGACCCTAACTCAAAAGTTTCAAAAGTGACCAAAATCGGTCAAAAAGTAAAGGCTAACCCCTTTACTTTTTTTTTCCCAGATTTTTTTCAAAAAATCAGAAAAAATATTTTTAGCCAAAATACAGCCTTGTCGTTTTCACACAAGGTTTAAAACGACTTTATCTAACCGTTTTTGACCCTAACTCAAAAGTTTCAAAAGTGACCAAAATCGGTCAAAAAGTAAAGGCTAACCCCTTTACTTTTTTTTTTCCAGATTTTTTTCAAAAAATCAGAAAAAATATTTTTAGCCAAAATACAGCCTTGTCGTTTTCACACAAGGTTTAAAACGACTTTATCTAACCGTTTTTGACCCTAACTGAAAAGTTTCAAAAGTGACCAAAATCGGTCAAAAAGTAAAGGCTAACCCCTTTACTCTTTTTTTCCAGATTTTTTTCAAAAAATCAGAAAAAATATTTTTAGCCAAAATACAGCCTTGTCGTTTTCACACAAGGTTTAAAACGACTTTATCTAACCGTTTTTGACCCTAACTGAAAAGTTTCAAAAGTGACCAAAATCGGTCAAAAAGTAAAGGCTAACCCCTTTACTTTTTTTTCCCAGATTTTTTTCAAAAAATCAGAAAAAATATTTTTAGGCCAAAATACAGCCTTGTCGTTTTCACACAAGGTTTAAAACGACTTTATCTAACCGTTTTTGACCATAACTCAAAAGTTTCAAAAGTGACCAAAATCGGTCAAAAAGTAAAGGCTAACCCCTTTACTTTTTTTTTCCAGATTTTTTTCAAAAAATCAGAAAAAATATTTTTAGCCAAAATACAGCCTTGTCGTTTTCACACAAGGTTTTAAAACGACTTTATCTAACCGTTTTTGACCCTAACTCAAAAGTTTCAAAAGTGACCAAAATCGGTCAAAAAGTAAAGGCTAACCCCTTTACTTTTTTTTTTCCAGATTTTTTTCAAAAAATCAGAAAAAATATTTTTAGCCAAAATACAGCCTTGTCGTTTTCACACAAGGTTTTAAAACGACTTTATCTAACCGTTTTTGACCCTAACTCAAAAGTTTCAAAAGTGACCAAAATCGGTCAAAAAGTAAAGGCTAACCCCTTTACTTTTTTTTTCCAGATTTTTTTCAAAAAATCAGAAAAAATATTTTTAGCCAAAATACAGCCTTGTCGTTTTCACACAAGGTTTAAAACGACTTTATCTAACCGTTTTTGACCCTAACTCAAAAGTTTCAAAAGTGACCAAAATCGGTCAAAAAGTAAAGGCTAACCCCTTCACTTTTTTTTTTCCGGATTTTTTTCAAAAAATCAGAAAAAATATTTTCAGCCAAAATACAGCCTTGTCGTTTTCACACAAGGTTTAAAACGACTTTATCTAACCGTTTTTGACCCTAACTCAAAAGTTTCAAAAGTGACCAAAATCGGTCAAAAAGTAAAGGCTAACCCCTTTACTTTTTTTTTTTTCCAGATTTTTTTCAAAAAATCAGAAAAAATATTTTTAGCCAAAATACAGCCTTGTCGTTTTCACACAAGGTTTAAAACGACTTTATCTAACCGTTTTTGACCCTAACTCAAAAGTTTCAAAAGTGACCAAAATCGGTCAAAAAGTAAAGGCTAACCCCAACCTCGTACCCAGGGCCATTTGTAGGGAACTGGGCCAAGATGGCGGGAACAAATGGCCCTGGTGGAGGCCAGGCTATCTCAGCCTCTGATTGGTCAAGAGCTTATGGCGTAAATCAGACGGTTTGATTTTGTATTTTTAAAAAAAAATATTGTATTTTGACCTTGTCGGTTGTTCCTGCTCACGGCACGGAAATTATATTTCAAACCATGCAATAATTAGGTGTAATTAGGTATAATTACTGTGAAAAGGGCTGAGTTCTAGTTTATCAAAATGCGCAATATACTGCGCATTTTGAGCTAGCCTCCACCAGGGCCATTTGTTCCCGCCCGCCATTTTGTTTTTGGCCGCCATCTTGGCCCAGCCCCTACAAATGGCCCTGGGGACGAGTTGGGGCTAACCCCTTTACTTTTTTTTTTCCAGATTTTTTTCAAAAAATCAGAAAAAATATTTTTAGCCAAAATACAGCCTTGTCGTTTTCACACAAGGTTTAAAACGACTTTATCTAACCGTTTTTGACCCTAACTCAAAAGTTTCAAAAGTGACCAAAATCGGTCAAAAAGTAAAGGCTAACCCCTTTACTTTTTTTTCCCAGATTTTTTTCAAAAAATCAGAAAAAATATTTTTAGCCAAAATACAGCCTTGTCGTTTTCACACAAGGTTTTAAAACGACTTTATCTAACCGTTTTTGACCCTAACTCAAAAGTTTCAAAAGTGACCAAAATCGGTCAAAAAGTAAAGGCTAACCCCTTCACTTTTTTTTTCCAGATTTTTTTCAAAAAATCAGAAAAAATATTTTCAGCCAAAATACAGCCTTGTCGTTTTCACACAAGGTTTAAAACGACTTTATCTAACCGTTTTTGACCCTAACTCAAAAGTTTCAAAAGTGACCAAAATCGGTCAAAAAAGTAAAGGCTAACCCCTTTACTTTTTTTTTCCCAGATTTTTTTCAAAAAATCAGAAAAAATATTTTTAGCCAAAATACAGCCTTGTCGTTTTCACACAAGGTTTAAAACGACTTTATCTAACCGTTTTTGACCCTAACTCAAAAGTTTCAAAAGTGACCAAAATCGGTCAAAAAGTAAAGGCTAACCCCTTTACTTTTTTTTCCCGGATTTTTTTTCAAAAAATCAGAAAAAATATTTTTAGCCAAAATACAGCCTTGTCGTTTTCACACAAGGTTTAAAACGACTTTATCTAACCGTTTTTTGACCCTAACTCAAAAGTTTCAAAAGTGACCAAAATCGGTCAAAAAGTAAAGGCTAACCCCTTTACTTTTTTTTTCCAGATTTTTTTCAAAAAATCAGAAAAAATATTTTTAGCCAAAATACAGCCTTGTCGTTTTCACACAAGGTTTAAAACGACTTTATCTAACCGTTTTTGACCCTAACTCAAAAGTTTCAAAAGTGACCAAAATCGGTCAAAAAGTAAAGGCTAACCCCTTTACTTTTTTTTCCCAGATTTTTTTCAAAAAATCAGAAAAAATATTTTTAGCCAAAATACAGCCTTGTCGTTTTCACACAAGGTTTAAAACGACTTTATCTAACCGTTTTTGACCCTAACTCAAAAGTTTCAAAAGTGACCAAAATCGGTCAAAAAGTAAAGGCTAACCCCTTTACTTTTTTTTTTCCGGATTTTTTTCAAAAAATCAGAAAAAATATTTTTAGCCAAAATACAGCCTTGTCGTTTTCACACAAGGTTTAAAACGACTTTATCTAACCGTTTTTGACCCTAACTCAAAAGTTTCAAAAGTGACCAAAATCGGTCAAAAAGTAAAGGCTAACCCCTTTACTTTTTTTTTCCAGATTTTTTTCAAAAAATCAGAAAAAATATTTTTAGCCAAAATACAGCCTTGTCGTTTTCACACAAGGTTTAAAACGACTTTATCTAACCGTTTTTGACCCTAACTCAAAAGTTTCAAAAGTGACCAAAATCGGTCAAAAAGTAAAGGCTAAACCCCTTTACTTTTTTTTTCCAGATTTTTTTCAAAAAATCAGAAAAAATATTTTTAGCCAAAATACAGCCTTGTCGTTTTCACACAAGGTTTAAAACGACTTTATCTAACCGTTTTTGACCCTAACTCAAAAGTTTCAAAAGTGACCAAAATCGGTCAAAAAGTAAAGGGTAACCCCTTAACTTTTTTTTCCCGTATTTTTTTTCCAAAAATCAGAAAAAATATTTTTAGCCAAAATACAGCCTTGTCGTTTTCACACAAGGTTTAAAACGACTTTATCTAACCGTTTTTGACCCTAACTCAAAAGTTTCAAAAGTGACCAAAATCGGTCAAAAAGTAAAGGCTAACCCCTTTACTTTTTTTTTCCAGATTTTTTTCAAAAAATCAGAAAAAATATTTTTAGCCAAAATACAGCCTTGTCGTTTTCACACAAGGTTTAAAACGACTTTATCTAACCGTTTTTGACCCTAACTCAAAAGTTTCAAAAGTGACCAAAATCGGTCAAAAAGTAAAGGCTAACCCCTTTACTTTTTTTTTCCAGATTTTTTTCAAAAAATCAGAAAAAATATTTTTAGCCAAAATACAGCCTTGTCGTTTTCACACAAGGTTTAAAACGACTTTATCTAACCGTTTTTGACCCTAACTCAAAAGTTTCAAAAGTGACCAAAATCGGTCAAAAAGTAAAGGCTAACCCCTTTACTTTTTTTTTCCAGATTTTTTTCAAAAAATCAGAAAAAATATTTTTAGCCAAAATACAGCCTTGTCGTTTTCACACAAGGTTTAAAACGACTTTATCTAACCGTTTTTGACCCTAACTCAAAAGTTTCAAAAGTGACCAAAATCGGTCAAAAAGTAAAGGCTAACCCCTTTACTTTTTTTTCCAGATTTTTTTGAAAAAATCAGAAAAAATATTTTTAGCCAAAATACAGCCTTGTCGTTTTCACACAAGGTTTAAAACGACTTTATCTAACCGTTTTTGACCCTAACTCAAAAGTTTCAAAAGTGACCAAAATCGGTCAAAAAGTAAAGGCTAACCCCTTTACTTTTTTTTCCAGATTTTTTTGAAAAAATCAGAAAAAATATTTTTAGCCAAAATACAGCCTTGTCGTTTTCACACAAGGTTTAAAACGACTTTATCTAACCGTTTTTGACCCTAACTCAAAAGTTTCAAAAGTGACCAAAATCGGTCAAAAAGTAAAGGCTAACCCCTTTACTTTTTTTTTCCAGATTTTTTTGAAAAAATCAGAAAAAATATTTTTAGCCAAAATACAGCCTTGTCGTTTTCACACAAGGTTTAAAACGACTTTATCTAACCGTTTTTGACCCTAACTCAAAAGTTTCAAAAGTGACCAAAATCGGTCAAAAAGTAAAGGCTAACCCCTTTACTTTTTTTTCCAGATTTTTTTGAAAAAATCAGAAAAAATATTTTTAGCCAAAATACAGCCTTGTCGTTTTCACACAAGGTTTAAAACGACTTTATCTAACCGTTTTTTGACCCTAACTCAAAAGTTTCAAAAGTGACCAAAATCGGTCAAAAAGTAAAGGCTAACCCCTTTACTTTTTTTTTCCAGATTTTTTTCAAAAAATCAGAAAAAATATTTTTAGCCAAAATACAGCCTTGTCGTTTTCACACAAGGTTTAAAACGACTTTATCTAACCGTTTTTGACCCTAACTCAAAAGTTTCAAAAGTGACCAAAATCGGTCAAAAAGTAAAGGCTAACCCCTTTACTTTTTTTTTCCAGATTTTTTTCAAAAAATCAGAAAAAATATTTTTAGCCAAAATACAGCCTTGTCGTTTTCACACAAGGTTTAAAACGACTTTATCTAACCGTTTTTGACCCTAACTCAAAAGTTTCAAAAGTGACCAAAATCGGTCAAAAAGTAAAGGCTAAACCCCTTTACTTTTTTTTTCCAGATTTTTTTTCAAAAAATCAGAAAAAATATTTTTAGCCAAAATACAGCCTTGTCGTTTTCACACAAGGTTTAAAAACGACTTTATCTAACCGTTTTTGACCCTAACTCAAAAGTTTCAAAAGTGACCAAAATCGGTCAAAAAGTAAAGGCTAACCCCTTTACTTTTTTTTTTCCGGATTTTTTTCAAAAAATCAGAAAAAATATTTTTAGCCAAAATACAGCCTTGTCGTTTTCACACAAGGTTTAAAACGACTTTATCTAACCGTTTTTGACCCTAACTCAAAAGTTTCAAAAGTGACCAAAATCGGTCAAAAAGTAAAGGCTAACCCCTTTACTTTCTTTTTTCCGGATTTTTTTTCAAAAAATCAGAAAAAATATTTTTAGCCAAAATACAGCCTTGTCGTTTTCACACAAGGTTTAAAACGACTTTATCTAACCGTTTTTGACCCTAACTCAAAAGTTTCAAAAGTGACCAAAATCGGTCAAAAAGTAAAGGCTAACCCCTTTACTTTTTTTTTTCCGGATTTTTTTCAAAAAATCAGAAAAAATATTTTTAGCCAAAATACAGCCTTGTCGTTTTCACACAAGGTTTAAAACGACTTTATCTAACCGTTTTTGACCCTAACTCAAAAGTTTCAAAAGTGACCAAAATCGGTCAAAAAGTAAAGGCTAACCCCTTAACTTTTTTTTCCCGGATTTTTTTTCAAAAAATCAGAAAAAATATTTTTAGCCAAAATACAGCCTTGTCGTTTTCACACAAGGTTTAAAACGACTTTATCTAACCGTTTTTGACCCTAACTCAAAAGTTTCAAAAGTGACCAAAATCGGTCAAAAAGTAAAGGCTAACCCCTTTACTTTTTTTTTCCAGATTTTTTTCAAAAAATCAGAAAAAATATTTTTAGCCAAAATACAGCCTTGTCGTTTTCACACAAGGTTTAAAACGACTTTATCTAACCGTTTTTGACCCTAACTCAAAAGTTTCAAAAGTGACCAAAATCGGTCAAAAAGTAAAGGCTAACCCCTTTACTTTTTTTTTCCAGATTTTTTTTCAAAAAATCAGAAAAAATATTTTTAGCCAAAATACAGCCTTGTCGTTTTCACACAAGGTTTAAAAACGACTTTATCTAACCGTTTTTGACCCTAACTCAAAAGTTTCAAAAGTGACCAAAATCGGTCAAAAAGTAAAGGCTAACCCCTTTACTTTTTTTTTCCAGATTTTTTTCAAAAAATCAGAAAAAATATTTTTAGCCAAAATACAGCCTTGTCGTTTTCACACAAGGTTTAAAACGACTTTATCTAACCGTTTTTTGACCCTAACTCAAAAGTTTCAAAAGTGACCAAAATCGGTCAAAAAGTAAAGGCTAACCCCTTTACTTTTTTTTTTCCAGATTTTTTTCAAAAAATCAGAAAAAATATTTTTAGCCAAAATACAGCCTTGTCGTTTTCACACAAGGTTTAAAACGACTTTATCTAACCGTTTTTGACCCTAACTCAAAAGTTTCAAAAGTGACCAAAATCGGTCAAAAAGTAAAGGCTAACCCCTTTACTTTTTTTTTCCAGATTTTTTTCAAAAAATCAGAAAAAATATTTTTAGCCAAAATACAGCCTTGTCGTTTTCACACAAGGTTTAAAACGACTTTATCTAACCGTTTTTTACCCTAACTCAAAAGTTTCAAAAGTGACCAAAATCGGTCAAAAAGTAAAGGCTAACCCCTTTACTTTTTTTTTTCCGGATTTTTTTCAAAAAATCAGAAAAAATATTTTTAGCCAAAATACAGCCTTGTCGTTTTCACACAAGGTTTAAAACGACTTTATCTAACCGTTTTTGACCCTAACTCAAAAGTTTCAAAAGTGACCAAAATCGGCCAAAAAGTAAAGGCTAACCCCTTTACTTTTTTTTTTCCAGATTTTTTTGAAAAAATCAGAAAAAATATTTTTAGCCAAAATACAGCCTTGTCGTTTTCACAGAAGGTTTAAAACGACTTTATCTAACCGTTTTTGACCCTAACTCAAAAGTTTCAAAAGTGACCAAAATCGGTCAAAAAGTAAAGGCTAACCCCTTTACTTTTTTTTCCAGATTTTTTTCAAAAAATCAGAAAAAATATTTTTAGCCAAAATACAGCCTTGTCGTTTTCACACAAGGTTTAAAACGACTTTATCTAACCGTTTTTTGACCCTAACTCAAAAGTTTCAAAAGTGACCAAAATCGGTCAAAAAGTAAAGGCTAACCCCTTTACTTTTTTTTTCCAGATTTTTTTCAAAAAATCAGAAAAAATATTTTTAGCCAAAATACAGCCTTGTCGTTTTCACACAAGGTTTAAAACGACTTTATCTAACCGTTTTTGACCCTAACTCAAAAGTTTCAAAAGTGACCAAAATCGGTCAAAAAGTAAAGGCTAACCCCTTTACTTTTTTTTTCCCAGATTTTTTTCAAAAAATCAGAAAAAATATTTTTAGCCAAAATACAGCCTTGTCGTTTTCACACAAGGTTTAAAACGACTTTATCTAACCGTTTTTGACCCTAACTCAAAAGTTTCAAAAGTGACCAAAATCGGTCAAAAAGTAAAGGCTAACCCCTTTACTTTTTTTTTCCCGATTTTTTTTCAAAAAATCAGAAAAAATATTTTTAGCCAAAATACAGCCTTGTCGTTTTCACACAAGGTTTAAAACGACTTTATCTAACCGTTTTTTACCCTAACTCAAAAGTTTCAAAAGTGACCAAAATCGGTCAAAAAGTAAAGGCTAACCCCTTTACTTTTTTTTTTCCGGATTTTTTTCAAAAAATCAGAAAAAATATTTTTAGCCAAAATACAGCCTTGTCGTTTTCACACAAGGTTTAAAACGACTTTATCTAACCGTTTTTGACCCTAACTCAAAAGTTTCAAAAGTGACCAAAATCGGTCAAAAAGTAAAGGCTAACCCCTTTACTTTTTTTTTCCAGATTTTTTTCAAAAAATCAGAAAAAATATTTTTAGCCAAAATACAGCCTTGTCGTTTTCACACAAGGTTTAAAACGACTTTATCTAACCGTTTTTTACCCTAACTCAAAAGTTTCAAAAGTGACCAAAATCGGTCAAAAAGTAAAGGCTAACCCCTTTACTTTTTTTCCGCGGATTTTTTTCAAAAAATCAGAAAAAATATTTTTAGCCAAAATACAGCCTTGTCGTTTTCACACAAGGTTTAAAACGACTTTATCTAACCGTTTTTGACCCTAACTCAAAAGTGACCAAAATCGGTCAAAAAGTAAAGGCTAACCCCTTTACTTTTTTTTCTCCGGATTTTTTTCAAAAAATCAGAAAAAATATTTTTAGCCAAAATACAGCCTTGTCGTTTTCACACAAGGTTTAAAACGACTTTATCTAACCGTTTTTGACCCTAACTCAAAAGTTTCAAAAGTGACCAAAATCGGTCAAAAAGTAAAGGCTAACCCCTTTACTTTTTTTTTCCAGATTTTTTTCAAAAAATCAGAAAAAATATTTTTAGCCAAAATACAGCCTTGTCGTTTTCACACAAGGTTTAAAACGACTTTATCTAACCGTTTTTGACCCTAACTCAAAAGTTTCAAAAGTGACCAAAATCGGTCAAAAAGTAAAGGCTAACCCCTTTACTTTTTTTTTCCAGATTTTTTTCAAAAAATCAGAAAAAATATTTTTAGCCAAAATACAGCCTTGTCGTTTTCACACAAGGTTTAAAACGACTTTATCTAACCGTTTTTGACCCTAACTCAAAAGTTTCAAAAGTGACCAAAATCGGTCAAAAAGTAAAGGCTAACCCCTTTACTTTTTTTTTCCAGATTTTTTTCAAAAAATCAGAAAAAATATTTTTAGCCAAAATACAGCCTTGTCGTTTTCACACAAGGTTTAAAACGACTTTATCTAACCGTTTTTGACCCTAACTCAAAAGTTTCAAAAGTGACCAAAATCGGTCAAAAAGTAAAGGCTAACCCCTTTACTTTTTTTTTCCAGATTTTTTTCAAAAAAATCAGAAAAAATATTTTTAGCCAAAATACAGCCTTGTCGTTTTCACACAAGGTTTAAAACGACTTTATCTAACCGTTTTTGACCCTAACTCAAAAGTTTCAAAAGTGACCAAAATCGGTCAAAAAGTAAAGGCTAACCCCTTTACTTTTTTTTTCCAGATTTTTTTTCAAAAAATCAGAAAAAATATTTTTAGCCAAAATACAGCCTTGTCGTTTTCACACAAGGTTTAAAACGACTTTATCTAACCGTTTTTGACCCTAACTCAAAAGTTTCAAAAGTGACCAAAATCGGTCAAAAAGTAAAGGCTAACCCCTTTACTTTTTTTCCCCAGATTTTTTTCAAAAAATCAGAAAAAATATTTTTAGCCAAAATACAGCCTTGTCGTTTTCACACAAGGTTTAAAACGACTTTATCTAACCGTTTTTGACCCTAACTCAAAAGTTTCAAAAGTGACCAAAATCGGTCAAAAAGTAAAGGCTAACCCCTTTACTTTTTTTTTCCCAGATTTTTTTCAAAAAATCAGAAAAAATATTTTTAGCCAAAATACAGCCTTGTCGTTTTCACACAAGGTTTAAAACGACTTTATCTAACCGTTTTTGACCCTAACTCAAAAGTGACAAAAGTGACCAAAATCGGTCAAAAAGTAAAGGCTAATTTACCCTTTACTTTTTTTTTCCAGATTTTTTTCAAAAAATCAGAAAAAATATTTTTAGCCAAAATACAGCCTTGTCGTTTTCACACAAGGTTTAAAACGACTTTATCTAACCGTTTTTGACCCTAACTCAAAAGTTTCAAAAGTGACCAAAATCGGTCAAAAAGTAAAGGCTAACCCCTTTACTTTTTTTTTCCAGATTTTTTCAAAAAATCAGAAAAAATATTTTTAGCCAAAATACAGCCTTGTCGTTTTCACACAAGGTTTAAAACGACTTTATCTAACCGTTTTTGACCCTAACTCAAAAGTTTCAAAAGTGACCAAAATCGGTCAAAAAGTAAAGGCTAACCCCTTTACTTTTTTTTTCCAGATTTTTTTCAAAAAATCAGAAAAAATATTTTTAGCCAAAATACAGCCTTGTCGTTTTCACACAAGGTTTAAAACGACTTTATCTAACCGTTTTTGACCCTAACTCAAAAGTTTCAAAAGTGACCAAAATCGGTCAAAAAGTAAAGGCTAACCCCTTTACTTTTTTTTTCCAGATTTTTTTCAAAAAATCAGAAAAAATATTTTTAGCCAAAATACAGCCTTGTCGTTTTCACACAAGGTTTAAAACGACTTTATCTAACCGTTTTTGACCCTAACTCAAAAGTTTCAAAAGTGACCAAAATCGGTCAAAAAGTAAAGGCTAACCCCTTTACTTTTTTTTTCCAGATTTTTTTCAAAAAATCAGAAAAAATATTTTTAGCCAAAATACAGCCTTGTCGTTTTCACACAAGTTTTAAAACGACTTTATCTAACCGTTTTTGACCCTAACTCAAAAGTTTCAAAAGTGACCAAAATCGGTCAAAAAGTAAAGGCTAACCCCTTTACTTTTTTTCCCCAGATTTTTTTCAAAAAATCAGAAAAAATATTTTTAGCCAAAATACAGCCTTGTCGTTTTCACACAAGGTTTTAAAACGACTTTATCTAACCGTTTTTGACCCTAACTCAAAAGTTTCAAAAGTGACCAAAATCGGTCAAAAAGTAAAGGCTAACCCCTTTACTTTTTTTTTTCCGGATTTTTTTCAAAAAATCAGAAAAAATATTTTTAGCCAAAATACAGCCTTGTCGTTTTCACACAAGGTTTAAAACGACTTTATCTAACCGTTTTTGACCCTAACTCAAAAGTTTCAAAAGTGACCAAAATCGGTCAAAAAGTAAAGGCTAAACCCTTTACTTTTTTTTTCCAGATTTTTTTTCAAAAAATCAGAAAAAATATTTTTAGCCAAAATACAGCCTTGTCGTTTTCACACAAGGTTTAAAACGACTTTATCTAACCGTTTTTGACCCTAACTCAAAAGTTTCAAAAGTGACCAAAATCGGTCAAAAAGTAAAGGCTAAACCCCTTTACTTTTTTTTTTCCAGATTTTTTTCAAAAAATCAGAAAAAATATTTTTTAGCCAAAATACAGCCTTGTCGTTTTCACACAAGGTTTAAAACGACTTTATCTAACCGTTTTTGACCCTAACTCAAAAGTTTCAAAAGTGACCAAAATCGGTCAAAAAGTAAAGGCTAACCCCTTTACTTTTTTTTTCCAGATTTTTTTCAAAAAATCAGAAAAAATATTTTTAGCCAAAATACAGCCTTGTCGTTTTCACACAAGGTTTTAAAACGACTTTATCTAACCGTTTTTGACCCTAACTCAAAAGTTTCAAAAGTGACCAAAATCGGTCAAAAAGTAAAGGCTAACCCCTTTACTTTTTTTTTCCAGATTTTTTTCAAAAAATCAGAAAAAATATTTTTAGCCAAAATACAGCCTTGTCGTTTTCACACAAGGTTTAAAACGACTTTATCTAACCGTTTTTGACCCTAACTCAAAAGTTTCAAAAGTGACCAAAATCGGTCAAAAAGTAAAGGCTAACCCCTTTACTTTTTTTTTCCAGATTTTTTTCAAAAAATCAGAAAAAATATTTTTAGCCAAAATACAGCCTTGTCGTTTTCACACAAGGTTTAAAACGACTTTATCTAACCGTTTTTGACCCTAACTCAAAAGTTTCAAAAGTGACCAAAATCGGTCAAAAAGTAAAGGCTAACCCCTTTACTTTTTTTTTCCAGATTTTTTTCAAAAAATCAGAAAAAATATTTTTTAGCCAAAATACAGCCTTGTCGTTTTCACACAAGGTTTAAAACGACTTTATCTAACCGTTTTTGACCCTAACTCAAAAGTTTCAAAAGTGACCAAAATCGGTCAAAAAGTAAAGGCTAGCTAACCCCTTTACTTTTTTTTTCCAGATTTTTTTCAAAAAATCAGAAAAAATATTTTTAGCCAAAATACAGCCTTGTCGTTTTCACACAAGGTTTAAAAACGACTTTATCTAACCGTTTTTGACCCTAACTCAAAAGTTTCAAAAGTGACCAAAATCGGTCAAAAAGTAAAGGCTAACCCCTTTACTTTTTTTTCCCAGATTTTTTTCAAAAAATCAGAAAAAATATTTTTAGCCAAAATACAGCCTTGTCGTTTTCACACAAGGTTTAAAACGACTTTATCTAACCGTTTTTGACCCTAAACTCAAAAGTTTCAAAAGTGACCAAAATCGGTCAAAAAGTAAAGGCTAAACCCTTTACTTTTTTTTTTCCAGATTTTTTTCAAAAAAATCAGAAAAAATATTTTTAGCCAAAATACAGCCTTGTCGTTTTCACACAAGGTTTTAAAACGACTTTATCTAACCGTTTTTGACCCTAACTCAAAAGTTTCAAAAGTGACCAAAATCGGTCAAAAAGTAAAGGCTAACCCCTTTACTTTTTTTTTCCAGATTTTTTTCAAAAAATCAGAAAAAATATTTTTAGCCAAAATACAGCCTTGTCGTTTTCACACAAGGTTTAAAACGACTTTATCTAACCGTTTTTGACCCTAACTCAAAAGTTTCAAAAGTGACCAAAATCGGTCAAAAAGTAAAGGCTAACACCCTTTACTTTTTTTTTCCAGATTTTTTTTCAAAAAATCAGAAAAAATATTTTTAGCCAAAATACAGCCTTGTCGTTTTCACACAAGGTTTAAAACGACTTTATCTAACCGTTTTTGACCCTAACTCAAAAGTTTCAAAAGTGACCAAAATCGGTCAAAAAGTAAAGGCTAACCCCTTTACTTTTTTTTTTCCAGATTTTTTTCAAAAAATCAGAAAAAATATTTTTAGCCAAAATACAGCCTTGTCGTTTTCACACAAGGTTTAAAACGACTTTATCTAACCGTTTTTGACCCTAACTCAAAAGTTTCAAAAGTGACCAAAATCGGTCAAAAAGTAAAGGCTAACCCCTTTACTTTTTTTTTCCAGATTTTTTTCAAAAAATCAGAAAAAATATTTTTAGCCAAAATACAGCCTTGTCGTCGTTTTCACACAAGGTTTAAAACGACTTTATCTAACCGTTTTTGACCCTAACTCAAAAGTTTCAAAAGTGACCAAAAATCGGTCAAAAAGTAAAGGCTAACCCCTTTACTTTTTTTTTCCAGATTTTTTTCAAAAAATCAGAAAAAATATTTTTAGCCAAAATACAGCCTTGTC
Source organism: Paragorgia papillata (assembly GCA_035771165.1). Taxonomy (NCBI): domain Eukaryota; kingdom Metazoa; phylum Cnidaria; class Anthozoa; order Scleralcyonacea; family Coralliidae; genus Paragorgia; species Paragorgia papillata. Next base: position 986,572 of record JAWNZC010000002.1, on the reverse strand, counting down.
GTTTTCACACAAGGTTTAAAACGACTTTATCTAACCGTTTTTGACCCTAACTCAAAAGTTTCAAAAGTGACCAAAATCGGTCAAAAAGTAAAGGCTAACCCCTTTACTTTTTTTTTCCAGATTTTTTTTCAAAAAATCAGAAAAAATATTTTTAGCCAAAATACAGCCTTGTCGTTTTCACACAAGGTTTTAAAACGACTTTATCTAACCGTTTTTGACCCTAACTCAAAAGTTTCAAAAGTGACCAAAATCGGTCAAAAAGTAAAGGCTAACCCCTTTACTTTTTTTTTCCAGATTTTTTTCAAAAAATCAGAAAAAATATTTTTAGCCAAAATACAGCCTTGTCGTTTTCACACAAGGTTTAAAACGACTTTATCTAACCGTTTTTGACCCTAACTCAAAAGTTTCAAAAGTGACCAAAATCGGTCAAAAAGTAAAGGCTAACCCCTTTACTTTTTTTTTCCAGATTTTTTTCAAAAAATCAGAAAAAATATTTTTAGCCAAAATACAGCCTTGTCGTTTTCACACAAGGTTTAAAACGACTTTATCTAACCGTTTTTGACCCTAACTCAAAAGTTTCAAAAGTGACCAAAATCGGTCAAAAAGTAAAGGCTAAACCCCTTTACTTTTTTTTTCCAGATTTTTTTTCAAAAAATCAGAAAAAATATTTTTAGCCAAAATACAGCCTTGTCGTTTTCACACAAGGTTTAAAACGACTTTATCTAACCGTTTTTGACCCTAACTCAAAAGTTTCAAAAGTGACCAAAATCGGTCAAAAAGTAAAGGCTAACCCCTTTACTTTTTTTTTCCAGATTTTTTTTCAAAAAATCAGAAAAAATATTTTTAGCCAAAATACAGCCTTGTCGTTTTCACACAAGGTTTAAAACGACTTTATCTAACCGTTTTTGACCCTAACTCAAAAGTTTCAAAAGTGACCAAAATCGGTCAAAAAGTAAAGGCTAATTTACCCTTTACTTTTTTTTTCCAGATTTTTTTCAAAAAATCAGAAAAAATATTTTTAGCCAAAATACAGCCTTGTCGTTTTCACACAAGGTTTAAAACGACTTTATCTAACCGTTTTTGACCCTAACTCAAAAGTTTCAAAAGTGACCAAAATCGGTCAAAAAGTAAAGGCTAACCCCTTTACTTTTTTTTTCCAGATTTTTTTCAAAAAATCAGAAAAAATATTTTTAGCCAAAATACAGCCTTGTCGTTTTCACACAAGGTTTAAAACGACTTTATCTAACCGTTTTTTGACCCTAACTCAAAAGTTTCAAAAGTGACCAAAATCGGTCAAAAAGTAAAGGCTAACCCCTTTACTTTTTTTTTCCAGATTTTTTTCAAAAAATCAGAAAAAATATTTTTAGCCAAAATACAGCCTTGTCGTTTTCACACAAGGTTTAAAAACGACTTTATCTAACCGTTTTTGACCCTAACTCAAAAGTTTCAAAAGTGACCAAAATCGGTCAAAAAGTAAAGGCTAACCCCTTTACTTTTTTTTTCCAGATTTTTTTCAAAAAATCAGAAAAAATATTTTTAGCCAAAATACAGCCTTGTCGTTTTCACACAAGGTTTAAAACGACTTTATCTAACCGTTTTTGACCCTAACTCAAAAGTTTCAAAAGTGACCAAAATCGGTCAAAAAGTAAAGGCTAACCCCTTTACTTTTTTTTTCCAGATTTTTTTCAAAAAATCAGAAAAAATATTTTTAGCCAAAATACAGCCTTGTCGTTTTCACACAAGGTTTAAAACGACTTTATCTAACCGTTTTTGACCCTAACTCAAAAGTTTCAAAAGTGACCAAAATCGGTTCAAAAAGTAAAGGCTAACCCCTTTACTTTTTTTTTCCAGATTTTTTTTCAAAAAATCAGAAAAAATATTTTTAGCCAAAATACAGCCTTGTCGTTTTCACACAAGGTTTAAAACGACTTTATCTAACCGTTTTTGACCCTAACTCAAAAGTTTCAAAAGTGACCAAAATCGGTCAAAAAGTAAAGGCTAACCCCTTTACTTTTTTTTCCCGGATTTTTTTTCAAAAAATCAGAAAAAATATTTTTAGCCAAAATACAGCCTTGTCGTTTTCACACAAGGTTTAAAACGACTTTATCTAACCGTTTTTGACCCTAACTCAAAAGTTTCAAAAGTGACCAAAATCGGTCAAAAAGTAAAGGCTAACCCCTTTACTTTTTTTTTCCAGATTTTTTTCAAAAAATCAGAAAAAATATTTTTAGCCAAAATACAGCCTTGTCGTTTTCACACAAGGTTTAAAACGACTTTATCTAACCGTTTTTGACCCTAACTCAAAAGTTTCAAAAGTGACCAAAATCGGTCAAAAAGTAAAGGCTAACCCCTTTACTTTTTTTTCCAGATTTTTTTCAAAAAATCAGAAAAAATATTTTTAGCCAAAATACAGCCTTGTCGTTTTCACACAAGGTTTTAAAACGACTTTATCTAACCGTTTTTGACCCTAACTCAAAAGTTTCAAAAGTGACCAAAATCGGTCAAAAAGTAAAGGCTAACCCCTTTACTTTTTTTTTCCAGATTTTTTTCAAAAAATCAGAAAAAATATTTTTAGCCAAAATACAGCCTTGTCGTTTTCACACAAGGTTTAAAACGACTTTATCTAACCGTTTTTGACCCTAACTCAAAAGTTTTCAAAAGTGACCAAAATCGGTCAAAAAGTAAAGGCTAACACCCTTTACTTTTTTTTTTCCAGATTTTTTTCAAAAAATCAGAAAAAATATTTTTAGCCAAAATACAGCCTTGTCGTTTTCACACAAGGTTTAAAACGACTTTATCTAACCGTTTTTGACCCTAACTCAAAAGTTTCAAAAGTGACCAAAATCGGTCAAAAAGTAAAGGCTAACCCCTTTACTTTTTTTTTCCAGATTTTTTTCAAAAAATCAGAAAAAATATTTAGCCAAAATACAGCCTTGTCGTTTTCACACAAGGTTTAAAACGACTTTATCTAACCGTTTTTGACCCTAACTCAAAAGTTTCAAAAGTGACCAAAATCGGTCAAAAAGTAAAGGCTAACCCCTTTACTTTTTTTTTCCGGATTTTTTTTCAAAAAATCAGAAAAAATATTTTTAGCCAAAATACAGCCTTGTCGTTTTCACACAAGGTTTAAAACGACTTTATCTAACCGTTTTTGACCCTAACTCAAAAGTTTCAAAAGTGACCAAAATCGGTCAAAAAGTAAAGGCTAACCCCTTTACTTTTTTTTTCCAGATTTTTTTCAAAAAATCAGAAAAAATATTTTTAGCCAAAATACAGCCTTGTCGTTTTCACACAAGGTTTAAAACGACTTTATCTAACCGTTTTTGACCCTAACTCAAAAGTTTCAAAAGTGACCAAAATCGGTCAAAAAGTAAAGGCTAACCCCTTTACTTTTTTTTTCCAGATTTTTTTCAAAAAATCAGAAAAAAAAAAATATTTTTAGCCAAAATACAGCCTTGTCGTTTTCACACAAGGTTTAAAAACGACTTTATCTAACCGTTTTTGACCCTAACTCAAAAGTTTCAAAAGTGACCAAAATCGGTCAAAAAGTAAAGGCTAACCCCTTTACTTTTTTTTTCCAGATTTTTTTCAAAAAATCAGAAAAAATATTTTTAGCCAAAATACAGCCTTGTCGTTTTCACACAAGGTTTAAAACGACTTTATCTAACCGTTTTTGACCCTAACTCAAAAGTTTCAAAAGTGACCAAAATCGGTCAAAAAGTAAAGGCTAACCCCTTTACTTTTTTTTTTCCGGATTTTTTTCAAAAAATCAGAAAAAATATTTTTAGCCAAAATACAGCCTTGTCGTTTTCACACAAGGTTTAAAACGACTTTATCTAACCGTTTTTGACCCTAACTCAAAAGTTTCAAAAGTGACCAAAATCGGTCAAAAAGTAAAGGCTAACCCCTTTACTTTTTTTTTCCAGATTTTTTTCAAAAAATCAGAAAAAATATTTTTAGCCAAAATACAGCCTTGTCGTTTTCACACAAGGTTTAAAACGACTTTATCTAACCGTTTTTGACCCTAACTCAAAAGTTTCAAAAGTGACCAAAATCGGTCAAAAAGTAAAGGCTAACCCCTTTACTTTTTTTTTCCAGATTTTTTTCAAAAAATCAGAAAAAATATTTTTAGCCAAAATACAGCCTTGTCGTTTTCACACAAGGTTTAAAACGACTTTATCTAACCGTTTTTGACCCTAACTCAAAAGTTTCAAAAGTGACCAAAATCGGTCAAAAAGTAAAGGCTAACCCCTTTACTTTTTTTTTCTGGATTTTTTTCAAAAAATCAGAAAAAAATATTTTTAGCCAAAATACAGCCTTGTCGTTTTCACACAAGGTTTAAAACGACTTTATCTAACCGTTTTTGACCCTAACTCAAAAGTTTCAAAAGTGACCAAAATCGGTCAAAAAGTAAAGGCTAACCCCTTTACTTTTTTTTTTCCAGATTTTTTTCAAAAAATCAGAAAAAATATTTTTAGCCAAAAATACAGCCTTGTCGTTTTCACACAAGGTTTAAAACGACTTTATCTAACCGTTTTTGACCCTAACTCAAAAGTTTCAAAAGTGACCAAAATCGGTCAAAAAGTAAAGGCTAACCCCTTTACTTTTTTTTTCCAGATTTTTTTCAAAAAATCAGAAAAAATATTTTTAGCCAAAATACAGCCTTGTCGTTTTCACACAAGGTTTAAAACGACTTTATCTAACCGTTTTTGACCCTAACTCAAAAGTTTCAAAAGTGACCAAAATCGGTCAAAAAGTAAAGGCTAACCCCTTTACTTTTTTTTTTCCAGATTTTTTTTCAAAAAATCAGAAAAAATATTTTTAGCCAAAATACAGCCTTGTCGTTTTCACACAAGGTTTAAAACGACTTTATCTAACCGTTTTTGACCCTAACTCAAAAGTTTCAAAAGTGACCAAAATCGGTCAAAAAGTAAAGGCTAACCCCTTTACTTTTTTTTTTCCAGATTTTTTTCAAAAAATCAGAAAAAATATTTTTAGCCAAAATACAGCCTTGTCGTTTTCACACAAGGTTTAAAACGACTTTATCTAACCGTTTTTGACCCTAACTCAAAAGTTTCAAAAGTGACCAAAATCGGTCAAAAAGTAAAGGCTAACCCCTTTACTTTTTTTTTTCCGGATTTTTTTCAAAAAATCAGAAAAAATATATTTAGCCAAAATACAGCCTTGTCGTTTTCACACAAGGTTTAAAACGACTTTATCTAACCGTTTTTGACCCTAACTCAAAAGTTTCAAAAGTGACCAAAATCGGTCAAAAAGTAAAGGCTAACCCCTTTACTTTTTTTTTTCCAGATTTTTTTCAAAAAATCAGAAAAAATATTTTTAGCCAAAATACAGCCTTGTCGTTTTCACACAAGGTTTAAAACGACTTTATCTAACCGTTTTTGACCCTAACTCAAAAGTTTCAAAAGTGACCAAAATCGGTCAAAAAGTAAAGGCTAACCCCTTTACTTTTTTTTCCCGGATTTTTTTTCAAAAAATCAGAAAAAATATTTTTAGCCAAAATACAGCCTTGTCGTTTTCACACAAGGTTTAAAACGACTTTATCTAACCGTTTTTGACCCTAACTCAAAAGTTTCAAAAGTGACCAAAATCGGTCAAAAAGTAAAGGCTAACCCCTTTACTTTTTTTTTTCCGGATTTTTTTCAAAAAATCAGAAAAAATATTTTTAGCCAAAATACAGCCTTGTCGTTTTCACACAAGGTTTAAAACGACTTTATCTAACCGTTTTTGACCCTAACTCAAAAGTTTCAAAAGTGACCAAAATCGGTCAAAAAGTAAAGGCTAACCCCTTTACTTTTTTTTTTCCAGATTTTTTTCAAAAAATCAGAAAAAATATTTTTAGCCAAAATACAGCCTTGTCGTTTTCACACAAGGTTTAAAACGACTTTATCTAACCGTTTTTGACCCTAACTCAAAAGTTTCAAAAGTGACCAAAATCGGTCAAAAAGTAAAGGCTAACCCCTTTACTTTTTTTTTCCAGATTTTTTTCAAAAAATCAGAAAAAATATTTTTAGCCAAAATACAGCCTTGTCGTTTTCACACAAGGTTTAAAACGACTTTATCTAACCGTTTTTGACCCTAACTCAAAAGTTTCAAAAGTGACCAAAATCGGTCAAAAAGTAAAGGCTAACCCCTTTACTTTTTTTTTTCCAGATTTTTTTCAAAAAATCAGAAAAAATATTTTTAGCCAAAATACAGCCTTGTCGTTTTCACACAAGGTTTAAAACGACTTTATCTAACCGTTTTTGACCCTAACTCAAAAGTTTCAAAAGTGACCAAAATCGGTCAAAAAGTAAAGGCTAACCCCTTTACTTTTTTTTTTCCAGATTTTTTTCAAAAAATCAGAAAAAATATTTTTAGCCAAAATACAGCCTTGTCGTTTTCACACAAGGTTTAAAACGACTTTATCTAACCGTTTTTGACCCTAACTCAAAAGTTTCAAAAGTGACCAAAATCGGTCAAAAAGTAAAGGCTAACCCCTTCACTTTTTTTTTTTCCGGATTTTTTTCAAAAAATCAGAAAAAATATTTTCAGCCAAAATACAGCCTTGTCGTTTTCACACAAGGTTTAAAACGACTTTATCTAACCGTTTTTGACCCTAACTCAAAAGTTTCAAAAGTGACCAAAATCGGTCAAAAAGTAAAGGCTAACCCCTTTACTTTTTTTTTTCCAGATTTTTTTCAAAAAATCAGAAAAAATATTTTTAGCCAAAATACAGCCTTGTCGTTTTCACACAAGGTTTAAAACGACTTTATCTAACCGTTTTTGACCCTAACTCAAAAGTTTCAAAAGTGACCAAAATCGGTCAAAAAGTAAAGGCTAACCCCTTTACTTTTTTTTTCCAGATTTTTTTCAAAAAATCAGAAAAAATATTTTTAGCCAAAATACAGCCTTGTCGTTTTCACACAAGGTTTAAAACGACTTTATCTAACCGTTTTTGACCCTAACTCAAAAGTTTCAAAAGTGACCAAAATCGGTCAAAAAGTAAAGGCTAACCCCTTTACTTTTTTTTTCCAGATTTTTTTCAAAAAATCAGAAAAAATATTTTTAGCCAAAATACAGCCTTGTCGTTTTCACACAAGGTTTAAAACGACTTTATCTAACCGTTTTTGACCCTAACTCAAAAGTTTCAAAAGTGACCAAAATCGGTCAAAAAGTAAAGGCTAACCCCTTTACTTTTTTTTTTCCGGATTTTTTTCAAAAAATCAGAAAAAATATTTTTAGCCAAAATACAGCCTTGTCGTTTTCACACAAGGTTTAAAACGACTTTATCTAACCGTTTTTGACCCTAACTCAAAAGTTTCAAAAGTGACCAAAATCGGTCAAAAAGTAAAGGCTAACCCCTTTACTTTTTTTTTTCCAGATTTTTTTCAAAAAATCAGAAAAAATATTTTTAGCCAAAATACAGCCTTGTCGTTTTCACACAAGGTTTAAAACGACTTTATCTAACCGTTTTTGACCCTAACTCAAAAGTTTCAAAAGTGACCAAAATCGGTCAAAAAGTAAAGGCTAACCCCTTTACTTTTTTTTTTCCAGATTTTTTTTCAAAAAATCAGAAAAAATATTTTTAGCCAAAATACAGCCTTGTCGTTTTCACACAAGGTTTAAAACGACTTTATCTAACCGTTTTTGACCCTAACTCAAAAGTTTCAAAAGTGACCAAAATCGGTCAAAAAGTAAAGGCTAACCCCTTTACTTTTTTTTTCCAGATTTTTTTCAAAAAATCAGAAAAAATATTTTTAGCCAAAATACAGCCTTGTCGTTTTCACACAAGGTTTAAAACGACTTTATCTAACCGTTTTTGACCCTAACTCAAAAGTTTCAAAAGTGACCAAAATCGGTCAAAAAGTAAAGGCTAACCCCTTTACTTTTTTTTTCCAGATTTTTTTCAAAAAATCAGAAAAAATATTTTTAGCCAAAATACAGCCTTGTCGTTTTCACACAAGGTTTTAAAACGACTTTATCTAACCGTTTTTGACCCTAACTCAAAAGTTTCAAAAGTGACCAAAATCGGTCAAAAAGTAAAGGCTAACCCCTTTACTTTTTTTTTCCAGATTTTTTTCAAAAAATCAGAAAAAATATTTTTAGCCAAAATACAGCCTTGTCGTTTTCACACAAGGTTTAAAACGACTTTATCTAACCGTTTTTGACCCTAACTCAAAAGTTTCAAAAGTGACCAAAATCGGTCAAAAAGTAAAGGCTAACCCCTTTACTTTTTTTTTCCAGATTTTTTTCAAAAAATCAGAAAAAATATTTTTAGCCAAAATACAGCCTTGTCGTTTTCACACAAGGTTTAAAACGACTTTATCTAACCGTTTTTGACCCTAACTCAAAAGTTTCAAAAGTGACCAAAATCGGTCAAAAAGTAAAGGCTAACCCCTTTACTTTTTTTTTCCAGATTTTTTTCAAAAAATCAGAAAAAATATTTTTAGCCAAAATACAGCCTTGTCGTTTTCACACAAGGTTTAAAACGACTTTATCTAACCGTTTTTGACCCTAACTCAAAAGTTTCAAAAGTGACCAAAATCGGTCAAAAAGTAAAGGCTAACCCCTTTACTTTTTTTTTCCAGATTTTTTTCAAAAAATCAGAAAAAATATTTTTAGCCAAAATACAGCCTTGTCGTTTTCACACAAGGTTTAAAACGACTTTATCTAACCGTTTTTGACCCTAACTCAAAAGTTTCAAAAGTGACCAAAATCGGTCAAAAAGTAAAGGCTAACCCCTTTACTTTTTTTTTCCAGATTTTTTTCAAAAAATCAGAAAAAATATTTTTAGCCAAAATACAGCCTTGTCGTTTTCACACAAGGTTTAAAACGACTTTATCTAACCGTTTTTGACCCTAACTCAAAAGTTTCAAAAGTGACCAAAATCGGTCAAAAAGTAAAGGCTAACCCCTTTACTTTTTTTTTTCCGGATTTTTTTCAAAAAATCAGAAAAAATATTTTTAGCCAAAATACAGCCTTGTCGTTTTCACACAAGGTTTAAAACGACTTTATCTAACCGTTTTTGACCCTAACTCAAAAGTTTCAAAAGTGACCAAAATCGGTCAAAAAGTAAAGGCTAACCCCTTTACTTTTTTTTTTCCAGATTTTTTTCAAAAAATCAGAAAAAATATTTTTAGCCAAAATACAGCCTTGTCGTTTTCACACAAGGTTTAAAACGACTTTATCTAACCGTTTTTGACCCTAACTCAAAAGTTTCAAAAGTGACCAAAATCGGTCAAAAAGTAAAGGCTAACCCCTTTACTTTTTTTTTCCAGATTTTTTTCAAAAAATCAGAAAAAATATTTTTAGCCAAAATACAGCCTTGTCGTTTTCACACAAGGTTTAAAACGACTTTATCTAACCGTTTTTGACCCTAACTCAAAAGTTTCAAAAGTGACCAAAATCGGTCAAAAAGTAAAGGCTAACCCCTTTACTTTTTTTTTCCAGATTTTTTTCAAAAAATCAGAAAAAATATTTTTTAGCCAAAATACAGCCTTGTCGTTTTCACACAAGGTTTAAAACGACTTTATCTAACCGTTTTTGACCCTAACTCAAAAGTTTCAAAAGTGACCAAAATCGGTCAAAAAGTAAAGGCTAACCCCTTTACTTTTTTTTTCCAGATTTTTTTCAAAAAATCAGAAAAAATATTTTTAGCCAAAATACAGCCTTGTCGTTTTCACACAAGGTTTAAAACGACTTTATCTAACCGTTTTTGACCCTAACTCAAAAGTTTCAAAAGTGACCAAAATCGGTCAAAAAGTAAAGGCTAACCCCTTTACTTTTTTTTTTCCGGATTTTTTTCAAAAAATCAGAAAAAATATTTTTAGCCAAAATACAGCCTTGTCGTTTTCACACAAGGTTTAAAACGACTTTATCTAACCGTTTTTGACCCTAACTCAAAAGTTTCAAAAGTGACCAAAATCGGTCAAAAAGTAAAGGCTAACCCCTTTACTTTTTTTTTCCAGATTTTTTTCAAAAAATCAGAAAAAATATTTTTAGCCAAAATACAGCCTTGTCGTTTTCACACAAGGTTTAAAACGACTTTATCTAACCGTTTTTGACCCTAACTCAAAAGTTTCAAAAGTGACCAAAATCGGTCAAAAAGTAAAGGCTAACCCCTTTACTTTTTTTTTTCCAGATTTTTTTCAAAAAATCAGAAAAAATATTTTTAGCCAAAATACAGCCTTGTCGTTTTCACACAAGGTTTAAAACGACTTTATCTAACCGTTTTTGACCCTAACTCAAAAGTTTCAAAAGTGACCAAAATCGGTCAAAAAGTAAAGGCTAACCCCTTTACTTTTTTTTTCCAGATTTTTTTCAAAAAATCAGAAAAAATATTTTTAGCCAAAATACAGCCTTGTCGTTTTCACACAAGGTTTAAAACGACTTTATCTAACCGTTTTTGACCCTAACTCAAAAGTTTCAAAAGTGACCAAAATCGGTCAAAAAGTAAAGGCTAACCCCTTTACTTTTTTTTTCCAGATTTTTTTCAAAAAATCAGAAAAAATATTTTTAGCCAAAATACAGCCTTGTCGTTTTCACACAAGGTTTAAAACGACTTTATCTAACCGTTTTTGACCCTAACTCAAAAGTTTCAAAAGTGACCAAAATCGGTCAAAAAGTAAAGGCTAACCCCTTTACTTTTTTTTTCCAGATTTTTTTCAAAAAATCAGAAAAAATATTTTTAGCCAAAATACAGCCTTGTCGTTTTCACACAAGGTTTAAAACGACTTTATCTAACCGTTTTTGACCCTAACTCAAAAGTTTCAAAAGTGACCAAAATCGGTCAAAAAGTAAAGGCTAACCCCTTTACTTTTTTTTTCCAGATTTTTTTCAAAAAATCAGAAAAAATATTTTTAGCCAAAATACAGCCTTGTCGTTTTCACACAAGGTTTAAAACGACTTTATCTAACCGTTTTTGACCCTAACTCAAAAGTTTCAAAAGTGACCAAAATCGGTCAAAAAGTAAAGGCTAACCCCTTTACTTTTTTTTTTCCGGATTTTTTTCAAAAAATCAGAAAAAATATTTTTAGCCAAAATACAGCCTTGTCGTTTTCACACAAGGTTTAAAACGACTTTATCTAACCGTTTTTGACCCTAACTCAAAAGTTTCAAAAGTGACCAAAATCGGTCAAAAAGTAAAGGCTAACCCCTTTACTTTTTTTTTCCAGATTTTTTTCAAAAAATCAGAAAAAATATTTTTAGCCAAAATACAGCCTTGTCGTTTTCACACAAGGTTTAAAACGACTTTATCTAACCGTTTTTGACCCTAACTCAAAAGTTTCAAAAGTGACCAAAATCGGTCAAAAAGTAAAGGCTAACCCCTTTACTTTTTTTTTCCAGATTTTTTTCAAAAAATCAGAAAAAATATTTTTAGCCAAAATACAGCCTTGTCGTTTTCACACAAGGTTTAAAACGACTTTATCTAACCGTTTTTGACCCTAACTCAAAAGTTTCAAAAGTGACCAAAATCGGTCAAAAAGTAAAGGCTAACCCCTTTACTTTTTTTTTCCAGATTTTTTTCAAAAAATCAGAAAAAATATTTTTAGCCAAAATACAGCCTTGTCGTTTTCACACAAGGTTTAAAACGACTTTATCTAACCGTTTTTGACCCTAACTCAAAAGTTTCAAAAGTGACCAAAATCGGTCAAAAAGTAAAGGCTAACCCCTTCACTTTTTTTTTTCCGGATTTTTTTCAAAAAAATCAGAAAAAATATTTTTAGCCAAAATACAGCCTTGTCGTTTTCACACAAGGTTTAAAACGACTTTATCTAACCGTTTTTGACCCTAACTCAAAAGTTTCAAAAGTGACCAAAATCGGTCAAAAAGTAAAGGCTAACCCCTTTACTTTTTTTTTCCAGATTTTTTTGAAAAAATCAGAAAAAATATTTTTAGCCAAAATACAGCCTTGTCGTTTTCACACAAGGTTTAAAACGACTTTATCTAACCGTTTTTGACCCTAACTCAAAAGTTTCAAAAGTGACCAAAATCGGTCAAAAAGTAAAGGCTAACTAACCCCTTTACTTTTTTTTTCCAGATTTTTTTCAAAAAATCAGAAAAAATATTTTTAGCCAAAATACAGCCTTGTCGTTTTCACACAAGGTTTAAAACGACTTTATCTAACCGTTTTTGACCCTAACTCAAAAGTTTCAAAAGTGACCAAAATCGGTCAAAAAGTAAAGGCTAACCCCTTTACTTTTTTTTTCCAGATTTTTTTCAAAAAATCAGAAAAAATATTTTTAGCCAAAATACAGCCTTGTCGTTTTCACACAAGGTTTAAAACGACTTTATCTAACCGTTTTTGACCCTAACTCAAAAGTTTCAAAAGTGACCAAAATCGGTCAAAAAGTAAAGGCTAACCCCTTTACTTTTTTTTTCCAGATTTTTTTCAAAAAATCAGAAAAAATATTTTTAGCCAAAATACAGCCTTGTCGTTTTCACACAAGGTTTAAAAACGACTTTATCTAACCGTTTTTGACCCTAACTCAAAAGTTTCAAAAGTGACCAAAATCGGTCAAAAAGTAAAGGCTAACCCCTTTACTTTTTTTTTCCAGATTTTTTTCAAAAAATCAGAAAAAATATTTTTAGCCAAAATACAGCCTTGTCGTTTTCACACAAGGTTTAAAACGACTTTATCTAACCGTTTTTGACCCTAACTCAAAAGTTTCAAAAGTGACCAAAATCGGTCAAAAAGTAAAGGCTAACCCCTTTACTTTTTTTTTCCAGATTTTTTTCAAAAAATCAGAAAAAATATTTTTAGCCAAAATACAGCCTTGTCGTTTTCACACAAGGTTTAAAACGACTTTATCTAACCGTTTTTGACCCTAACTCAAAAGTTTCAAAAGTGACCAAAATCGGTCAAAAAGTAAAGGCTAACCCCTTTACTTTTTTTTCCCGGATTTTTTTTCAAAAAATCAGAAAAAATATTTTTAGCCAAAATACAGCCTTGTCGTTTTCACACAAGGTTTAAAACGACTTTATCTAACCGTTTTTGACCCTAACTCAAAAGTTTCAAAAGTGACCAAAATCGGTCAAAAAGTAAAGGCTAACCCCTTTACTTTTTTTTTCCAGATTTTTTTCAAAAAATCAGAAAAAATATTTTTAGCCAAAATACAGCCTTGTCGTTTTCACACAAGGTTTAAAACGACTTTATCTAACCGTTTTTGACCCTAACTCAAAAGTTTCAAAAGTGACCAAAATCGGTCAAAAAGTAAAGGCTAACCCCTTTACTTTTTTTTTCCAGATTTTTTTCAAAAAATCAGAAAAAATATTTTTAGCCAAAATACAGCCTTGTCGTTTTCACACAAGGTTTAAAACGACTTTATCTAACCGTTTTTGACCCTAACTCAAAAGTTTCAAAAGTGACCAAAATCGGTCAAAAAGTAAAGGCTAACCCCTTTACTTTTTTTTTCCAGATTTTTTTCAAAAAATCAGAAAAAATATTTTTAGCCAAAATACAGCCTTGTCGTTTTCACACAAGGTTTAAAACGACTTTATCTAACCGTTTTTGACCCTAACTCAAAAGTTTCAAAAGTGACCAAAATCGGTCAAAAAGTAAAGGCTAACCCCTTTACTTTTTTTTTCCAGATTTTTTTCAAAAAATCAGAAAAAATATTTTTAGCCAAAATACAGCCTTGTCGTTTTCACACAAGGTTTAAAACGACTTTATCTAACCGTTTTTGACCCTAACTCAAAAGTTTCAAAAGTGACCAAAATCGGTCAAAAAGTAAAGGCTAACCCCTTTACTTTTTTTTTCCAGATTTTTTTCAAAAAATCAGAAAAAATATTTTTAGCCAAAATACAGCCTTGTCGTTTTCACACAAGGTTTAAAACGACTTTATCTAACCGTTTTTGACCCTAACTCAAAAGTTTCAAAAGTGACCAAAATCGGTCAAAAAGTAAAGGCTAACCCCTTTACTTTTTTTTTCCAGATTTTTTTCAAAAAATCAGAAAAAATATTTTTAGCCAAAATACAGCCTTGTCGTTTTCACACAAGGTTTAAAACGACTTTATCTAACCGTTTTTGACCCTAACTCAAAAGTTTCAAAAGTGACCAAAATCGGTCAAAAAGTAAAGGCTAACCCCTTTACTTTTTTTTTCCAGATTTTTTTCAAAAAATCAGAAAAAATATTTTTAGCCAAAATACAGCCTTGTCGTTTTCACACAAGGTTTAAAACGACTTTATCTAACCGTTTTTGACCCTAACTCAAAAGTTTCAAAAGTGACCAAAATCGGTCAAAAAGTAAAGGCTAACCCCTTTACTTTTTTTTTCCAGATTTTTTTCAAAAAATCAGAAAAAATATTTTTAGCCAAAATACAGCCTTGTCGTTTTCACACAAGGTTTAAAACGACTTTATCTAACCGTTTTTGACCCTAACTCAAAAGTTTCAAAAGTGACCAAAATCGGTCAAAAAGTAAAGGCTAACCCCTTTACTTTTTTTTTCCAGATTTTTTTCAAAAAATCAGAAAAAATATTTTTAGCCAAAATACAGCCTTGTCGTTTTCACACAAGGTTTAAAACGACTTTATCTAACCGTTTTTGACCCTAACTCAAAAGTTTCAAAAGTGACCAAAAATCGGTCAAAAAGTAAAGGCTAACCCCTTTACTTTTTTTTTCCAGATTTTTTTCAAAAAATCAGAAAAAATATTTTTAGCCAAAATACAGCCTTGTCGTTTTCACACAAGGTTTAAAACGACTTTATCTAACCGTTTTTGACCCTAACTCAAAAGTTTCAAAAGTGACCAAAATCGGTCAAAAAGTAAAGGCTAACCCCTTTACTTTTTTTTTCCAGATTTTTTTCAAAAAATCAGAAAAAATAGCCAAAATACAGCCTTGTCGTTTTCACACAAGGTTTAAAACGACTTTATCTAACCGTTTTTGACCCTAACTCAAAAGTTTCAAAAGTGACCAAAATCGGTCAAAAAGTAAAGGCTAACCCCTTTACTTTTTTTTTCCAGATTTTTTTCAAAAAATCAGAAAAAATATTTTTAGCCAAAATACAGCCTTGTCGTTTTCACACAAGGTTTAAAACGACTTTATCTAACCGTTTTTGACCCTAACTCAAAAGTTTCAAAAGTGACCAAAATCGGTCAAAAAGTAAAGGCTAACCCCTTCACTTTTTTTTTTCCAGATTTTTTTCAAAAAATCAGAAAAAATATTTTTAGCCAAAATACAGCCTTGTCGTTTTCACACAAGGTTTAAAACGACTTTATCTAACCGTTTTTGACCCTAACTCAAAAGTTTCAAAAGTGACCAAAATCGGTCAAAAAGTAAAGGCTAACCCCTTTACTTTTTTTTTCCAGATTTTTTTCAAAAAATCAGAAAAAATATTTTTAGCCAAAATACAGCCTTGTCGTTTTCACACAAGGTTTAAAACGACTTTATCTAACCGTTTTTGACCCTAACTCAAAAGTTTCAAAAGTGACCAAAATCGGTCAAAAAGTAAAGGCTAACCCCTTCACTTTTTTTTTTCCGGATTTTTTTCAAAAAATCAGAAAAAATATTTTCAGCCAAAATAGAGCCTTGTCGTTTTCACACAAGGTTTAAAACGACTTTATCTAACCGTTTTTGACCCTAACTCAAAAGTGACAAAAGTGACCAAAATCGGTCAAAAAGTAAAGGCTAACCCCTTTACTTTTTTTTTCCAGATTTTTTTCAAAAAATCAGAAAAAATATTTTTAGCCAAAATACAGCCTTGTCGTTTTCACACAAGTTTTAAAACGACTTTATCTAACCGTTTTTGACCCTAACTCAAAAGTTTCAAAAGTGACCAAAATCGGTCAAAAAGTAAAGGCTAACCCCTTTACTTTTTTTTTCCAGATTTTTTTCAAAAAATCAGAAAAAATATTTTTAGCCAAAATACAGCCTTGTCGTTTTCACACAAGGTTTAAAACGACTTTATCTAACCGTTTTTGACCCTAACTCAAAAGTTTCAAAAGTGACCAAAATCGGTCAAAAAGTAAAGGCTAACCCCTTTACTTTTTTTTTCCAGATTTTTTTCAAAAAATCAGAAAAAATATTTTTAGCCAAAATACAGCCTTGTCGTTTTCACACAAGGTTTAAAACGACTTTATCTAACCGTTTTTGACCCTAACTCAAAAGTTTCAAAAGTGACCAAAATCGGTCAAAAAGTAAAGGCTAACCCCTTTACTTTTTTTTTTCCAGATTTTTTTCAAAAAATCAGAAAAAATATTTTTAGCCAAAATACAGCCTTGTCGTTTTCACACAAGGTTTAAAACGACTTTATCTAACCGTTTTTGACCCTAACTCAAAAGTTTCAAAAGTGACCAAAATCGGTCAAAAAGTAAAGGCTAACCCCTTTACTTTTTTTTTCCAGATTTTTTTCAAAAAATCAGAAAAAATATTTTTAGCCAAAATACAGCCTTGTCGTTTTCACACAAGGTTTAAAACGACTTTATCTAACCGTTTTTGACCCTAACTCAAAAGTTTCAAAAGTGACCAAAATCGGTCAAAAAGTAAAGGCTAACCCCTTCACTTTTTTTTTCCAGATTTTTTTCAAAAAATCAGAAAAAATATTTTTAGCCAAAATACAGCCTTGTCGTTTTCACACAAGGTTTTAAAAGACTTTATCTAACCGTTTTTGACCCTAACTCAAAAGTTTCAAAAGTGACCAAAATCGGTCAAAAAGTAAAGGCTAACCCCTTTACTTTTTTTTTTCCAGATTTTTTTCAAAAAATCAGAAAAAATATTTTTAGCCAAAATACAGCCTTGTCGTTTTCACACAAGGTTTAAAACGACTTTATCTAACCGTTTTTGACCCTAACTCAAAAGTTTCAAAAGTGACCAAAATCGGTCAAAAAGTAAAGGCTAACCCCTTTACTTTTTTTTTCCAGATTTTTTTCAAAAAATCAGAAAAAATATTTTTAGCCAAAATACAGCCTTGTCGTTTTCACACAAGTTTTAAAACGACTTTATCTAACCGTTTTTGACCCTAACTCAAAAGTTTCAAAAGTGACCAAAATCGGTCAAAAAGTAAAGGCTAACCCCTTTACTTTTTTTTTCCAGATTTTTTTCAAAAAAATCAGAAAAAATATTTTTAGCCAAAATACAGCCTTGTCGTTTTCACACAAGGTTTAAAACGACTTTATCTAACGGTTTTTGACCCTAACTCAAAAGTTTCAAAAGTGACCAAAATCGGTCAAAAAGTAAAGGCTAACCCCTTTACTTTTTTTTTCCAGATTTTTTTCAAAAAATCAGAAAAAATATTTTTAGCCAAAATACAGCCTTGTCGTTTTCACACAAGGTTTAAAACGACTTTATCTAACCGTTTTTGACCCTAACTCAAAAGTTTCAAAAGTATGTATGTTTTTGTATTACCAAACGGAACTGCTATCAACAGTCTCTTATATGCAGATGATCTCATTATACTTTCACGATCAAAATTAGGTCTACAAAAACTGTTTAAATCAGCTAGACGAATGGTGTAGTAAATGGCTTATGGAAGTTAATATCAAGAAAAACAAAAGTTATGATTTTTCAAAAACAAAAAAATTTTTTCAAAAACTCAAAATTACCAAACCTCCATTTTCACATTGGAAATAAAAAGATAGATATCAAAGAGTACCTATCTTGGCCTTAAAATTACGCCAAATGGCAAATTTAAACTTGCACAACAACAACTAAGTGAAAAAGCTTTACATGCACTTTATAAAATTCGTAAAAAATATAGATTTTCATAAGCTTTCACCAAAAACAGCACAAAAATTTTTGACTCAATTGTTTCCCCCATTCTACTATACAACTCAGAAGTTTGGGGAGCATCGAAAAAAATGATCTAAATAAATGGGAAAATTCAGAAACAGAGAAAGTTCATCTAAGATTCTGCAAGCTATATCTGGGTGTTAACAGAAAAGCAAGCAATATAGCTTGCAGAAGCGAACTCGGGAAATATCCACTACTGACAATTAAAAAGAATATAATAAACTATTTTAAACATATTTTAAACTAGACGACAACTCAATCGTTAAACAATCCTTCCAAATGTCTAAACAACTATATAATCAAGGCAAGGAATCTTTCTATACTAACACAATAAACATGCTAAAATCATTCTATGATAATATAAACCTAGAATGTGATATAATCAACTGCAATACAAAAACTGTTGTAAACAAGATGAAAGATAAATATTTTGAATTTTTGGCGACATAAAATGATTAACTCCACCAAACTTTCCTTCTTTTGTACATTTAAAAACGAGTACAAAATGGAAAAAATACTTATCTCTTATTAAAAATCCAACAATAAGAAGAACATTCTCCCAATATCGTGTAAGCAACCATAAGTTGCAAATTGAACGAGGAAGATACGAAAATGTTCCTCGTGAAGAGCGTATCTGTAAACTATGTGACTCTGGCAAGGTGGAAAACGAATTCCACTTCGCCTTCAGATGCCAGAAATACCAACACTTACGAGACAACTCAAACAACATTCTCAAAAATCTGTTTGATCTCAACACAACAACAGAAACTAAACAGAAATTACTTGAACACACGATGTCTTCGGACGATCCTGTTCTAATAAATCTATTTTCCAAGTATTTATTCCTCTGCACAAAGGAACGAGAAGATAGCCTCAAATCCCGGGAAATCCAAAATAATTGAAAAAAACAAAAAAACAAAAACCCCAAAATACTTCTCTTTATACATCTTATACTTCCAATATTGTATTGGGATATAATCATACATACTATATATTATATTAATATAAAAAACTTATATTATACTTAAAAAGAAAACTTTTAAATGAACTACATGTATACATAGTAGTCATAACATTATTGTTCACACATTTGAACATTTTATTTAGATTATCTTATAGATTTTGTTGTTCAGTGCTCTTACAGCACTTATATACTTTAGCAATGCCTGTAATTAGGTCATGCCAATAAAGTTTTTATAAAAAAAAAAAAAAAAAAAAAAAACCCTTTACTTTTTTTTTCCAGATTTTTTTCAAAAAATCAGAAAAAATATTTTTAGCCAAAATACAGGCTTGTCGTTTTCACACAAGGTTTAAAACGACTTTATCTAACCGTTTTTGACCCTAACTCAAAAGTTTCAAAAGTGACCAAAATCGGTCAAAAAGTAAAGGCTAACCCCTTTACTTTTTTTTTCCAGATTTTTTTCAAAAAATCAGAAAAAATATTTTTAGCCAAAATACAGCCTTGTCGTTTTCACACAAGGTTTAAAACGACTTTATCTAACCGTTTTTGACCCTAACTCAAAAGTTTCAAAAGTGACCAAAATCGGTCAAAAAGTAAAGGCTAACCCCTTTACTTTTTTTTTTCAGGATTTTTTTCAAAAAATCAAAACAAATATTTTTAGCCAAAATACAGCCTTGTCGTTTTCACACAAGGTTTAAAACGACTTTATCTAACCGTTTTTGACCCTAACTCAAAAGTTTCAAAAGTGACCAAAATCGGTCAAAAAGTAAAGGCTAACCCCTTTACTTTTTTTTTCCAGATTTTTTTCAAAAAATCAGAAAAAATATTTTTAGCCAAAATACAGCCTTGTCGTTTTCACACAAGGTTTAAAACGACTTTATCTAACCGTTTTTGACCCTAACTCAAAAGTTTCAAAAGTGACCAAAATCGGTCAAAAAGTAAAGGCTAACCCCTTTACTTTTTTTTTCCCGGATTTTTTTCAAAAAATCCAAAAAAATATTTTTAACCAAAATACAGCCTTGTCGTTTTCACACAAGGTTAAAACGACTTTATCTAACCGTTTTTGACCCTAACTCAAAAGTTTCAAAAGTGACCAAAATCGGTCAAAAAGTAAAGGCTAACCCCTTTACTTCTTTTTTTTTCCGGATTTTTTTCAAAAAATCAAAACAAATATTTTTAGCCAAAATACAGCCTTCTCCTTTTCACAGGTGGTCTAAAACGACTTTATTTAACCGTTTTTGACCCTAACTCAAAACTTTCAAAAGTGACCAAAATCGGTCAAAAAGTAAAGGCTAACCCCTTTACTTTTTTTTTTTCAGGATTTTTTTCAAAAAATCAAAACAAATATTTTTAGCCAAAATACAGCCTTCTCCTTTTCACAGGTGGTCTAAAACGACTTTATTTAACCGTTTTTGACCCTAACTCAAAAGTTTCAAAAGTGACCAAAATCGGTCAAAAAGTAAAGGCTAACCCCTTTACTTTTTTTTTTCAGGATTTTTTTCAAAAAATCAAAACAAATATTTTTAGCCAAAATACAGCCTTGTCGTTTTCACACAAGGTTTAAAACGACTTTATCTAACCGTTTTTGACCCTAACTCAAAAGTTTCAAAAGTGACCAAAATCGGTCAAAAAGTAAAGGCTAACCCCTTTACTTTTTTTTTTCCGGATTTTTTTCAAAAAATCAAAACAAATATTTTTAGCCAAAATACAGCCTTCTCCTTTTCACAGGTGGTCTAAAACGACTTTATTTAACCGTTTTTGACCCTAACTCAAAAGTTTCAAAAGTGACCAAAATCGGTCAAAAAGTAAAGGCTAACCCCTTTACTTTTTTTTTTCAGGATTTTTTTCAAAAAATCAAAACAAATATTTTTAGCCAAAATACAGCCTTCTCCTTTTCACAGGTGGTCTAAAACGACTTTATTTAACCGTTTTTGACCCTAACTCAAAAGTTTCAAAAGTGACCAAAATCGGTCAAAAAGTAAAGGCTAACCCCTTTCCTTTTTTTTTTCTGGATTTTTTTCAAAAAATCAAAACAAATATTTGTAGCCAAATTACAGCCTTCTCCTTTTCACAGGTGGTCTAAAACGACTTTATTTAACCGTTTTTGACCCTAACTCAAAAGTTTCAAAAGTGACCAAAATCGGTCAAAAAGTAAAGGCTAACCCCTTTACATCACCCCCCCCCCCCCCCCCCACCCCATTTAAAAAAAAACAAAAAAAATTATATTTAGTCCATATACAGCCTTCTCCTTCCCACAGAAGGTCTAAATAGACTTTATTTGACCTTTTTTTACCCTATTTCAAAAGTTCGAAACATGGCTAAAATTGGTCAAAAAGTAAAGGCATTTACATTTTTTTCGACTTTTTAAAAAAGGCTCAAATGTGAATATTTAGCACAAATACTGTCAGCCTTCTTGTGGCTACAGATGTACTAAAAAGGCTTTATTTGAAATAAAGGTATAGGCTAATTTTTAAAGTAAGACTGAAATATAAAAAAATATAGAGAATGAATAATACCCTTTGGTCTTTAGCATTACTCTTCAAACAACAGTAACCTGCTTTTGTATGGTTTTCTATTGCTCAGCTTCGTGCCACATGCCTTTCTTGGTGTGATAAAAATGAACAAAATTCAGAATTTTCAGTCTTTCTATTTCATATCCAGAAGACAAGATCCTATCAACCATCTCCCAATCTTCACCTCCCCACGAATGTTTGAACTTTTCCACATTCATGCCACCAAATCTAAAATAATTATAGATAGAAATTGCTTAGCAACAAGTACCCTGTGAGCAAGTACCTTATTTTCAGGCTTATTTCTTCACTGAGAGAGAGGAAGAAAAGAAGGCTCTGCTAGTCTGCTACGTTCGTGTTTGGCTTTGTCCAAGATTTAGGACAAAGTAACCCAGTTATTGGTGGCTAATAGACTTTATAAAACATTGTTTGTTTGGAAATACAGCAGTCTTCTTTTCTTCCTCTCTCTCAGCGAAGAAATAAGGACTGTAGCAAGATTTTCACCATAGGGGATCTTGATCGATGATTTTGGTGGACAACAAATTTCTGCCACAAAAAAGTCTGGCACCAGGGCTGCAAATATTTTTTTTTTCTTAACAGGACATGTGTCTGATCCATTTCCAATTTTGGTCAGACATTCCTAAAATTTGTTCGGCATAAAACCATTATCACTACATTTTGTCAGACATATAATTCTTCAGAATACAGTTCAGAGTTCATGATATAAAGCTGGTTTCCATGGTGGTTGTCTGACTCGTCTGTTTAGCGTCACATGCATGTGTTATACTTATACATTGTTTTAGTCGACTCCTTGGTACCAGAGTAATTAAATACTATCAATTTCTCTCAGAAGACCGATTCAGTTACGGAAGATTTAAAATTCAAACATGCTCAATCTAGTCGATAGAATTACAAAAGGAAATTGGAATTTTTCTCTCAAAAAGAGAAGTTTCAATTTCGACATCATAAAGCTGAATTTCTTGATCAGACAATATATTTTATTTGCACGGACACTATGTCCGATGACAATTTGGGTTTGTTCTGACATTTGCCAAATTTGGTCAGACATTGTCCGATGTCCGACAGTAATTTGTAGCCCTGTGGCACTGTTGGAAATTTTGTAATGAGATTTAGAATCTGATACGCCATTTCGTCTATTTTGGGTTAAAAATCTGTACCTGTTCCAGTCTGATTTAAAAGTTGCTATTGGTCCGTAGCCATCGTGTTCCCATCGACCATGAGGATTATTTGCAGTGAAACCACAATCAAGACGAATTAGCAAAGGATTGAAAGCTGTTTTCCCTTGAATACAGTGCTAAAAAGAAATGGAACATTGATTAGATTATTAGATGCAGTCATTTTGCCAAATATCTCGTTCCCAGTACTCTTCTCACTCAGTTCTGGTGCAATATTGTGGGCTGAGTACTGGGAGTGAGATTGAGTACTGCTAGAAGCACTTTCTGTTCGATTCTAACAATCCAAATAGCGACTGAAGAAGTTTGAAGTCCGCTCAAGACAGAGTTGAACAAAATGGAATTGAAATAAGATTTTTGAGCATGGTTTTCATTTCTCACAATGATAGCATTACCGTGTTGTTTTATCTTGTAATGATCACGATTATTCAGGATGATCAGTGATCATCAGCCGACAAGATCAAATTGTCTCCAATGAGCAAAATCGGATGACAAATCAGGAAAAGTAAAATTTTGGGTCCAAGGATGAACCGTGTTATACCGAGTCACACATAATATAACGATGTGCGCTATAGCGAGGCTCCACTTTAACTTGTTAACCCAAATGTGCTGCCTAGCATGTCTGAGGGTTCTGTCTCTGACAAGTAAAATTGTCTGCTGTTAGACAACATAAAACAATGGAGACCATTTTTGGTCAAATCAGGTAGGAATAGGTTAATAACTTGTTCACACATCACTGCCTAGGAAGTCTGAGGGTTCTCTCTTTAATGAGTAAAATTGTCTGGTGTTAGACAGAGTAAAACAATAAAGAGGTCATTTTTAGCCAGCAGCTCAGGAAGGATGTCTGAGAGTTCTCTTTTTGATGAGTAAAATTGTCTGGTGTTAAACAAAGCAAAGCAATACAGAGATCATTTTTGGCCAGCTAAGGCAGGAATGGGCTAATCACTTGTTAACCCATGCTTAGTATCACAGGTAGGCATGGCTTAATATACATACCTTTCTAATTTGATCAATGATTGTCACTGGCAAGTAGAGATGAAGGTCACAAACAAACACAATGTCACTTGGATCAGTCACAACATTCATGGCATACTGAAGACCAATAGTCTTATGGAATTTAGACTTCATATTCAATAATATATATCGAGGCAATCCACTTTTTTCCAAAGATGCCTGAATGTCAATATCTTTGCTGTGAAAATCCATAATAACCACATTAAGATTTCTGTCTTTTGTTTCATGGTAAATCTCAACTAGATTGTTTATAAAGTGTTGCACCCATCTCCCCTGGCGACCACCAACAGTGAGGATTATATTAACAGTTGCAGTCTTGTTCCACTGGTAACCTCGTGGAATACAAAGAGATGCACTTCCTTTGGGTTTATATACAAATGTTGATAGTCGAGAACTTTTCTCCTGCGTTTGACCATTTTTGACTTTTTGTAGTTCAAGTTCTAAAAGATAACGATCTCCTTTAATTTCATCATGGTTCTCTTCAACACTGAGGATTCTTTTAAGTTTGTGTTGTCTTGGAAAAAAAAAAAGATAATGAAACATAACATAAGAAGTACCGTAAGCATATTTGGCATGTCATGTAAATGTAATGTATTTTATTATATGTCTTGCGAGTCCGAACTGGTGTATTGAACGCTGATTGGCTAATGTGCGAGTCTGTACTTTACCGTACGGACTCGGTGTACGGACCCGCACAAAAACAACATAAATAAAAAATAAAAAAATAAAAATTATATTCTTAAAAATTATAAAAAAACCCAAAAAACATTATATTCTTAAAAATTATATTCTTTTCAAAATGTTTTCCCTTTTGGTTGTTTTGTTGTCAATTATATCGAATCGCGACTATGAGACCGCTCAGCCTCCGCTTGCGCTGACGTGCAGGAAGACGTACTGTAGACGATAATGTTTTCTCTAAATTATTTCCCGTTGTTGTGGAGACATATAATAAATTCCTTATTAACCTCACAAGCTCGGTCCGTATGGGAAAATATTTTGCTTGAGATCTTTTGAGTACAGACCTCGCCCTCAAAAGATCTCAAGCAAAATATTTTCCCGTATGGACCTCGTGCTCAGTTAATAAGTACTTAATATAATGTAATGTAAAGTATTATTGTATGTAAAGTAATATATATGTAAAGTAATGTATTAATGTATCCAGAGGTTTCATTATAGTCCGTTTCAGCTTGCTTTTGAAATCTGATACGTATAATTGAAATGAACATTCCGAACTTACGTTGCAATGTTCCGAACTACATTGCAAGGTAGATACAAATTTAAGTCGGTAATTTGTTTCTGCTTAATCAAGTATCTGTTATTATATTCTATACAACAAATAATCTTCTTCTCCGTGATTTTACAAAAGGAATTCAATTCAAAGCTTATTAAATTCGAACTTCACAATGAATTTCAGTACCAAGTTCCCAACCTTCCAATGAATGTTGACAAACGAATTTCAAAAGCAAGCTAAAACAATAGGCGGTTACCGGTTTACCGCCGCCTGTTTTGCCTCTTACCACCAGCTATTCTGGCGACACTTTATATATATATATATATATAGTGGACACAGATGTTTATTTTTGAAATATAGCCTGCTATGACAAATAATGATGAAACCTCTGTGCATGTAAAGTAATATATTATTGCATGTCTGGGGTGGAAAAAATCGGAAAATTTTTTGCATGTCTGGGGCTGGAAATTTTTTGCATTGAGAGATTATTTTACTTTTGACCAATTTTGGTAATTTTTTCAACTTTTGAAAGCCTTTTTTAATTAAGCTTTTGTAGCAACAAGAAGGCTTTATTTCTGCTAAATCTTTATATTTTAACCTTATTTCAAAAGTTGGAAAAAATGACCAAAATTAGTCAAACTCAAAATGTTAAGGTGTTAGCCTTTTTGGCAATCGATTTTCCAGTTGTTTCAACACTGCCTATGCAGCATGCTACTTTTCTTACCTTGTAGTTCCCTTGTTTATGGCATTCATAAATTGTTTAACAATACCAACAGCTTTCTTCTCCTCAAGAACATCATTTCCAAGGCACACCCAACCATCCCGAGTCACATTAGTCTTGTCAATGGGATACAGTGAGTTGTAATGGGTCTCCCACACACCCTTGTAGTTCGTCACAACATAGTCTACCAAGTAACTAGGTTCATATTCACAGCTTGGTAACACATTCTCCCAAATGGCATCTTGAATAAAGGGAAGCTGATGTAAATTGGCTCTGCCTTGCTCACTATTCCTAATCACTGGGAAATGATCTTTTTTGTGAATAGACTGTATTTCTAACATGGGGTCCTCAACATCGACTTCACCACTTCCCAAGTGTTCATCGTCTAACATTGCAGATATATCAGTACCACTCAATTCTGCATACTGCGAACTCCCTGGAGTTTTCCACATAAGTTCAAAACCATGCATTTGGTCTCCTTTCTTGTGTAATATTTCCATATAACATTTATGACCAACAACCATATCCAGGTAAAAAAATCCATGTTCTTTTTTTGGAGAATTATTCTTTACAACTAGTTTTGAGAGCTGTGGGTTAGTATTTTCACTCATCCATACTTCAATCGATGAACCTCGTGTACGAAAACTGTACAGGCCAGTCTTTTTTGGATGCAAGAATCCAAATATTCGTTCACCGAAGTCTTTGTTGCTTTCTCCGTGAGAGAAGAGAGTTGTTCTTGTGTAAAACCGTCTTGACGGAAACTGAGGAAAGAGAGCATAATTCCTCAAACTCTGTAAGTCTCCTCCACATATTTCTCCCCAAATATGAACGTTCAGTTTCCCAAAAACGTCGCCGGAGGATCCAATTTTACGTTTTGCCTTCTTCCATTCGTACACGTTCCTCTGGGAGACAGTCAGACTTAAGTGGGCATTTCTTTTAAAATAATGGTCGTTTCCCTTTTGAATTATTAGTTCTGGTAACTCGGGGTTCGTAGTTGTCGTTTCCCGTTTGAATAACAGTCTGTAAGCAATATAAAGAGTGAGAAATAGAATGAAATAGTAGAGCACGCGACTTGGTCTTCTTGGCAGGAGCCATGAAAACATTTCTTCTTCGAATCGCATGCGCATGTGGTCAGCATACACCCCCATGAATCCAATATGGCGGACTCTCCAAAACACAAACGACGAAAAGAGGAAAATGTTTTGAAGGACAGAGGGAGTAAACTTGTGCATAATTTTATGAAATGGTGTCAGGATGTGGGTTTGTCTTTAAGCGAAAAGGTAGTCGTTTTTAAAAGTTAATTTCTCAGCTAAATATACCAGTATCACTATGTGTAAATGTCCTTCGAGCTTTACTCAGAAAAAACATTCTGAGTTCTCAAGCGGGACTCGAACCCACAACCTTCTGATCGTCTGTGAGACACTCTAACTATTGAGCTACTGGGACCCTGACAGATGATTTGAACGTAGTTCGAGTTCCATGTGTGCATTTTATAGTGCTTATACTTCGGAGTGAAAATAGCTCAAAGAACCGTTTAAAACATTACAATTGACCTAGCACAGTGTCACAGCCACACATCTCAAGCACTTTAATAGTTGTATTAATAAATATTGTATCAATGCAATGAAACGCATTTCCAACACGTTTTAATTTTAAAATTTAAAGACCACTTTAGCCCCCAGCCTCCCCTACACCCCGGCCAATTTGGGCCCTAATTGGGACCATTTTCTATAGGTGATAGACAGAGTGAAATGTGCCAAATGGTACCAATGGGAATGAAAAGGTTAAATTTACAGGCCCACAGTAATTGGTGTATACTGTTGTGGTGCATGACCCTGCCATTTATTTATTATTTTATACTTGGTGAAGTTTAATAAAAAAATTTAAGAAACATTTCATTGTAGGTAACTGTTCGAGAAAATGGAAGCTGCCATAGGTTTGGTATGATTGCTGTTGACAAACTCGATGAAGGAGAATGTGTCTTCCAAATTCCCAGAAACATATTACTTGAACCAAATACATCTTCAATTTCTAAAATTCTTGCTGAACTCAAGAATAACTTGCCAGAAAACAATACAAGGTATATTAACTTTATCCCATCACTGCCTAGGATGTCTGAGGACTGAGGGTTCTCTCTTTGATGAGTAAAATCATCTGGCATTAGAGTAAAACAATAAGTAAAACAGACATTTTTTAGCCAGCTCAGGCAGGAATGGGTTAAGTCATGCATACATGTAATATTTTTCAACATTAAGATGTATTTAACAAATAGATTCCATTTTGCCGTTGTCTGTTCAGTTATAGATGCACAGATGACGTCACAACGTGGTAAGAACAAAAAAGTGGCCCAAGAGACGCAGTCGAGTGGGTCACTGATGTTCTTACCACGTTGTGACGTCTTCTGTGCATCTATAACTGAACAGACAACGGCAAAATGGAATCTATTTGTTTTATACAATACAAAAATTTAAAAGATTTTTATCAAAACTCTTGTCGGATAAAGAAAAATGCAAGTCAGCTGACGTGATCCATGTGTCTGTCCTCTAATAGATCATTGACAACAACCAATGAAAACACGCATAGCAACCAGAGTATTGTATAAATACATGTAATATTTTTCAACATTATTGAGAATGTCAGCAGTTCACCACCTTTTAACTTTGCTAGCAACATTATACTTTTTGAATGCATAATGTTTAAGCATAATGTTTTGAGAAAAGTGTAACTAAAACATGAACTGCTAGGCAAGCATTTTTTAGAGTTTCAAAAGTCAAGCAACATCCCAAGTGTTTGTATCACAGTGCATAAACATGGAAAACCATTTTATGTTTCATCTTTAAAATTACAAGAAGGTAAAAGTTGAAAGTAATTTGACATTGAACTATTTCAGAAAACCACAGGAAAATTCTGTTTATGCACTCTTCTATAAACAGCGTGAAGAGACAATGAGAGCTTACATAGGAAGAAATTTATTTTAAAAACTATCTTCTTTGGTTTAAACAGGCATCAGTGGTTGCCTCTCTTGGTCACTCTACTCTACGAATACACGCAACCTCAATCAAAATGGCGACCCTACCTCGATCTACTCCCAACTGAAGATGTACTCAACCAGCCAATATTCTGGACTAAACAAGAAAGAGAATATTTGAACTTAATTGAAATGAAACAGCATGTGGATGATGATTTAAAGTACATTGAAGAAGGATACTCTGCTTATGTCATTCCATTTATGAAAAAACATGAAAAATATTTTGAGTATGTTAAGGTTGTATTCAAAATTTTTAACATTTGGAGGGCTTGAAATTTGCGGTATCCTGATATCCAAGGGATACTAGATTTTCGTTTTGGATACTAGAAGTCTTAACGTCAGCATCCAACGGGATACAGTAAACTGATTTTCGATAGCGCACAGCCACAGAATCTGACGTAGCGTCTTAGAATGTAGCGTAACGTCTTAGAATGTAGCGCAATGTCTTACAATGTAGCGCAATGTCTTACAATGTAGCGCAATGTCTTACAATGTAGCGCAATGTCTTACAATGTAACGTAACGTCTTAGAATGTAGCGTAACGTCTTACAATGTAACGTAACGTCTTAGAATGTAGCGTAACGTCTTAGAATGTAGCGTAGTGTCTTACAATGTAACGTAACGTCTTACAATGTAACGTAACTCCAGGCACTGTCACGAATTGTTATAGTTAATTTTAGATATTGCAAGTTGAGATCTTTAGTATTCAAAAGTAGGATACTAGATTTCAAGGAGGGATACCAAATTCAGAAACCTGGTGTCCACTTGGATACTGCCGAAAATTTAAAATTTCAAGCCCTGCATTTGTTCCAACTTCATAAAATGATCTAAATTTCTACATTTTCTTGCATTGCAGTCCAAAGGTACATACACTGGAGCTGTATAAGCAACTGGCTGGTTTTGTCATGGCTTACAGTTTCACAGACTCTGGTCCAAACGGGTCATCGGCTACACCAGCAATGGTACCGATGGCTGACATTTTAAACCACATCAGTGATAATAATGCACACTTGGAGTTTGGAGAAGAAGATCTAAGCATGGTTACAACACAACCTATAGAAAAAGTAAATATGGTTACAGTCATTTGCAACTCACTTTTCACCCAAATCTTCGCAAGTTCGTACGAAAGTTAAAAGTTAGTTTTGAACTACGCATTTGATTGGCTGCTAGGAACCAAGCAACCAATCAAATACCGAGTTCAAAACGAACTTCCAAAGATTTGGGTGAAAAGTGAGTTGCAAATGACTGTGACATAACGGTCAAATGAAAATCTTCTTTTTACAAGTGCAATAAAAATGTTTGTGTTAAAGAAATAAACAGAATAAATAGATGTGTTGACAACAATCCTTTTGTTGACAAAAACAAAGACCATTTAATTGTTGACAACTCTTATTATTACTCGACAAACTTCGCACTTAAAATACATTGTTTTCAAAAAATTCAACTTTGCATGATTACTAAGTACATGTACAGCACATAATTATTTTTAAGAATACGAATTTTCGTTGTTTAAACTAATCTTATTTATACTGGATAGCTCTATCAGTTAATAGCTAACTGTTCTCCCTAGAGGTCCAGTAAGGGCCATCCCTCATTGGTTCAGTGTTTCTACAGGAGGAAACCGGAGTACCCGGAGGAAACCTGCGATGTTTGGTAGAGTCAAACTGGAAGCACTCTTTTCACATGCGGCCAAGGTGAAATTTTAATCAGATAACTGCTGAGAGCAGGAATTGAACCCGGGTTGCAGAGGTGAAAGACACATGCGCTGACCACTGTGCCACCAACATGTGGCACATGTCTGAATATCTCAATTTCCTTCTGCAGGGATGTGAAGTATTTAACACATACGGTGAGCTAGATAACTGCAACCTGTTACGTTCCTACGGTTTCATTGAAGAGTGTCCAAACCCGTATGATCAGGTATATATTGAATAATCAACTATTTATAGTCCGTTTCAGCTTGCTTTTGAATCCGATACGTATAATTGAAATGAACATTCCGAACTTACGTTGCAATGTTCCGAACTACGTTGCGAGGTAGATACAAATTTAAGTCGGCAATTTGTTTCAGCTTAATCAAGTATCTATTATTATATTCTATACAACAAATAATCTTCTTCTCCATGATTTTACCAAAGGAATTCAATTCAAAGCTTATTAAATTCGAACTTCACGACGAACTTCGCGAACTTCCGTACCAAGTTCCCAACCTTCCAACGAATGTTGACAAACGAATTTCAAAAGCAAGCTGAAACTGTCTATAATATGTACTGTCAGTATATTTCTTTCCTATTCTTAAGAAAACACACTTTGTTTTACAAGGTTGAAATACCAATGAAAGTCTTTCAAGAGGTTCTAAAGCTAACAGATGAAGTCTGGAAAACCAAACTATCTCGTTTCCAGGAACAAGTAGGACTATAGACCCTTTTAGTGTAGAAATTACGTCATTTTCACCCTTTGACGTCAATTTCTTTTCAATTTTTCTTTTGAATTCTTTTCAATTTCGTTTATTGTCTTAGCTTTTGTAAATTTTCATTTTTCAATAGAATTCAAGACTGAAAATGACGTCAATGGTGGAAAATGACGAACTCTACACATTGCCAACAATTTTTTACGACCAACGGGACGAATCTTTTTCTGTCTTATCCTTTCCCCTCTTTTTTGTAGAATACAGATATGCTTAAAGAAGAGGGTCTTTTATTTGATGTGAATGGGTGTATATGGTCAGAGGAAAGATTACATGAATTTCTGCAGGCAAGTTTTCAGAATGAATTCACATAAAAATTCACATAAGGGAGAAAATGGATTGATGAATTTAGTGGAGAAAATGGGAAAGAATGGAAGAGTCGAGAAATAGAGGAAAACTAGGAATAAAGAATAAAGATGAAAAAAAAAAGAAAAGAGATCGGGAGATTAAATAAAAGCAATAGTAGCAAAGTTGAGAAAAAGGAATGGGAAATATGATAGGAAAGAAAGGAGAAGTGACAAGTAGATGATCATGAAAAGTAAACGCAGTTTTTGTAAATAACCGCTCCCTAATAAACACTCAAGTTACAGTTGTTGTTTAAATCCGTTAGTAAAGCTTTCCTTTTCAGAGAGTCAGAGTTTTTATGTCAAAAATTACGTCCGCTTTGTCCGCGTGGACGGAGCGTGCATTGTTTAGTTCGCTTTGGAAGTCGAAAATTTCCAAATTTCGAAGCCCACTTCGCCCGCGCGAGCAAAGCAGACGTAATGGAAAACACCTTCAGTAAGCGCTCTCTTCGAATCATAATGGTATTTAAAATAGCTTCAAATCATTTTCAGCTTATTCACGAAGATACTACGGAAGATACTACGGATCCCATTACGAATGAAGTTAATCACGAAGAAGATAAAGCTAGCCAGAATGAGAGTAAAAACAATTCTAGTGATGTCAAGGGAGACGTGAAGGATATTTCGGAAAAAGAGCAAAAGTCAGAATGTGTAGACGATAACAAGCGTAACTCAGGCATGCGCAGTGGCGAGTGCCACGTGAGTGGTATCTTGGAAGAAGACTGGGAAAGTGACACGGACGATGAACAGGAGAATGGGGATGAGCGTGGTGGGAACTGTGAGGAAACTGGGAACGATAGCGATGAAGATGTTAATGAATGGGACAGCGATAGTTCCAGTGAATCAACAGACGGCGCTGTAACCTATGGTACGTGCATGTACTTTTTTCTCGGGGTTTTTTTCTCGTTTCTTTTTCGTGATAAGTCGAGTGGACTTCGCTTTTGATTGACTGAGAGTAAAATGGAATTTTCAAAATACATGCATGTTTGTTTGTGTGTGTGTGTGTGTGTGTGTTTGTTTGTTTGTTTGTTTGTTTGTTTGTTTGTTTGTTTGTTTGTTTGTTTGTTTGAAGAACAAATCAATATCTCGACAGTTATTTTGACTTTTGTTATAAGCGTTAGAAAACGGAACCTATAAGCGTTGATTGGTTTATGGTTTGAGTATAAACCAATCAATACTGAGATTGGTTTGTGTATAAACCAATCATTCGGTTTTGAAACGAATGAAACAACAAAAACAAACCCAGCAAATGTCGTCAGAGGTTCTCCCGAGATGAAGAAAAAAGATAAGAGTATACGAAAGCTCGGAAAAACAAAAATTCTAAATAAGTACCACTTTCATAATAGGGATTGATTTGAATATTCTTTTATGTACATCTTAATAAGCCTTCCTAGCCTCGTTTGGGTGTCTGTGATTCAAAAGAGTCCTTGCTTTATAACGAGGCTAGGAAGACTTATTTAGATGCACATAAAATAATATTTAAAGGATAAAGGACTGGGGGCTAATCACCCTTACCTGCAGCCAGCGGCTGAATTGCGAAGGACGCAGATCAACGTGGCCGTGTCGAGGCATATCAAAGGCGCTCCAGGCAGCCGCCAACGACACAGTTCAGACCACGGATCACAGCTAAGATGTAGGTGTTGATTTTACCGAGGGAGGAAAACCGGAGTACCCGGCGAAAAACCCTCGAAGCACAGGAGAGATCAACTACAACTCTACTCACATGAGTTCCAAGCTCGACAACGGGGTCATTCCCAAGCTGTCACCAATCCAAGTACTAACCCTGTCTAACCGGGCTTAATTTTCGGTGAGAGGCAGCGCGCTAATTACAGCACACGCCACCCATGCTCCTGCGGTGTCCATTATGAAAGTGGTCTATAGATCTCACAAGTACCATCAACAGATATATCGCATTTAAATACACGCAGTTTTAATACTTGTTTTGTTCTACACAATTTTTAGAAGAATTGCAGAATTTAGCAGCAAAGTGGAGGCAAACTTTAAGCAGGTAGTCTATGAAATCGGCAGTCTAATAACTCTTTGAAATTGATATCGTTGTGACACGGTGTGTTTTCTTTTTAGAGCGGCAAAGCTTTGTGCAAGAAATATAAGAGACCTTTCTAAGAAATTCTCGAGTGTTTTAAATAAATTCACGGATACAAAGCGAGAAACTATGGTTAGAAATATATCCCAGGGTCGATTATGTATTTTAAAGCAAGTTGAGCAGTTAAATAAATAGAATTTGACGTATTATATATAAAGAGCTGCTGTCCTCATACTAGCCGTTATCACTCATTTGTATTATATGATAAAATTAATGGTAATTATATGATAATTGTGATAAAATTAATGGTAATCATCATAATCATATAACTACTATTAATTTTACCATAAACGTATTTCAATGGACCTATTCACCAATAATCGAAATATAGTTTATAAGGTTCGATATACTGCCGAAACAGAGAACCTTCGTCAGAGACTGGAAAAGACGAAGGGCCTTTGCTCGAAACGTTAGACTCTTACGTTCTCTGTTTCGGCAGTATATCTAACCTTACTATAGTTCGATTGTTGTTTCAACACTGCCTACGCAGCACGCTACTTTTATTTCACTGTTTGGATTACAGTCGTTGGCACCTAAGCGTGTACACCGCCCGTCAAAACATGTTCTAAATTTAAGCCAAAGTTAACCGTTTTGAAATCAACACCGTGGGATTGGCGAGACGTGATTGGCTGTGACAATAATGCATTGGTTCAATGAAAACCTAATACGTTTCCAAGGTAAACAGTTGACTTTGACGTTGACATAAAACATGTTTTGACGGGCAGTGTACACGCTTAGGTGCCAACGACTGTATTCACCAATAGCGGCGCCATGTTGAATTCGCAATGCATTGTGGTCTATCCAGGCTAACAAGCTCAATTAAAAAGGTGATTGCTCAGTGTGGAGACACAATGAGGTAAATTTATCTTTATAAATACTTTCGTGGCAACAATGTCTAAATATGAACGTTGTAATATTGGTAAAAGTAACAATGCTTGGACGTATAAGGGTATATTTGTCATGAATCTATCCTTATACGTCCAAGAATTGTTACTTTTACCAATATCACAACGATCATATTTAGACATAAATACCTCATTTTGTCTCCACACTACCCAATCACCTTTTTAATTAAGTTTGTTACCCTGGATAGACCACAATTTTAATTTTATTTTACTATTTAATTCGTTAGAAAGTTTGTAATATTTTTCCTCCTTATTTTTACTATATCTTTTTGCGGGGAGGTGCCTCGCATGGGCAAACCTCGTTCCCAGTGCCTTTTTGAAATTGGGAGGGCGGGAAAAGGCCCTGGCATCGGCTGGTCACAGCACCCAGAAATACTGGGTGTAATAAATTAGCATTTTAATTTAGTATGCAAAATCATTCGGAGTAATGCGGTCCCGTGGGAGAAGTTCATTGTAATGGGCGGTCTTGTTGGTGGTTCCGTTGAGGCTATTTGATTATAACTGGTACAAAACTATCATAATTACGTTTCCTGAGGAATGTTTTAGAAAAGCAACCAACCAATGAAAATGCAGAGTCCACCAGCCGATGCCAGGCCCTTTTCCCGATTATAAATCCATGTCCTATATTCACGAATTTATTGGGTTATTTAGGACATGGAATTATTACCCTTTTCCCGCCCTCCTAATTTCGAAAAGGCCCTGGGAACGAGGTTGTCGCATGGGTACTTACGTCCCGTTCGCGCCTCGCCCGTTTGGGTAACTACTAGTTGATATGTTTGTTTTTAAAGTCTCTATTTAGTTGTTGTTTGTTAATGTAAATATGTATATTTTTGTTACCCAATAAAGTCTAATAAATAAAAAAAAATGCATTGCGAATTCAAGATGGCGCCGCTATTGGTGAATAGGTCTATTAATCCACCATAGTTGTAAACAATCGAAATATAGTAAAGTAGTCTAACGTCTCGAGCGAAGGGCCTTCGCATGCTACTTTTATTTCAATAGTTGTAAACAATCTGTCAACCATCTAATTTATAAAAAAGCTTACCTTACAGTTTTGCCTAATATTGTTCGCCTATCATCAATAACACATCATCATCACACTAAACGCACTGCAATTCCTTAAAATGAAAATATGGCGATGTCGACAGCATAAATACCGATTTATCGTTTACGTGCATGGTAAGTAATGAAGGTCGGATCATGGGAAGACACTATATCACATCCACCTAAACTTCATGTCCAAAATAACCTAGGTACTTCGTCTAAGTCTGCTTATCCTGACCTTAACTTCTAACTTGACTTTTATTTGACACAAATGTGTGCAATTCTAGATACCGTTCCCAGTATACATCGGTCATCGTTATCTTTGTTATTCGTTTCCAAAGGCACGGTAATTTGTTGTCCCACTGCTGCCTGGTTCCATCTGAAGAGAAAAGCGAAACCTACGTTAGTATGATACTAGCCTAAGGGTACTTTCAGTTTGGAGATTGTAATGCTTTGTCAGTTCTTGCTGTACAATTAGCTGTCGTTAGTTAGTATAGTACTTTCAGCTTGGAGATTGTAATGCTTTGTCAGTTCTTGCTGTACAATTAGCTGTCGTTAGTTAGTATAGTACTTTCAGCTTGGAGTTTGTAAAGTTTTGTTAGTTGTTGCTGTACAAACTGTCGTTAGTTAGTATAGTACTTTCAGCTTGGAATTTGTAAAGTTTTGTTAGTTGTTGCTGTACAAACTGTCGTTAGTTATAGTATTTTCAGCTTGGAGTTTGTAAAGTTTTGTTAGTTCTTGCTCTACAAGTTGTGGCTAGTTAGTATAGTACTTTCAGCTTGGAGTTTGTAAAGTTTTGTTAGTTCTTGCTGTACAATTAGCTGTCGTTAGTTAGTATAGTACTTTCACCTTGGAGTTTGTAAAGTTTTGTTAGTTCTTGCTCTACAAGTTGTTGCTAGTTAGTATAGTACTTTCAGCTTGGAGTTTGTAAAGTTTTGTTAGTTCTTGCTGTACAAGCTGTGGTTAGATGTAAACACTTTGACCTCTAGACGAGACTCGAACCCACAACGTTCCGAAATGCTAGCCAGACGCTCTTCTGATAATGAAGTAGAAAAGGGGCAATAAGAGACATAAATAATTGTTAAAAATCATTATTATATGGCTGGGCTTGTTTTCGGGTCATTACGCCAAACGGCGCACGCTGATTGGTTGCTGAGAGGTCCCGGAAAAAGCCGTAATGCCCTCTCGGCACTGTGAGAGGGCATTACGTCCTTTATAATTCATGAGTAAACATTAGCTTTGATTTTCCCGGCTTTGTTTTTCCAAAATTACTACGCACTTACGAAATGGATCGTTTTTTCTATATCAGCTTTAGAACACGAGGCAATAGTCATGGTTTAAATATTACTTAATAAGTTAATATATAGATTAATGAGTTAATCTAGGTTAATTATTAAAATTAATAAGTTAATATTGATCACTTGGTTAATTATTTAATTAATCCCACTTTCATTGGTTCCTAATATATTTCTTGTCGAGCGTAAAGCTTGTCAACCTTTTAAAGTTTCCTGTGAAAACCTGTAGGAAACTTCCTAGTGAACTGGATCACATTTCTTAATCTACATATTGAAATCAATGAAGAAAACACCGCAAATCGCAATGCGAATACTCAGTTTGAGAAGCAAGATCAAACACTCGTTTATCGCGTTTCATCAGGGGACTCTAAAAATAATTTAACATGTCATTACCAAAAATACAAAATGTGCAAAATTTCTTGTTTTTATTTTCAATTATTTCAACTGAAGTTTTTCAAATAAGAACCTGTTACAATTTTTAGGCTAAAAAGGTTCTTATAAAATGGGGATCTAAAAGGCAAATTTTAGTCTAAAGGTTCTTAATTCACAGGTTCTTATACGCGGATTTTTACTTTATATAAATACTGAGCTCTTCCTCTCGTGGTCTAGTTAGTGGCTGTACACCCTGATACAGAACGACGACTTATTTTATAAACAGTATACGATAGAGATATGGTCTGGAAACTCGGCAAACTTCAAAGCGCCTATAACGAGCTGGGATTTTATGTTCAACCGTACCTTACACCGTGCACATCCTTTGTTTTAGGTTTATTAATATTTAAATAGCACGGTTGAGTGATTGAACTGAAACGTTGCTATTGGATAATTCGTTCATTATACTAAAATACAATGGGTTCATGAGCAGTGACCGTGTAACGTGCACAAAAATGCATAAAGGCGAACAAAAAGATAGAACAAAGACTTCAGCTGAGTTTCCAGACCATATTTTGAATGACTATCGTACTACCAATCTCGTCCCCAGAGCTCACGGTCCTTTTGCAAGCTCTGTATGGGTACGAGATTGCACGTACAATGCACTTGCCTCGTTGTCAATCGTGTCAGAAGCATCAGGATCGTCGACATATTGGTATTTCTTCGTTCGGTAGAAGTCCCTCTTCTTTAGTAGATACAACACGCAAATATCGCACATTACTGTGGCCTGAATACATACAAAAGTAAAAAGAAAACAATTTAGACGAAGATTACGCACCGTCCCAATATATTGACGAACTGAATTCACAATGTATGGTGATCTATCCAAGGTTAACCAAGTTCAGTTCAAAATGCGATTGCCTAGTGCGCAAACACAATGTACCTTCGTTGCAACAATGTCGCTATACTACAGCTCATCAGTGTAGCAATTACCGGTAACAAGTGCTTGTGCGATAGAGTAAGTAGTACGCACCACTGACCTCAATAAAACTGGATGGGGCATGAGGCCGGATTTTGCGTGCCATGCAGTTGTATGATGACGTAACCACTACCTAAGATGGCCGCCACTAAAGTTCATAAGCTTTCGACCGTAGATTGAAAACAGACAAAAAAAGTTATTTTAAGAAAATTTAAACGAATGTAATGACACAAGAAGTACTCAATAAGGTTTAAGACGCTAATTTCTTGTATTTGTTTCTATTACTGAGCTGTAAAACATTTAAATTTCGTTGTTTTTCTTCAGTGCCGGCAACGAAGAAATTTCACGATAATATGAACTGAAAAACAGACTATAAAATCTACGAAGAATTCAATTCCAAGTCTTAAATTGTACCTTTTATAGTAATCTTATTGCCTTAACAATATCTCGTGTTGTGTACTTGCCATCTTTGGACTGTATTTGTTGTTGAACAGTGAAAACTAAACGAACCGGCATCTGCATGTTGTTTGCTTTACAGCTTTTCCGACTCCCCCGGCACAGAGTACTTAATATTCCTCCCCGCGGATAATATGACCGTGCTGACGTCAAGATTGCTTATGCCAGTCAACTTTGGGATTGGGAACAAGTTCTAAGGCCGCAATGCGTCATATGTTCCACTACGTAAGATGGCGGTGACTGGCACGAAATGTTTGACTGCTGGCCATAGGGAATGCCCTAGAGTGCTCGAACTGGCAGAAGGGTAGTTGCATGGCGTTGCATTCGCGCTAATGGGCACCTACACTAACCTCATAGAGTGCTCAACAACACAGAAGTGAAGGAGTGTAAATCATTTTATAAATAAGTGGTATTGGTGGGTGTGTGACTATTTAACCGGCTGCAGGTCAAATAGTCACTTCATACTGGTAAAAGCAACATTTCGCGAACGTATAAGAACAACTGTGTCATGAATCTATTTCTATGAACTTTAAAGAAGTTTTTCCCAAATTTTCGGAAAGGCAACGAGAATCTATTTTTGTGATATATTTTTTATAGGATGTGCGTTGTGTGAAATCTATTTTTATACAAAAGTTTAAAAAACGAGCATGAACTTACAAGACTTAGGAGAGCTAATCCAGCACCAAGATTTCGAAGAAGAGGAATGATGTAAAACTTACGGGCCTAAAGTAAAATATTATCGAGTGAGTACAATCTGAAATGCGCGTTAAATTTTCCTTCACAAAACTCGATTACAGACAAGCGTTGTTCATAAAACCGACACAAGCGCATGTGTGGTACATAATAACTACCAATACTGATATCACCCAGGTAAGAAATAGACGACTTACTTCAGCATCAACCAATATCGTAAATCTTATCCCATATGCCTTGATCAGTGTTCTGTATTGAGTATTATTTTCAACGTCGTACGAGGCAAATCTATATATATGAAAAAGTACAGGCAAGCAATAATATAAGAAGTGAAGGAATAAAGTGAAGTAAAGTAAAGGGACGTGAGATTCAGTGAAGTGCAAAGTGAAGTGAAGTGCAAAGTGAAGTGAAGTGAAGTGCAAAGTGAAGTAAGGTGAAGTAAAGTAAAGGGAAGTGCATGAAGTGAAGTGAAGTGCAAAATGAAGTTCAGTGAAGTGAAGTTCAGTTCAGTGAAGTTCAGTGAAGTGAAGTGAAGTGAAGTGAAGTGAAGTGAAGTGAAGTGAAGTTCAGTGAAGTGAAGTGAAGTGAAGTGAAGTTCAGTGAAGTTCAGTTCAGTGAAGTTCAGTGAAGTTCAGTGAAGTTCAGTGAAGTTCAGTGAAGTTCAGTGAAGTGAAGTGAAGTGAAGTGAAGTGAAGTGAAGTGAAGTGAAGTGAAGTGCAGTGAATGAGGTGCAAAGTAAAGTAAGGTGAAGTAAAGTGAAGTGAGGAGGTGAAGTGGAGTGAGATGAAGTGAAGGTTTGAGGTGACAGACCGCAGACGTGAAGTGAAGCAAAGCGAAGTGAAGTGGACTGAAGCGAAGCGAAGTAACGTGGGGTGTCAGAGGTGAAGTAAAGGGCAGTAAAGTAGAGTAGTGAAGTGGGATGGAGTGCGGTGTCACCTTCATTATGATACTTGCCTGAAGTTATACCCTTTACCAATAGGAGCACGTGGATTATCCACTCTAGAACAAGAAAACAAATAGATGTAGTGTACTACTACAGATCAGCAATGAGCAATGACACTATGTTATATGCAGTTTTATTATATGGCACAAGTTACTTCCGTTGAAATCGTGTGTTCTCATTGGCTGAGACGCGTCACGTGCCGGTCGATAATTTTCCGTAATCGACCGGTCGATTACGGATTTTGGCAGACATGACGTTTGCAACTAAACAACAGCAAAAATTTTGTGAATTCAATAACCTTAGGACTAAATTATGTATGAGTGGGACGATGAGCAATCTGGCAGTGAGTTTTAGGATTCCGAAAGCGATGGCAACAAGAGCAACAACATTGAAAACGATGAGTCTTTGTCACACGCTCGAGGTCACACTATTGACAAGGTAATGTAAGATGTGTTGTTTCAAAATGCCATATAATAAACCTCTTATTAACCTCGTCCGCTTGGTCATACCTCGCCCTACGGGCTCGGTCTGTACTGTCAAGACCTCGGTCTGATATTTTCCCGTAATGACCGCGCTCTCGGTTAATAAGAAGTTAATATCTGACCGCTTTGACCAGCCCGTGCTGTGCGAACGGCAGTCTAAGATGGTCTAAAGCATGCTAAGCCAGACCAGCGGAACTGAGCATGGATCAGGAGAGCCTCCATCCCTTTGATCTTGCAGGTCTGTAGGACCTCGGTGTCGGGTATCCTGTCCTCCCATCTTATGTGCGCTATCCTGCGCAAGCAACGCATGTGAAATTGATCAAGTGGCTTGATGTGACGGCGGTACAGGGTCCATGTCTCACTGCATATACCGTATTCAAAAAGGACACAAGGTTTCACGTAAGTTGGGCTTCTAGTTTAATTACTATTCTACTTACCTCAAAAATGAATATTCTGGAAGACAATTGCCTACAGCGTGATCCAAATTACAATTCCACTTTATCTTGATGGCAACAACGCCTCCCTAAACAACCAAACAACCATCATTACCACCACCACCACCATCATCATCATCACTATCACCACCACCACCATCATTACCACCACCAGCACCACCATCATCACTACCACCACCACCACCAGTATCATCATTACCACCACCACCAACACCACCATCATCACCACCACCACTACCACCACCACCACCACCATCATCATTATCACCACCACCAACACCAACACCAACACCATCATCACCACCACCACTACCACCACCACCAACAACAACAACAGCAGCAGCAACAACAACACCATTACCACCACCATCATTACCACCAACACCATCATCACCACCACCACCACCACCACTACCATCATCACCACCACCACCACCATTACCACCACCAACAACAACAGCAGCAGCAGCAGCAGCAACAACACCACCACCACCAACACCACCATCACCATCATCACCACCACCACTACCAATACCATTACCAAAACAGTGGGTGGGCACCACCATCACCAACAACAACAAACAACGAATGCCTTGTCCAATCACCACCACCACCATCACCACCATCAACAACAATACCACCATCAACAACACCACCACCAACAACAGCAGCAGCAGCAACACCACCACCATCACTACCACCACCAACACCACCACTACCATCACCACCACCATTACCACCACCACCATCAACAACAGCAGCAGCAACAACACCACCACCACCATCACCAACAATACCATCATCACCACCACTACCAATACCACAATGGTGGGTGGGCACCACCACCAACAAACAACCAATGCCTTGTCCAAAAATAGTTAATTAAAGTTACATGTACCCTTATTGCTGCATCATCGAAAGTTTTGTCTTTGATTTCATCAAATATCTTTTTAAGTCGGAAGACAGGGCAAAGTTTGTTGATTGTAGAATCATAATGGCAACTTTGTAGATACGACTTATTCAGATGCTTTTGGTCAATATTATGTCTGAAAATACAGCAAATAATTTATATGTAAACAAATTCTATAATATATATCGTAGTGCCGGTATACATGCAGAAATAACTCACACAAATAATGTTCTTTTTTGGCCATTTCCCCCACTTACACAGGGGATAGCCAGCTGCAAGCTCCCCACACCAATCTCCTCCACTCCTCGCTAGCATTTCTGTGCATGATCCCAATTAGGGTTAGGGTTAGGGTTAGGGTTAGGGTTTAGACTAGGCTCCC
This sequence comes from Paragorgia papillata, assembly GCA_035771165.1. Lineage (NCBI taxonomy): Eukaryota > Metazoa > Cnidaria > Anthozoa > Scleralcyonacea > Coralliidae > Paragorgia > Paragorgia papillata. Next base: position 944,358 of record JAWNZC010000002.1, on the reverse strand, counting down.
TCATAAGAGGATGTCATTAAATTGCAAACCTATATGGCTCTCGATATTTATCTCCGACTTAAATCAATGTTCGATGATAACATTATTAGTAGCGCAATTTGCAAGTCAAATCTCACTTTTTGTTCCTACTTATTTAAGAAATATGCTTTTTAAACTACAGTACAGTGCTCTGTAAGTTGTAGAAAGAAATGTAAGCTAAGAGCCCAACAATGTTAACCTCTGTCTGTCAATCTGTTTATTTGCCTGTCTGTCTTATAAGACATTGAGCTACATTTAAAAACATTATATTATATTATTGTAAACAGTACACTGTGTGCAATAACAGTACTGTAACAGTACTGCTGTGTTATGCTACATTATAAAATGTATTCACTATATTATAAAGTCACTAGCTTGTAAGACATTCCAGTTTAGAAATAAACACTTATTTACTGGCGCCGAGGGAAACAGTGTGATTTGTGGCCCCGAGACTGCCGTTGTTTCCCAAGGCGAAGCCGAGGGCAACAACGAGTAGTCTAGGGGCCACAAAAACACACTGTTTTTCCCAGGTACCAGTAAATAAGTGTTTTGTTATATATCAAGTGTTAAATGACAACAAAAATGTTGAGCAAAACCTTCAGACATTGTTTTAAATGAAGGAAAACGGGAAAAAACTAAGACAAACTGAACCTGACCATCTACTTCCGGTTTTGATATTTTCCCCTATGGGTTACGCGGGAAACATCACGATTTTCGGACAGCCACGTGAGGACCGCTCGCCCAATCAGAGAGCTAGAAAAACGGACTTTGACACTTGATATATAACAATGTGGTTTATCAAAGGATTTTTCAAAAAATTACTAAAAAACTGGCACTGCAGTTTATATACAATTCAACTAATTATAGTCCAGAAAATACAGTACTTACAACTGAGCATTGGGAAACTGGGGAAATTGAACATAATTCTTAATCAGTATGGTAAAATTCACAGCTTGTTCGAGCAAGCAGGTATCACTGTAGGAAGAAAAAGGAACATCAATTGTATAATAAATTCATGCAAGAACAGACAATAATAAAATAATGAGACCCATGATACAACACATCTTAAAAAATGCTTACTTTTTTAGAGGTTTACCAAAATTAGTTCCAGGCATAGGAAGATGATCATATTCAACTGGACACCAGGAATATATTTCACACACATTACCGGTATATGTACTATTATTTTCAGTTGAATTTCTATCTGCTGGAACACACTTTCCAGTATATCTTCCTATAATGTAGAGTATAGGTATACAAATTGACAAACACAACATGTTTTGGTAGGTCCAATGGTGTGGAGTGATATCTTTGTGGTGGTTCATCTTTTCAAGAGTACTGTCAGAATATTTTGTATATCAAAGGTTCAAAAAACTCAACTTATGTGGCTGGAAAACAGTATAATATTTGTGCTGCAAAAAACTACCATATACTCAAAGCAACTTCTAATCAAAATAAATTCAACATTAAAATAACAATATCCTAATTTATTCAAATACATGTACTTGCCATGGCCGGTTGGCACTTCATGTCCCTCAGTACAATTAATATCATTCGTGCAACGAGCTTCAAGAAGTTCAACATCTTCAGGACATTTGCCTTGTTTCTGTCTTGGAGTGATAATCATATTCGTCATGACAAACACAGCATCATTTTCCTGTTATAAAAACACATGAGAAAAGTCAAGGAAGAGCTCAGTGGGAATGTTAACATGTAAATGTAGCCAGTGGCTGGCAAAATCGATCTTTAACTCTGTCTATATAACACCAGGTGATTTTACTCAAACATCAAGGGAGAACCTCTGGTATACCAGTATACGCAGCATATGATAGCCAAAAGGTTAACTGATCTCTCTTCCTGTCCATCTCTCCCTTTGACTCCTAGACCAACCAAAACTGGCCCCTTTGTTATTTTACTATGTCTACACACGTAAAAACGTGCAAGCTGTTACATACCTGCCAGCAAGTTGTTACAAGGCTGTTCAACAGGCTGTCACCGTCATGTGTTCGCACTGGCTGTTCCAGTCTGTTAACATGTCTGTAACAGGTTGTTGCCAACTTGTAACAAGGCTGATGACTCCAACAGACTGATGACAAGTTGTTCCGACAACCTGTTACCGTTCTGCACTTAACAAGTTGTTAACAGGTTGATGCTAACAAGGTTGTAGCAGCTTCTTGAATGAACAGCATTGTTACAACCTGTTAAGAGCCTTGCTACAAGCCTGTTGCGAACACATCCTGTTGACAAGCTGTGAGATTTTTACCTGTGTATAACACTTGTCAGATGATTTTACTCATCAAGTGAGAAGTCTATGGGTTGCCTTAAGTACAGAGTACTCGATAAGTATAAGGTTTCTATAGGCAATAGGCGACTTGCACTACTGCCAAACCGGGTGTTCGTTTCCGCGCGACCTTGCAATATTGACAGCAACATTGCAAAATATGTTGACTTGCTAGGGATACTCGACGACTCCTTGGCAAGTTGCTAAAAATTCGCATTTTAAATATCGAACTTCACATAACATGAAGTTTATTTAGAGTTAGTTGTTCTGACTTTCAATAGAACTTCATATTATGTGAACTTCGATATTTAAATTGCGAATTTTTAGCAACTTGCCAAGGAGTTGCCATGTACCGTTGCAAGTCAACATTGCAATGTTGCTGTCAATATTGCAAGTAAGAGGTCATGTGGTCTCAATCTTCTTAAAATAGCAGCTATAGAATTATGACTCTATAAAACAAAAGCATTGTTACAACTTGTTCCCAGCCTTGCTACAAGCCTGTTGCGAACACATCCTGTTGACAAGCTGCGAGATTTTTACCTGTGTGGTAACCTATAGGTGGTTTTCACTGTGACGTCACAAAATTCTAAAATCTAAATTATTAAACCTATAAAGCTGGTTGTTTTATATATTTTGTAGATCATTATTACGAGTATTTCTGGAAAATTTTGAGTCGATACAATTATTCCTTCTTGAGTTACAGCATTTTGAATTATATTATTGCTGACGTCAGCATAATTTTCAAATGCCGTTAAAAGTCACTTTGTACACGCAATTCAACGTACAAAGCTTGGTTAAGCTTTAGAAGTGACGTCTAATGGCATCTGATGTACAATCTAAAGATTCTGGTTGAAACTCCACTTTATATGAGCATTCGTTTTTTGGCCGCCATATTTGTGTTCCTCACAGACGCCAATTAGATACACAAACATGGCGGCCGAAAAAACAAATGTTCGTAAAAAGTGTAGTTTCAACCAGAGTTTTCAGATTGTACATCAGATGTAATTAGACGTCACTTGTAAAGCCCTAATCAAACGAGAACGCAAGTCATGGCAAGTTAGCTTGCGACGCCACCAGTCAAACCACAGGGAGCCCAACTCTGACGCCTGTGATGGTCCTTCCTCTTTTTTTGTTTTATTATATTGAGCTTCTGACTGAAAACCGAGTCCGCTTAACAGTTGGTAATATATGCACAACGTCAATTTGTTCGAGCTCAAATTACTATGACAAAGAACGCAGCGAGGCCTTATTGCACTGCGTGTTTAGTCGTCTCAGCTTTCAGTGAGCGTCACGCGCCATTCACATGCCACAGAAGCCCAACAGCTGTTTCGAGTTTCAAATTACCGCGCGCTGCAATATATTACCAACTGTTTTTCAAAGAGTCAGAGTTTCTGATGATCTGATATCGACGTTAATTGCGTTCCATTCCTTTAGTCCTTGAAAAACAAATCAACGCAAGTCATCACAAGCTGGCGGTCAAACGAGGCACAAGCAAGCACAAGCTAAAACTTGCGATGACTTGCGTTCTCGTTTGATTAGGGCTTAAAGCTTAACCAAGCCACAGAATAGAAATACAACCAGAAGTCCAACTCGAGTGACAACTTGTCCGCATTTCTTCAATGCGCAGGCGCGATATTTTACGCCATCCGACGCAATGTTCTACGCCATCCTGGCAAGTTCCCCCGGCAGTTTTAACCTTCAAAATGAAGGTCCAAACTGCCGGGGGAACTTGCCAGGATTGCGTAGGATGGCGAGGAATCAAGATGCGCGAGGAATCAAGATGCGCGAGGCGACATGCGCGAGGACATAAACTTCAAAGGTTCAGGGGGGGCTCAGCCCCTGCTTCCTACAACCATGCCCTACAGTACTAACCTCTGGTGGAATAACATAATCAGAGGAATCCCAAATACGAGGTCCATCATAAAGTGTGTTTTTGATTTTTTTACCATCAACCGTGACTGGAAAGTCAAGTGATAGGTTAGTCAATCCTGTTCCTTTCAGTTTTGTCGTCACCGAACTTAGTCCAATATCAATTTCTTGATAACCCTTTTGATAAATTATAACATACCTGACAGAAATGAATAAAGACAAGATATTATTACAAGTGTTTGTCATGTGTTTGATATTGCCAAATGTTTGATCTATATAACACGGAAATACAGCTAAATCAATTAAGGTTGTCCTGGCCAAAGCCAAAAGGTCAAAGCCAAGCGCGAAAATGCTCGTTAATAATCCCCAGAGAGGCAAGTTTGGTTTATTTGTATGATTTTGGCCTATAAATATAGTAAATGTGTGCTTCGCTATTTAAATAGTAATTCACATCGTACTTTTCGCGCTTGGCTTTGACCTTTTGGCTTTAGCCTTTTGGCTTTGGCGAGGACAACCTTAATTGATTTAGCTGTATATACAGCATATACAATGCTGTATCCAAAAAAGAACGGTTTATAATATACTGTATGAATTAACGAAACTGTAGTGCTAAGCCCTAATCAAACGAGAACGCAAGTTATCGCAAGTTGGCAGTCACGCTATCTCAGCCAGCCGCTCGGAATAGTTTCCCGAAAATATCATGTACCGTGACAAAGTTAAAACTTGTTTAAAACACTCATGAAACCTTTATTTTGTTAATTTGGGTGTTCAAACGACCGCCACAGAAATTCTGACTGCCAACTTGCGATGACTTGCGTTCTCGTTTGATTAGGGCTTTACAGTATGGCATTTTGCCTGGTACAGTGTACAATACTGTATTAACACTTTGAAGCCTGACGATGAGTTTTTTATAGTATTTTGTACCTGGCTATAGTCTGGACACACAATCCAACACAAACACGTCCTAAGGCCTATCTACATACCATACAATTGTGATGTCATATATGACATTCTGGCGTATGCAATTTTGTGCACGTACACAATTCTTGTTCATGATTGGATGGTGTTCTAATACGAGATTAGACTGAAAGCCAACCGCCGATCTCACCAGATCGGCGGCTGGCTTTCAGTCTAATACGAGATTCAAAATGAAACTACTTGGAAAACCTTCATGTTTATTAGGCGCCAACGTGGTCACGTGATAGTGACCAAGACTAAAACACATACACTACAAGAACAACATAACATCTCCCTTTGCAGATAAGAACACAATCTAAAACGTACAGTTCAATAAGCGTTACTTAACCCTTTAAATACCACGCCTATTAATATCGATCGTTCTTTGCGGGTCTTGATTTTTTCTTATGACACGTCCATATCTCGTGATTGTTACATTTGGTGGCGACGGTTGCGTCTCGCGTCGGAACCTTTGAAGTTTATGTCCTCGCGCATGTGTCGCCTCGCGCATCTTTATTCCTCGCCATCCTACGCAATCCTGGCAAGTTCCCCCGGCAGTTTTAACCTTGTTTTAGTATAAATACACATTTTCGTACTTTTAGGAACAACATTTTCTTTAAAATTGTTAATTTCTTCGTGTCGCATTGATAACTTGGCTGGCGGCCATTTTGAATAAACGCTGATTATCGAGAGGAATTAATCCGAAGTAGCTCGACCAATCAGCGCGCGCGATTTTCTATAATCACCTGTGTATTTATACTAATATGTGTTAATACTACTTTGTCGTTGAAGACTCTTTATATCACTATATGATCGTGGCTCTTGGCACTTTTCCAATACTTTCCCCAGTGGACTGAACTTTGAAAGCTAGCGGACAACGGTGCCTGGCATGTCGATCGTATGACTTTTTTACTTTCGCTTTGGCGAAGATACGCCAAGGCCTATGGAATGCCACGCCAAGATCTTCAAAATGCCACGCCAAGATCTTCAAAATGCCACGCCAAGATCCTCAAAATGCCACGCCAAGATCTTCAAAATACCACGCCAAGATCTTCAAAATGCCACGCCAAGATCTTCAAAATGCCACGCCAAGATCTTCAAAATACCACGCCAAGATCTTCAAAATACCACGCCAAGATCTTCAAAATGCCACGCCAAGATCTTCAAAATACCACGCCAAGATCTTCAAAATGCCACGCCAGGATCTTCAAAATACCACGCCAAGATCTTCAAAATGCCACGCCAAGATCTTCAAAATACCACGCCAAGATCTTCAAAATGCCACGCCAAGATCTTCAAAATGCCACGCCAAGATCTTCAAAAAGCCACGCCAAGATATTCAAAAAGCCACGCCAAGATCTTCAAAATCAAAATGCCACGCGTACGGCGTTGGAAACAGCTCCCCGTAGCAATTTCTTCAATGAAATAATGACTTGCGGTGGACTGATTGCCAACGCAAAATTTCTCGAATTTGCACCAGAAAATTTGGATTTTCTTTATATTTCCATTTTGACTGTAAATTCCATGAAAGCTAAATTATACTTTTTATCCACATTTACAGTCCGTTCTGCGCATGACCACAATGTGGTCCCCAAAACATGACATTCGTAGATAATTACATGAAGTACTCAGCAAAATGTAAACCGTTAAGAGCAAAATGTAAACCGTTAGGAACAACATGGTAGAAAACCAAGCGATTCGGCGAGGATATCTCCTCGGATTTCTTCTATTTCTCCTGAAAATGTTGTGTTTTGGGTACAAGTAATGAAGAGGAAGCAAGAAAAGCTTACAATCTTGAATAAGGTATTAGTATTATTTTTGTAAATAAAGATGTAAACATTAGTTTCGTACATGCGCAGAACGGACTGTACATCACCTTTAAGAGAGTTCCAAATACATTTCTACTAATACTACCTCCAATAATATCAAACCAGGTCGTATTAGAACTAATATGACTTGTTTGATGTTAGTAACACTGGTATACCTCATTATAAAATAAGGTGTCCGCTACGCACACTCTGATTGGCTGGACTCCATGCAAGGATCCTGTTCACATGAGGCAACTTATCTCGGTGGGGGGTAGGGTTACCCCTATCCCCCATGATATCTCGATGTTAGTTGATTTCCACATTAAAAAATAAACTGTTCACATGAGACCGAGATAACTCGGGGATGGGTAACTAGGTTGTCGCCTTCTTTCTTAACTTTACGAGTACGGCAAACCATTCCGTGTTTACACAAAGGCTTTGGACTCTCGAAGACATCCCCCCATTGCCAAAACGAGCAGGGATTCTCTCGCTCAGAACAGATGAAGTAAGGTCTCCCGTAACTTTCTCTCATTTTGTCTTTAACCATTCGCAGTGTCACCAATTTCTGATGGGTAGGACAGACAGGAAGTCTGAGTGATAGGGTAACCCGAGTTATCTTCCACTTTTAGTTGGGTTTTTTCCCCTTCATATTTTATATATAGAGAATAATACATGGATGTGCAGAAATATGAAATTCATTTCGAGTGTTGACCAGGATATCTCACGAGTGAACGAAGCGAACGAGTGACATATCCTGTTCAACATGAGAAATAAATTTCATATTTCCAAGCATCCATGCATTGTTCTGTTTATTATATAAAAAAATTGTCCTATTGCCTTGCAAAAATTGCATTAAACTATAATGCTGATTCAGCGATAATCGTCACATGTGCGGTTATCATAAATAATCGCACATGTGGGATTATCACTTTTATTAGTGGTGGAAAATCAATAAAACACTCTATTTTATATAATAAAAAACAAATACAACATACCGCTCCTGTGCATATGTGTACTCTTATAAAGGTTCGTTTGACGTCATTTGAACACGAAAGAAGTGTAAAGCCACTCAACTTCTTTCCTGTTCAAATTACGTCAAACATGCCTTTATATGTTTTATTTGTTAATTAAAATCTATTTCTACCGGTAATACTATATTAAAGCCATATAAGAACAAAATAAATTTCTGCAAACATGATATATTACACAGGATATATATATAATTTCAAAGTTCTTCCACATTTTAAGATCTTCTGAGGACGTGACCTCGGACGCGACTGTTGATGTATTGAATAAATTAAATTTAATCGGATCAAATCTATATTTGGGTTGTTCAGACTTCGAATGCCAAACAGAAATGCAAATATGAAATCTGCTTCTACAATACCTCTAATATTGGTATAACTCATATTGGTATAACTCATATTGGGTCACGCTCTTAAAAGCATCCTCCTTGGTCAGCCGAAGTCAAACTTTACGTTCTGTTTATATGGAAGCGAGTTAGCTCGCAAGTTGTAATATTTGACCCGGGGAAAAGTGTTTATATGGGGAAATGTTTATCCCGCTTTGCTGAGATCCCAGCTGCCAGTGCCGAGTTCTCGCCAGGGCGAGTTAATACTCGTCTGTCCCATGTAAACATAGAATTATGAAAACACTGCGGTGGGAAAAACAATGTTTGTTCTACTGACCGGGAACTCGCCATGTGCCGAGTAACTCGGCTAGCGGGGTAACTCGCCTCCATATAAACAAGCCCTTAAAAGCAAAACAAAAGTCAAAACAACAGCTGGCCTGGACTTACCCGACAACGTATCCCACAATGACCAGTTGTATAAATCGATTGATCAGACCGACCTTCTTGCTTTTGATGTGAACGACTTTATTTGTATCGTATTCCAAAACAGCAGCTGCTAAAGTGCTGCAGGCTTTATTGAAGTTCACCATGCTGTAAAGAAAGACAAACTATAATTTGAAACACGATGGTGTAAAGAACATAAGAAAATGAATAATTTGTATTCGATCACGGCGTTTTTGACAACGCGCATGCACGTCAACCGGAAGTAAATTCACCTTTATTTTCGCGAGTTTTGAGGATATCACGTCCAGGGCACTGATCTATATATAGATCAGTGGTCCAGGGGCATGACAAAAAGTCTTTTTGAGGGCGGGGTACTGTAAACAATAAAATCTATTCTTGACAAAAAGACTTCAGAAAAGGCTTTTATTTGGATACGTATATCCCGTTCAAAAGGACAGAAACAAATCAACGTTTCATCGGTTTCAATGAGGTTTTTAGTTATTCGAACAGTGAAGAATAATTATACGGGTTTGAAGTTGAAGACATCGAACTCGACAACGAAGATGGCGTTGGGCATGAACGTGATGATGACAAAGAAATACAGCGGAAGATCTTGAATGGTTTAGGGAAGGAAGCGATATTGGTTTGCCAGCTTTCTCTCCATCCTTTGGCACTCTACAATTACTGAACACCATTGAACTCTAAGTAAACTGGAACGCTAACTCCATAAGTCAGGCCCTATGAATGGATGAAGCCAAAAATCTTTAAATGTTAGTTTTTCTGAGTTTTGAGCTGAAATACTTAACGCTGAACGTTGGGCTGTATATGAAACTGAATTAGATTATTTGTAAACATATTAATGTTGCTTTCATTTCTTAATGTCGGGTCAAGTTCATTAAATAATTTAGCACAGCTATCTTGAAACGTTCCTGTCTCTAGTGGAATTTCCAGCGTTATCGAGGAGCTAGATCGTAAAGCTCTACTCGTATTCCGTATATTCAACTTGGAATACTCGGGCCAATTGGGGTCCCAAATGGCTTTATGTGCTGAGCGAAGAAGATGGTATTGTGTTCGCTCAGTCAATGGGAGCCATCCAAGTGATAGAACGTCCACTTCTCTGCAGTATCTGTTGTAGACAAAACTGTCCGTGACATTCTGGACACGCTGGAGTTTTTTGTCGAGATAGGCTGGTATTGGGTAGTGAACCACATCGTTATAATTGATCTTAGAAATATATCCCAAGCGTCGATTAGGTATTTTAAAGCAAGTTGAGCAGTTATAGTTTTTATAAGATAGCCTTGATTGAAAATGTTTAACTAAGCCGCCTCACATCGGAGTCCGCGTTTCACCGGGGCGCCCGATGTGAGGCGGCTGTATTCGCAGGCTAATACTTTCGTGGCAACAATGTCTAAATAACCCTGGATAGACCACAATGCATTGCGAATTCAAGATGGCGCCGCTATTGGTGAATAAGGCCATTAATTTGAGGGCCACAAGTTTGTTAGTACTTTGTACTATTAAGTGTCACCCTCTTTAAATAAAGTTTCTATCTATCTATCTATCTATCTATCTATCTATCTATCTATCTATCTATCTATCTATCTGTCTATCTGTCTATCTGTCTATCTGTCTATCTGTCTATCTGTCTATCTGTCTATCTGTCTATCTGTCTATCTGTCTATCTGTCTATCTGTCTATCTGTCTATCTGTCTATCTGTCTATCTGTCTATCTGTCTATCTGTCTATCTGTCTATCTGTCTATCTGTCTGTCTGTCTGTCTGTCTGTCTGTCTGTCTGTCTGTCTGTCTGTCTGTCTGTCTGTCTGTCTGTCTGTCTGTCTGTCTAATCCACCATATTTGTAAACAATCTGTCAACCATCTAATTTATAAAAAAGCTTACCTTACAGTTTTGCCTAATATTGTTTGCCTATCATCAATAACACATCATCATCACACTAAACGCACTGCAATTCCTTAAAATAAAAATATGTCGATGTCGACAGCATAAATACCGATTTATCATTTGCGTGCATGGTAAGTAATGAAGGTCGGATCATGGGAAGACACTATATCACATCCACCTAAACCAGGTGACTAAAAATAACGGTAAGTGCAACCATAACCTTAATCCCAACCCTACCTTAAAGTTTAAACGATCGTGAATAGTTGTTCACTTATGAAATTCGAAGTTTCTAACCACAAAATAAACGACAAAATCCCTTTATTTTCTCGTTATGTACACGCCATTGCGGCAAGAGTTTAGAAGGCAATCAGAATTTGGGGACTGGGTCGAGTGATGTCATTAGTTGTGCAACTACATGCCAACTATTTGAATAATGTCTCAATTTTTAGTGGGAAAAGCACGGTCTTCAAACGCTAAATAAATAAACATACTTCAAGCGATATCATAGTCAATTGAGATATACATGGTTTGGAAACTCGGCAAACTTCAAAGCGTCCATAATGAGCTGTGATTTTATGTTGAAACGGTCCTGACCGTGCACAAACCTTTTGTTTTTCTCTTATTAATATTTAAATAACATGGTTGAGTGATTGAACCCAAACGTTGCTATTGGATGATTGCTTCATTATACAGAAAATACAATGTGCTCACCGTGCACAAGTTTGCATTAACACTTTGAAGCCTGAGGACGAGACTTTAGTATTTTATTCTGGCTAACGCCAGACGATATTATTCAGCACAGGGAGAGGTTCAGGCCTCAAAGTGTTAACGTGAACAAAAAGATAGAACAAAGACTTTCACTGAGTTTCCAGACCATGTATATCTCAATGACTATGGCGATATCAAACATTACTTAATGTTATTATCTCCAACTGCATAGGCACTTTAATTAAAATGGTAGATTTAAAGATGTTGACACTAATAGTGTGACACTATTCATTGTAATCTAACCGTCGAAGGCTGCAAACTGGTAGCCGAAAGCTCGTAACCCGAATTAATATTAAAACCAGAGAACGTTATCAACAGCAATATAAAATGGTAGAGTAACATATTTTGCAGTTTTTCGTTTCCTTGCTTCGTTCTTGAGATATTTTAGTCACACGTACATAATGAGTTATCGAAAAAGTTATATATCTTTGCTATTATCAAATATAATAATCACTTGAAGATCTACATGTTTATTGTTGTGGGCGAAACACATCCACATGCATGCTTCATTCAAATTAATTTGGTTTGATAATAGAAAAGAGAGCACGGGTGGCGTGTGCTGTTAGGGCGCTGCCTCTCACCAATAGCTAAGCCCAGTTGGACGGGGTTAGTACTTGGATGGGTGACCGTTTGGGAACAACCCCGTTCTCGAGCTTGGACCATGTGAGTAGAGTTTAGTTGGTCTCTCCTGTGCTCCGAGGGTTTTTCACCGGGTTCTCCGGTTTTCCTCCCTCCTCAAAATCAACACCATCTGGGATAGGAGTGGCGCCCACCCCTCCCTTAGGGTAGCAGCTAAACGAAAGAGGGGCCTTCGGCTCCTCCGACTGCGGTCGACCTGTATGTATGTATGTATGTATAGAAAAGATATCTAATCTTCTCCGATAGTTCATTATGCACCTACAACGTCAAAATGTTTAATTTGCATATGAAACAAACTAAAATATCTCAAGAATGAAGCAAGGGAACGAAAAACTGCAAAAGATGTTACTCTATAATTTTAAGTGTTCTTTCAAATAAGACAAACTTAATTTTCGTTTCATAGGCACATTTCACATAGCCTGGTACCCTGGCCCAATCAAAGAATATGGGCCAGGTAACCATTAATCTCAATCTCGCGTCATCAGGGCTAAATCCACTTATGACGACTGCAGTTTTACTCATAGCCAATAAAAACGCGCGAAAATTTAACCAATAGGAAAGCAGAAGTCTTTAGTGGTTACCTGGCCCATATTGTTTGATTGGGCCAGGGTACCAGGCTACATTTCACAGCGCCGCCACGCCACATTAGAACCTGCTCGCAGGCTAGTACTTTCCCAGATAACGAGTGGTGTCACAGAATAAAGAACAATCAGAAGTCCGACTCGCGTGAAAACTTGTCCCTTTTTTCTCAATGAGCATTACGCCATCAACCTGGTAAGTTCCACCGGCACTTTTGGCGGTCAAATTTGCCGGTTGAACTTATCAGGATTGCGTAAGGATGGTGTAAAATGGCGACGTTTGACGTGCGCGAGGCAATAGGACACTTACATCAAAGGTGCCGACAAGGATTGTTCTTTAGTCTGTGATGGTGTGGAGTAGGAAGAGGAGCCTAGAAAACACTCCGCTGACCGTTGAATGTATAAGTGTTTGCTTAGGTTGTAAGTTCATGTCCAAAATAACCTAGGTACTTCGTCTAAGTCTGCTTATCCTGACCTTAACTTCTAACTTGACTTTTATTTGACACAAATGTCTGCAATTCTAGATACCGTTCCCACTATACGTCGGTCATCGTAATCTTTGTTATTCGTTTTCAAAGGCACCGTAATTTGTTGTCCCACTGCGGCCTGGTCTCATCTGAAGAGTGAAGAGAAACCTATACGTTAGTATGATAGTAGGGTACCTTCAGTTTGGAGATTGTAATGCTTTGTTACTTCTTGCTGCACAACCTGTCGTTAGTCAGTATAACAATCGAAATATAGTAAGGTTAGATATACTGCCGAAACAGAGAACGTAGGAGAATGTTTCCAGCGAAGGCCCTTCGTCAGAGAGAAAGTTAGTATACTACTTTCGTTAGTTACTTCGTTAGTTAGTATAGTACTTTCAGCTTGGAGTTTGTAAAGTTTTGTTAGTTCTTGGCAACTTCTTACTGTACAAGCTGTCGTTAGTTAGACGTATAGTACTTTCAGCTTGGAGTTTGTAATGTTTTGTCAGTTCTTGCTGTACAAGCTGTCGTTAGTATACTACTTTCAGCTTAGGGTTAATAAAGTTTTGTTAGTTCTTGCTGTACAAGCTGTCTTTAAATGTTAAACACTCTGAACTCCAGACGGGACTCGAACCCACAACCTTCCGAATGCTCGCCAGACGCTCTAACCATTGAGCCACTAGAACTCAAATGGCAGACTGAGGTTCAACCTCGTACCCAGGGTGTTATCTCTGCCCGCCAACGCCAACGTCCACCGCTGGGCGTTGGCGAGCGGAGATAAGACCCTGGGTACGAGGTTGACTGAGGTTGTTTGTTTTAGTCTTTTTAGACCTCGAAACGAGTTGAACCATTCAATTATTTTTCTTCTGATAATAAAATAGAAAAGGTGCAATAAGAGATATAAGTTATTGTTAAAAATCATTAACTCATGAGGAAAACACAAAGGAAATCGTATACCATATCCGTGGTTTTATATCTGATGAAAAAATTCGTTCTGATTTATATAAACATTAGCTTTGATTTTCCCGGCTTTGTTTTTCCAAAATTACTATACGCACTTACGAAATGGATCGTTTTTGAAGCTATTCGAAACCCTCGCAGTGCGTGTTTTATCAGCTTTAGAATACGAGGCAATAGTCATGGTTTAAATATTACTTAATAAGTTAATATATACATTAATGAGTTAGTCTAGGTTAATTATTAAAATTAATAAGTTAATATTGATTATTTGGTTAATTATTTAATTAATCCCACTTTCATTGGTTCCTAATATAATTCTTGTCGAGCGTAAAGGTTGACACCTTTTAAAATTTACTATGAAAACCTGTAGGAAACTTCCTAGTGAACTGGATCACATTTTTTAAGCTACATATTGAAATCAATGAAGAAAACACCGCAAATCGCAATGCGAATACTCGTTTGAGAAGCAAGATCAAACACTCGTTCATCGTGTTTCATCAGGGGACTCCAAACACTCGAAAACAATAAAAACTTCGGGGCTGTGCCCTCGGTTTTCATTTGTTTTCTCGTGTTTGGAACCCCTGATGAAACACTCAAACTCGTGTTTGATCTAGTACATCAAATTTTAAAGGCGGTTTTTGTGCTCATATTGAAAAAAAAAGAGGTAAAAATCACTAATTGACCATTATAGCGGTTTCACGGTATCAAGAAATCTAGTCCAACATATACAATGTACAACAATAACTGAAATACATATAGGACCTCTATGAACATGATTCCTGTATATTCCATTTTATTGAGAAAAATGACTCGTTTCTTCTGGTAATGAAATAAGAAAGGTTTATATACCATAAATTAGTCCGTTTTAACTGTATCGTGCTCATCCTCTGGAAGATCTTCAATGATAGTCTAATTTCAAAAGAGAAAATCATACTGGTGTTACTGGGAGTGGCCTGTCGCGGCCATTAGCAAATCACGTCTGACAATCACGAACGACGACGACCCTCAGAGCCCTGAAATGATAAGGAAACACTCCATGTTCAAGCTTTAACCTTCTGTAGCTCACGAAGACACTCGGTGACCCCCACTTTTTTTCAATTATTTATTTCCTCCACCAGCTATACAGTATATATAAAAGAATAGAGAAAAATAATTTCGAGTAATTGAAATATCGTACGTTTCTCGTTCTTACGGCTTCAAAAAACATGTAACAAGAATGAATGTGGACATCATCTTAATTATATCGCAAAATTGTTTTGTCAATTGTTATTTTCGTCAAATTTTCTTCCATTGTTGCCACTAAATAGTTCACATATAAGTGTATGTAAAATATCAAATATTTTTACAGTCAGTATTAACCAAGTGCTTTTATGAAGGATTTTTCAAGATAACAAGACGAAATCAAAAGTTAGCCAAAATGGCTACAAATTGGGAAAATATCATGATTTACTGGCAGCTGTATTTTCTAAACGAGTTCGGTGACCCCAACTTTTGTTATTTTACTATAAACATATCATAAACTTTAATGCTGGAGAGTTTCAGCAACTTTTCATTTCTGGAAGAATTACTGAGGAATTACCTTAAACTTGTAATATTTAACAATTACTCGCCGAAGGCAACGTGATCTTGAATATCGGTGAAAAATAACCGAGTCGAAGTCGAGTTATAAAGTCAATCTTTATGAGAACTAACAAAATGGTTCGTTTTTGAAGCAGTTCAATAAACTCTCAGTTCGTCTTTTATCAGGTATAAAAAAACTCGGCTATCGTCTCGTGTAGAGGCACTATATAGCTGGTAAAATACTGATAAATGCTAGTTTTTCCTCCCAAGAAAACAGACTCTGACGTAATTTCTTCCATTGGTTTCCTTTCTTTAGTTTTTTCTTCTTAGAGCTGGTATTTAGTGTTACTTAGGGTTAGTTTTATTAGTTTTTGGGTTAGTAATTAATTGTTAGGGTAAAATTTAGTCCAGTATTTGTTGTTGATAAAATGTTTTGACAACGCGAC
Source organism: Paragorgia papillata (assembly GCA_035771165.1). NCBI lineage: Eukaryota > Metazoa > Cnidaria > Anthozoa > Scleralcyonacea > Coralliidae > Paragorgia > Paragorgia papillata. The sequence continues at coordinate 928,313 of JAWNZC010000002.1, read as the reverse complement.
GCCGGGTCCGTTAGAATCAAAGCGAATGCTCACAGCCTCTCACTTGCATGTTTTGTCAAAAAGTCTTACTTCAATGTTGATTGGCTTTTAGCTACATGCATACCAACTATACGCGTTTTAGAAGTCATTTACAAAATTCGCGTCCGTGCTGCATCGGGGATTTATACAATACCCTGGTTGTTGCTATGAGTGTTTTCATTGGTTGTTGGCCATGATCTATTAGTGGACAGACACATGGACACATCAGATCACGTCAGCTGACTTACTTTTTCCCTTCTTCATGCCCCAAAATCCGGCAAGAGTTTAAAACCTTTTAAATTTTTGTATCGTATAAACCAAATAGATTCCATTTTTTTTTGTTGTCAGTTCAGTTATAGATGCACAAAAGACGTCACAACGTGGTAAGAACATCAGTGACTAACTCGACTGCGTCTCATGGACCACTTTTTTGTACTTACCACGTTGTGACGTCATCTGTGCATCTATAACTGAACAGACAACGGCAAAATGGAATCTGTTTGTTAATTATAAACACTGAGCTTCCCCTCGTACGCGGTCTTGTAGCTGTACACCCAGATAGAGAGCGACAACTTATTTTATAAACAGTACGTACTTCCAATCTTGTCCCCAGAGCTCACGGTCCTTTTGCAAGCTCTGCATAGGTACGAGATTGCACGTACAATGCACTTGCCTCGTTGTCATTCGTGTCAGAAGCATCAGGATCGTCGACATATTGGTATTTCTTCGTTCGATAGAAGTACTTCTTCTGTAGTAGATACAACACGCAAACATCACACATCACTGTGGCCTAGTGAATACATACAAAAGTAAAAAGAAAACAATTTAGACGAAGATTACGCACCGTCCAAATATATTCACCAACTGAATACACAATGTGTTGTGATCTATCCAAGGCTAACCAAGTTCAGTTTAAAATGCGATTGCCTAGTGCGCAAACACAATGTACCTTCGTTGCAACAATGTCGCTATACTAAAGCTCACCAGTGTAGCTTAGAACAATCTAGATGTGAGAATACCACGTATATATACGCAAGCAATTGCCGGCGACAACTGCTTGTGCAATATAAGAAGTGAAGGGATAAAGTGAAGTGAAATGAAGTAAAGGAAAGTGCAGGGAAGTGAAGTGCAGTGAAGTGAGGTAAAGTGAAGTGAAGGAATAAAGTGAAGTGAAGTAAAGGGAAGTGGAGATCACTGAAGTGAGGTGAGGTAAAGTGAAGTATGGTGCAAAGTGAAGTGAAGTGAAGTGAAGTGAAGTGAAGTGAAGTGAAGGAATAAAGTGAAGTGAAGTAAAGGGAAGTGGAGTTCACTGAAGTGAGGTGAGGTAAAGTGAAGTATGGTGCAAAGTGAAGTGAAGGAATAAAGTGAAGTGAAATGAAGTAAAGTAAAGTGAAGTGAAGTGAAGTGAGGTTCAGTGAAGTGAAGTGAAGTAAAGGGAAGTGCAGTGAAGTGAGGTGAAGTAAAGTGAAGTGAGGTGCAAAGTGAAGTGAAGGAATAAAGTGAAGTGAAATTAAGTGAAGTGCAAAGTGAAGTAAAGTAAAGTAAAGTAAAGGGAAGTGAAGTGCAGTAAAGGGAAGTGAGGTGAAGTGCAAAGTGAAGTGAAGAAAAGTAAAGGGAAGTGAAGTGCAAAGTAAAGTGAAAAGTGAAGTAAAGTAAAGTAAAGGGAAATGCACGAAGTGCAGTGAAGATATTAAGACTACATATTAATTATAGAAATATACAATTAAGTTAGCGTTATTCGTTGTGTCATATTGTGTTACAGTGAAAGTAAAAAAAAAAAAAAAAGTCATATAAATAAAATTTATAAAAAATAAAAAACTTACAAGACTTAGGAGAGCTAATCCAGCACCAAGATTCCGAAGAAGTGGAATGATATTAAACTTACCAGCCTAAGGTAAAATATTATTGAGTGTATAAAATTTGAAATGCGCGTTACACTCGACATTTTCCTTCACCAAAACCCCTGATTACAAACAACCCTTGTTCATAAAACCGTCAAAGGCCACGCATGTGTGATACATATCTCCTAATATCACTGATCTCAATAAAATTGGATAGTGCATTCCCTATGGCCAGCAGTCAAACATTTCGTACCAGTCGCCGCCATCTTACGTAGTGGAACATACGACGCATTGCGGCCTTAGAACTTGTTCCCAATCCCAAAGTTGACTGGCATAAGCAATCTTGACGTCAGCACGGTCAGATTATTCGGGGGAAGAATATTAAGTACTCTGTGCCGGGGGAGTCGGAAAAGCCGTAAAGCAAACAACAGATGCCGGTTCGTTTAGTTTTCACTGTTTAACAACAAATACAGTCAAAAGATGGCCAGTACACACCACGAGATATTGTTAAGGCATTAAGATTACTATAAAAGGTACAATTTAAGACTTGGAATTGAATTCTTCGTAGATTTTATAGTCTGTTTTTCAGTTTATATTATCGTGAAGTTTCTTCGTTGTCGGCACTGAAGAAAAACAACGAAATTTAAATGTTTTACAGCTCAGTAACAGAACAAATGCAAGAAATTAGCGTCTTAAACCTTATTAAGTACTTCTTGTGTCCTTACATTCGTTTAAATTTTCTTAAAATAACTCTTTTTGTCTGTTTTCAATCTACGAAAGCTATGAACTTCAGTGGCAGCCATCTTAGGTAGTGGTCACGTCATCATACAACTGGTTTTATTGCGATCAGTGAGTACAACTTACCTTAGCATCAACCAATATGGTGAATCTTATCCCATATGCCTTGATCAGTGTTCTGTATTGAGTATTATTTTCAACGTCGTACGAGGCAAATCTATATATATGAAAAAGTACAGACAAGCAATATAAGAAGTGAAGGAATAAAGTGAAGTGAAGTGAAGTGAAGTGAAGTGAAGTGAAGTGAAGTGAAGTAAAGTAAAGGGAAGTGAAGTGAAGTGAAGGGAAGTGAGGTTCAGTGAAGTGAAGTGAAGTAAAGTAAAGGGAAGCGAGGTTCAGTGAAGTGAGGTGAAGTGAAGTAAAGTAAAGTAAAGGGAAGTGAGGTGAAGTGAAGTAAAGGGAAGTGAGGTTCAGTGAAGTGAAGTGAGGTGAAGTGAAGTAAAGTAAAGGGAAGTGAGGTTCAGTGAAGTGCAAAGTGAAGTGAAGTGCAAAGTGAAGTGAAGTGAAGTAAAGTGGAGTGAAGTGAAGTAAAGTGAAGTAAAGTGAAGTGAAGTGAGGTGAAGTGGAGTGAAGGTGTCAGAAGTGACAGACAGCAGTAAAGGGCAGTAAACTAGAGTGGAGAAGAGTAGTGAAGTAGGATGGAGTGCCACCTTCATTATGGTACTTGCCTGAAGTTATACCCTTTAGCAATAGGAGCACTCGGATCATCCACTCTAGAACAAGAAAACAAATAGATGTAGTGTACTACTACCGATCAGTGATGAGCAATGACACTACATTATGTTACAGTATGCATTGATTAATAATTATCCTTCGATAAATCTAAGAACAAAACTCAAAGGAAAATATCATTCAAAATATTTATTATTAAACATCGAACATTTTTACATCTATGTCAGATTCTTCACCTGGCTGCATTGGGAAGTTACATTTTGTTGACCGGTTTAGTGTGTACATACTGTATTCAAAAAGGACACAAGGTTTCACGTAAATTGGGTTTCTAGTTTAATTACTATTCTGCTCACCTGAAAAATGAATATTCTGGAAGACAATCGTCTAGAGCGTGATCCAAATTACAATCCCACTTTATCTTGATGGCAACAACGCCTCCCTAAACAACCAGAAAAATGAGTTTTCACCTTGATTCTCAAAATGGGAAAAACATCAAAAGACTGGGCCCCCTAAAAATCTTTCTTTGATACATGTATGTCTTTATTGGCCTACATAAATCACAACTGCAGTTTTACATATAGACTGTATATATTAACACCATCACTATCAACAACACCACCACCACCATCACCACCATCATCATCAACACCACCACCACCAAGTATAACAACAACAACAACACCAACAACAGCAGCATCAACACCACCACGACCACCACCACCACCACCAACAACAACACCACCACCATCACTACCACCACCACCACCAACAACAACACCACCACTACCACTACCATTACCACCACCAACAACAACAACAACAGCAACACCATCACCAACAACACCATCATCACCACCACCACCACCACTACCATTACCACAATGGTGGGCAGGCACCACCGGTCCACCACCATCAACAAACAAACAAACAACCAATGCCTTGTCCAATCACCACCACCATCATCAACAACACCACCACCACCACCACTATTACCACCACCAACAACAACAACCGCAGCAGCAACACCACCACTACCACTAATAATAGCAGCAGCAACAACACCACCCCACCATCACTACCACCACCACCATCATCATCACCACTACCAATACCATTACCACAATGGTGGGTGGGCACCACCACCACCAACATCAACAAACAACCAATGCCTTGTCCAAAAATAGTTAATTAAAGTTACATGTACATTTATTGCTGCATCATTGAATGTTGTGTCTTTGATTTCATCAAATATCTTTTTAAGTTTGAAGATAGGGCAGAGTTTGTTGATTGTAGAATCATAATGGCAACTTTGTAGATACGACTTATTCAGATTGTTCTTTTGATCAATATTACGTCTGAAAATACAGCAAATAATTTATATGTAAAGAAATTCTATAATATATATCATAGTACCGGTATACATGGAGAAATAACTCACATGTACACAGGGGACAGCCAGCTGCAAGCTCCCCACACCAATCTCCTCCACTCCTCACTAGCTTTTCTGTGCATGACCCCAATTTAGACTATATAAGACTCTCTCATGAGAGGATGTCATTAAATTGTAAATCTATGGCTCTCTATATTTATCTCTGACTTAAATCAATGTTCAATGATAACATTAGCGAGGTTCAGATCACACTTCCACTACCGCTACCGTAAATATAATTAAGCATGTCAAATATTGTTTTTACGTTCAGTAATGGTCGCAGGTCTCAAACCTAGTGCAAAAAGAAAGTGTTTTACGATACCAGGATTAAAACCAACTACGACCACAGAATGAAAAAACGAACATTACATCTGCTTAACCACATTTATGGTAGCAGTAGCAGTATCGTGGAAGTGTGATCTGAACCTCGCTATTATTAGTAGCGCAATTTGCAAGTAAAATGATCACTTTTTGTTCCTATTTATTTAATAAATATGCTTTTTAAACTACAGTACAGTGTTCTGTAAGTTGTAAAAAGAAATGTAAGCTAAGAGCCCAACAATGCGGTTGTCCTCTGTCAGTCTGTTTATTTGTCTGTCTGTCTTATAAGACATTGAGCTACATTTAAAAACATTATACTATGTTGTATAAAAATAATGTACTCACTATGTTATAAGGCACTAGCTTGAAATATTCTAGTTTAGAAATAAACACTTATTCACTGGCACTGCATGAGGGAAACAGTGTCATTTGTGGCCCCGATACTGCCGTTGTTTCCTGAGGCGAAGCCGTGGGTGACAATGAGCAGTTGAGGGGCCACAAAACACACTGTTTTCCCCAGGTACCAGTAAATAAGTGTTTTGTTATTATATCAAGTGTTAAATGACAACAAAAATGTTGAGCAAAATTTTCAGACATTGTTTTGCATGAATAAAGGAAAACTGGAGAAAACGAAGACAACCTGAACCTGACGATCTACTTCTGGTATTCATATTTTTCTCTATGGAAAAATAAATGTAATGTTACCCACTGCCATGGGTTACATCACAATTTTCAGATCACCTGCATGCATGCAAGGACCGTGTGTGGTTTATCTATTTCAAACAAATTACTGAAAAACTGGCACTGCAGTTTATATACACCAATTCAAGTATTCAACTAATAATATAGTCCAGAAAATACAGTACTTACAACTGAGCATTGGGAAACTGGGGAAATTGAACAGCATTCTTAATCAGTATGGTAAAATTCACAGCTTGTTCGAGCAAGCAGGTGTGACTGTAGGGAGAAAAAGGAACATCAATTTTATAATAAATTCATGCAAGAACAGACAATAATAAAATGAGAACCACCAATGCTTACTTTTTTAGAGGTTTACCAAAATTAGTTCCCGGCATAGGAAGATGATCATATTCAACTGGACACCAGGAATATATTTCACACACATTATATGTACCGGTACTACTCTTTTCAGTTGAGTTTCTATCTGCTGGAACACACTTTCCAGTATATCTTCCTATAATATAGAGTATAGGTATACAAATTGACAAACACAACATGTTTTGGTAGGTCCAATGGTGTGACTACAGGGCTATATATGTAACTGGAGTGATATCTTTGTGGTGGTTCATCTTATCACAGAATAGTAATACAACCAGAAGTCCAACTTGAGTGAAAACTTGTCCGCATTTCTTCAATGCGCATGCACGATATTTTACACCATCCGACACCATCATACACAATGTCCTATGCAATCCTGGCAAGTTCCCCTGGCAGTTTTGAAAATGAAGGTCAAAACTGCCAGGGGAACTTGCCAGGATTGCGTAGGATGGCGACGAATCAAGATGCGCAAGGACATAATCTTCAAAGGTTCCGACACAAGTTGGACTTCTGGTTGTATTACTATTCTGTGATCTTATCAAGAGTACCGTATACTGTCAGAATATTTTGTATATCAAAGGCTAAAAAAACTCAACTTATCAGTGCTTTCAATGAGGCGAGCGCGATCGCGCTCGCGCTCGCCCACACGCTCCCAAGTTCGTTCTGCCAGCGCGATTGATCGCGCTGGCAGATAAGTAATTTGTCATAAAATGCGCTCGCAGATTATCTTCCACTGCCTAGAAATGGAGTAAATAAATGCTCAGTTGTATATAATATGAAAATAATGGAATATCTCTTGTTTACTCTGTGCAGGAGTATACAGTCTAGCTTATAAAAACAAATCAATAAACCGGCGGCGTGGTTTTGAATAACTTTATGCACGCATATTTACGAATTATGGCATCACAGGGAGATAAATTGTTCTTGGTTTTATTAAATTAACGGGTTTAGATATTAAATATTTTTAGTTTGTTTCTAGTGGTAGGCTAACTGCACTCTCCAGTGACGTACTGTATTGTCTTGCTGCATATTGTTTAATTGATATTGGTATTATTAAAAGACTAGCCGAAATCGGCGAAAATGCAAAATAGCGTTCGTTTGCTCACGGGGACGTCCGCTGCATGTTCCGGCGCGGCAATATCGGGATAAACACTACAAAATCTCAAACTTTATGCTGGTTGTGCAGATGAAAACCACAAATGACACTTAAAACATTAGTTTGAAGTTCATTTTTATGATAATAGACTGTTAAAATTGACCCAAGAAATGTAACAGGAAGTCATCAACATAAACCGGCGCTGTTTTTCAAGAAAAAACAAATCGCGCTGCCCAGTTGTGAAATCTGCTCTGGCGAGCGCGATCCATCGCGCTGGCGTATTTTATTCATTGAAAGCACTGACTTATATGGCTGGAAAACAGTGTAATATTTGTGCTGTATTTAATATTAACTTTGCCATGATTGCCATATTACAAACATAAATACAGACATTGAGACAACAGGCTGGGCAACCGCAACAGCTAATGCCAATTACTGCGACCCCAAAACAGATAGAAACACTTTACGAATTACAAAATCTAAACAATACAATGTACAAGATAAACAATAATGGATAGGTGACACAGTACACATAGTCTAATAACAACATGATGGTAGGATGTTCGTAAATTTCCACGCTGAATTTCATTTAACACACACACTTTTCCAAGTGCGTGGATCTTCTACGTTATAAGTATAATACATACCCAAAGCAACTTCTGATCAAAATAAATTCAACATTAAAATAACAATATCCTAATTTATTCAAATACATGTACTTGCCATGGCCGGTTGGCACTTCATCGCCCTCAGTACAATTAATATCATTCGTGCAACGAGCTTCAAGAAGTTCAACATCTTCAGGACATTTGCCTTGTTTCTGTCTTGGAGTGATAATCATATTCGTCATGACAAACACAGCATCATTTTCCTGTTAGAAAAACACATGAAAACAGAGAAGAAGAGCTCAAAAAGTTACGTTATGTTCAGAACTTATCCTTCGTTCAGAGAAGTTGCGCTATGTAGTACATTCAAAGAAGTTAAGATACATTCAGAAACGTTGCACTATGCTTCTAGCTATGTCACTCTAAAGTATGTTCTGAAATGTTACCTACTGTAACATTCTAAAAAGTTCACCTTACAGTGTACGTTGTGTTTTGTTTTGTTGTGTTTTGTGTTGTAACGGTACAAGTGAGGTGATTACGCTACATTAGTTGTTACGCTACATTTTTCAAAAATGAGCTTCGCAATTTTTTGTAGAACTGCTACACAGTTTTCAGAAATTTTCCTATTTGCTTCGCAATTTGCAAAGCGTTAATTTGGACCTTGCACTGTACCCCTACAGTACTAACCTCTGGTGGAATAACATAATCAGAAGAATCCCAAGTACGAGGTCCATCATAAAGTGTGTTTTTGATTTTTTTACCATCAACCGTGACTGGAAAGTCAAGTGATAGGTTAGTCAGTCCTGTTCCTTTCAGTTTTGTTGTCACTGAACTTAGTCCAATATCAATTTCTTGATAACCCTTTTGATAAATTATAACATACCTGACAGAATGAATAAAGACAAGATATTATTACAAGTGTTTGTCATGCGTTTGATACTGTATTACCAAAATTGCAAAAAGCAAAACCAGGTTGGTTCTCCATGTAAACATGTGCCTGGATTGACTTCACTTGCATTTTTCAATTCGACTGGACTGTCAATCTGCTTTCTGTATTAAACAGGGCCTAATACAGCCTGGTTTGATGTCAGTTTAAGTACAGTATTAATGCACCTATCAATGTTAGTCCCAAGCGGGGGGGGGGGGGGGGGGGTAAGGGGTGGTATTTTGATCAAAACACATGCCCCCAGGGTCGATATTTTGACACTGAATTCTCCCCGAGGGTGGGGTACTTTGGTCAATTTTTATTGTAGCCAAGGAAGACTGGGCATGAGTTTCTGCTGCTAGCTTTTGTTATGCTGTCAAAATGGAGTCGTCACATATTAGAGCCTGAGATAATTTAAGCATATCCAATACCTTATTAAGTTTAATATATGCATCTGTTGATATTTATCAGTGAGTGCATTAGTGATGAAATATTTATAATTTCTTATCTTTTGATTCTTTTTTGCAAAATATTACTGTAAAAACTTGTTGATCTTTTGAGATGTTGTTTGTGGACAAAATCTGTAGTCTGTGGAGAAATATATCATCTCACTTTTGGTTTATACCTTTAATTAATTGTCATAGCACAGCTAATAGGGTGGGGAATTTGATAAATTTTGACATGGAATTTTGTCCCAAGGGAGTGGCATTTGAAAATTTTTAATGTTAAATTGTCAAATCCCCACCCTTCGCCCAACCCCCCCCCCTACCTCGGGATGGGAGGGTAGGTGCATAATAGAAATTAATTTTAATGAGGTATATTTAGTTGTTAGTATAAGTAATCATATGATAGCGAGTACAATTAAGGATTTACACTACAAGTGATATTTGAAAATTTTGCCAAAATTGCACGAGCCATAAGGCGAGTGCAATTTGGCATAATTTTCAAATATCACGAGTAGCATGTAAATCCTTAATTGTACGAGCAAAATCATATGGTTACTCATTTATTATATGCATGACAAAATTACAACACGTACGCTTCGTACTCACTCACGCCTTTAAAAACATCTTGTTTCATTACTTGACAAGAAACATTTTCACTCTGGGTGTTCTCTGTACTCATTTCAAAATATTTACATGGAATTTTTAGTTCATACTATAGTGTACCACAAGTTGTTGGAAATGTGAAAACTTTCCATTGCAGAATTGGCCGCCATTTTGAATTTTATTGTGAACATTGTTCCCAGGGCCTTGGGAGCAGTACAATTAAAATAATAGTACTGTAGTACAATTAATAAAATAATTGTACTCCTCTCAACCAATCAAAATGCAGTAATTTTGTCATGCAAATAATAAATATTGATATAGAACAAAAGAAATTTCAGGAAACATGATACTGCACAGGATATATCGCAAAGTTCTTCCACATTTTAAAATATTCTGAGAACGTGACTGTTCATGTCTGCAGTCCACTGATCAAACGACTAGCTTTTAGCTGTATTAAATAAATTATAATTATAATTTATAATTTAATGACTTATATTGCGCGTTCTACATGACGAGATGATCGAATGCGAAAAGAAATTAAATATATTTGTGTTGTTCAGACCTCGGTTCAGACTTGAATCGAATGCCAAACAGAAAATATACTTGATCTACAATACCTCTAATGTTGGTATAATCTAATATTTCAACTCATATTTGGTCACGCTCGGCAACAAACACCCTTAAAAGCAAAACAAAAGTCAAAACAACAGCTGGGCTGTATACTTACCCGACAACATATCCCACAATAACCAGTTGTATAAATCGATTGATCAGACCAACCTTCTTGCTTTTGATGTGAACGATTTTATTTGTATCGTATTCCAAAACAGCAGCTGCTAAAGTGCTGCAGGCTTTATTGAAGTTCACCATGCTGTAAAGAAACACGAACTATAACTTGAAACACGCTGGTGTTTAAAGCCTTTACATGTAAAAGAAAATGAAACTGAATAATTTGTATCACGAGACGTTCAGACAAGCCACAGGGAACCCATCTTGGCAATTCGTCATGTCAGGCGGACTCGAAAGACGCGCGGGGGACTGTGGCAGGGGATTTAAAAAAAACGGTTGCTGGAAGCGGGAAAAAAGGCGGAAAAAAGGGGAAAACGGGGGGGAAAGAGGGTGTGCCACAGTCCCCCGCGTGTGCCACAGTCCCGCCTCCTCCACAGGCCCTCGTTGCATCATGGACAGGTCACAGCAGTCCCCCGCGCGTCTTTCGAGTCCGCTGCCACAAGGTGCCCTCGCGCTTTTTGACATGACGAATTGCCAAGATGGGCTCCCTGTGGACAAGCTAGACTACAACCTCGTCCCCAGGGCCATTTGTAGGGGCTGGGCCAAGATGGCGGCCAAAAACAAAATGGCGGGAACAAATGGCCCTGGTGGAGGCTAGCTCAAAATGCGCAGTATATTGCGCATTTTGATATCTAGAACTCAGCCCTTTACACAGTAATTATACCTAATTACACCTAATTATTGCATGGTTTGAAATATAATTTCCCGTGCCGTGAGCAGGAACAACCGACAAGGTCAAAATACAATATTTTTTTAAAAAAATACAAAATCAAACCGTCTGATTTACGCCATAAGCTCTTGACCAATCAGAGGCTGAGATAGCCTGGCCTCCACCAGGGCCATTTGTTCCCGCCATCTTGGCCCAGTTCCCTACAAATGGCCCTGGGTACGAGGTTGGCTAGACTATAGTCATGACAAGGAAACCGCGAGAAACCCGCGAGCGGAAAACGGAAGTATCCGGAAGCCAGGGTTTCGCACGCGAGCTATAGTTCACTGTGACTTCACAAAATTGTAAAATGTTTATTATTAAACCTAAACGGTTGGTTGTTTTATATATTTTGTAGATCATTATTACGAGTCTTCCTGGAAAATTTTGAGTCGATACAAGTTTTCCTTCTTTAGTTATTGCTGACGTCAGCATAATTTTCAAATGTGTTAAAAGTCGCATTGTGTACACAATTCAACATATAAGGCTTTGTTAAGCTTTAGAAGTGATGTCTAATTACATCTGATGTACAACCTGAAAACTCTGGCAAAAACTACACTTTATGCGAGCATTTGTTTTTCGGCCGCCATGTTTGTGTATCTAATTGGCGTCTGTGAGGTACACAAATATGGCGGCCAAAAAACGAATGCTCATATAAAGTGGAGTTTCAACCAGAATCTTTAGATTGTACATCAGATATAATTATTAGACATCTCTTCTAAAGCTTAACCAAGCATTGTATGACCAACTGTGTGTATGCTGACGTCAGCAATAATATAATTCAAAACTCTGTAACTCAAGAAGGAAAACTTTGTATCAACTTAAAATTTTCCAAGAAGACTCGTAATAATGATCTACAAAATATACAAACCAACCAACGTTGTAGGTTAAAAAATAAACATTTTAGAATTTTGTGACGTCACAGTGAAAACCACCTATATATATATATAGTAAAGGTGAGGTAATACGGGAAACATTTTTCTTCAACTTGCAACGTAACTTTGTTCCATTGCAAGTTGAAAAGCGTTGTTGCACGTATTACCACTTATGCACGTATTACAAGTTGAAAAAATTTGTTGAAAAAAGTAGACTCCAGTTCTACTTGCTGCAACATGCTGATTGAACTTGCAACAAAATCATTGTTGCGTGACAATGTTTAAGGTGGGTGGTGGTAATACGTGCAACAACGCTTTTCAACTTGCAACGCAACAATGTTGCAGCAATTTGTTGCTGACATTTGTCGCGACAGCACGACAGCAACTGAACCACCATTTTTGAAGTAGGGCAAACACAATGAATTTTGTTAAATGTATGTGACTTTATAGCCCTCTGGGTATAATAGCCCGTGCACCGAAACAATGAAATGGCGGCCATATTGGTGCACAATCTTAACTCAAACATTTCGTATTGTTTCACCACCACAACGGGGCAGCCGATCACGTGAGTGAAAACGATGATTCGCAAGAGTTGGGACATCTGTTGTTTACGGATCTCTCAAAGCTGATTGGGTAATTTCGGTCACATGGGCAATTTCCGCCATTTGGGATCCTAAATTAAACGAGCAACAATAGACCTTTAAAGCCTTTATATACAGGTGACAGAGTAGACGGCCCAAGGGGTTTATATGGCTGAGTACCTCCGCTCTCGGTATTTATCTATTATTTAATAATTTTGCCGATGTACGGCTCACGCTTAGCGAACAAAACACGTTTCACAACACAGAGGAGAACGTTTTCCACCGACTACACACACGTATGCACGGACCAGCGCACGAAACTGACAATTGAAACCTACGGAAATGCTCTAGTTTGCCCTGTTTTTCAACCCAGTTATGTCGTACCCAGCTGTCACAACCCAGCTGCCACACAAATCTCTCTATCATGAATAAAACCTTCTGAATCCTTCTTATTTGATAAGGATATGACAGCCTTATCAGCGCATCGTTTCCCCTCATCCTTTTTGAACTATCGTGCTGTGACGATCTGAATAACCAAGTTATGCATGTATGTCGTTGCAATTCGCCGACCTAAGCTGTCATACAAAGCTCTATCTTAAATGAAACCTTCTGAATCCTACTTATTTGATATGGATATGATAGCCTTATCAGCGCATCTTTTCACCTCATCCTAATATCAATACTACAGTAGTAACTAGCCAACAATTTAAGTAACCACTGAATAACGAGTTACTGAACAGTTACTGAATAACGCAGTTTCAGTTGTAGACTTAAGCGTGGGTGAGTTCAAATCTTAGTGATGGCCTTGCAACATCAGCAATTAGAATAACATGTTCTAAGGATTTTGGGTGAACGAAAATTTGAGTGTAGAATATAAAAATTTGTTTTCTTAAAATTCTTAAAATGTTTTAAGACCAAACCCGGGGACCAGTTGCGAAAAATGCAACTACACAGGCCTTCCGGCAGGAATTGAACGCACGACCTTGCGATTCTAGTGCAATGCTCTGACCGGCCATTGAGCCACGGAGGGCGTTGCCGAGAGCTTGATCGCGAGTTCTGTATATATAATAAGGTGGTAATGCCAGGAGAGAATTGGGTATATTATAAGTAATATTGGGCATTTCACTCGATTACATAGTTTAATTCTAAGGATTTTGGGTGAAGGAAAATTTGAGTGTAGAATATAAACATTAAATATGTAATCGAGTGAAATGCCCAATATTACTTATAATTAGAATAACAGACATCTACTAATTGGTAATAAAATGAAAATAAAGTAGAAATTACTATCGCAAGTGAAGTGCTGCCTCAAATGGGACAAAAGTTACTGAACAATAGTTACTGAATAACGCAGTTTCAGTTGTAGATTTAAGCGCGGGTGGGTTCAAATCTTAGTGATGGTCTTCCAAGTTCCAACAGCAACAATTAGAATAACAGAGATCTATTAATTGCCGGCAATAAAATTTTCCAGTATGGGTGAGTAATCTCGAATTTAATATAATTATCTCACTTTTTTTAAGTTTCTGATATGCTCATCACGTCTTGTCTCTTGAGGTAGGGTTACCCTATAGTTCATTGTCTTTCCGCGTTTCGTTTATACATGAGTGCTAGGGTGACCCTTTACCCTATCAGCTTGCTAGGGTAACCCTGGCGGCAGGGCTATATCTTTTTAGCAAACGCGTTTACATGGATTATGTAAACAGGCTTGCTACATGTTTCAAATGAGGGGGGGAAAACGCGTACCGGACAAAATGTCTTAATGATTTTGTGGCTGCCTTTCCTGTTCTTATACACCTTGTGAAGTCTTTTGAAGATATCGAGCAAACAGTGACGCCAACAACAACATGTAAACCAAAAATATACCCTACTCCATGTAAACAATGGCTATGTTTTCACTCGCTTCAAAGGGTAACCCTTCTAGAAGGGGTACCCTACCTCCATGTAAACAGTCTAGAAGGGTTACCCTTTGAAACGAGTCAAAAGATAGCCATTGTTTACATGGAGTAGGGTGACCCTTGTAGCAGGGCTAACTCTTCTAGTTAAGGATATGACGACTAGAATTAAGATCTGCCTTGAAAATATATCTGTAACCCCCCGAGGGGTACTCTGGCAATTTCTGGGTAGGGGTGAGTATCCCAGACCTAAAAAGGCGATTTTCCATACCCTCCCAGGTCTAAGCTCAAATCAATCCCGACCCGAGTCGTTGCAGTTATTTACTAAGGACCTTACGAAGTACGACGGCAACTTCAACGACGACGTCTTCTAAACAAAATAATTCTAGTTGTGGAACAAAGAGAATGAATAATTTTTAGTCCCAAGATTAATCTCAACAGCGTCCTCGTTCTTTATACAACGCCACTTCGAACATTTTCACGTCTTCAGGACGACGTCAACGGCCAAAAGATGAGAACTGTTGTTTGAGATTGACCTCAATACAGACACTACAATCTTTTTAGCAGTACTGCGGCATTTTGAAAGTCATTAAACTAGCTTCAAATATCAAATATAACAGTCAGTTAGCCGTGACCTTTTTTAATAATAAAGTTTATGTTGCTTTTTAACCGCCGTCGTCGTCCTAGTATCGTAAGGTCCCTACTAGCTTCCGCTGAACGACACATCGATATGAAAAAGTAGTCTGTCCGAATCCTGTCGACCCTATCTCAGACCAAATTAGGCACCAGACCCAGGAGACCCGGCTTAGTTTTAATCCTACTCTTATGTTAAAGTGCCTATGTCATCCTCAGGGGCTTTACATATATGGAACATTATACTAATTGGAACATTCTGAGAAGATTTGTAATATATCTTCTCAGGCGAATATTTCATCTTCATGGATTTTTTTCCCGTTAAAGTTGACGGAAGTGACGTTGAAAGAGGAATTTGTCTATATGAAAACCACTTTACAGATTCCTCTTTTGACGTCACTTCCGTCAACTTTAACGGCATAAAAAATCCATGAAGATGAAATTTTCGCCTGAGAAGATATATTACAAATTTTCTCAGAATGTTCCAATTAGTATAAATATGTAAAGTCCCTGAGGATGACATAGGCACTTTAAAACATCCGATTTGCAAAACTAGTACTTATCAGGCCTCTTATTTTAACCGGATTGTCAAACTATGGAACAATATTCAATTGCTCTAACTCTAAAAGCCCGGGCTAAAAATGTTTTCTTCTTAAATTTAGGTTTCTTTAATAATAGTTTGCATGCATGCATGCATGCATGCACGCTTGGTACCCGCGCGGCATACCGCGGCCTTTTGGAATTTGGCTCTGTCTAAAGCCGCAAGTTTGTTTGCATGTTGTAATTGTTTCAAGACGTAGTTCGAGTTTTCTGTCGATTGTGATTCTAATCTTATTGCATGTAAAGCGCATTTGCACAAGCGTTATTCTTTACAACAACATTGCTTGCGGGCAGGGGAGATGTACGCTGTTGTGAACACAATGCCGTCCAGAAAGAGGATACGGGTGACTCCCATTACAACGGAACGACTTTAGTGAACAAGTCTATAAATAATCTATTTTAGATTATGACACGTTTTAGATTATAACATCTTAAGGCTTTCAGTTCTAATTCTAGACTTGATAATCTCCTTACAATGTTATCCTGTTTTAATATCCAGCGACAGATCGACACCCGGCTAATCAATACATCATACGTCACAAACTGTGCTTGGCTTTGCCGTTTCCCTCAAGTACAGATCCACAAAACGTTATTATCAACAGAAATTCGCAACAAAACTGCATCAGTGGGACCACAGCGGTCAATGATAAAATAGCACGCTGTGTATAGTCACAGAATGGAAGACTCTGATAACACAGATATTGGAAAAGCTATAGTTACAACAAACAAGCAATAATAACCAAGTGCGCAACCATTTGAACTAGTGCGCAGCCATTTGAACTAGTGCGCAACCATTTGGACTGGAGTAGTACATTGCTCCTCTTAGTATACATTACGATAGACGGTTTTCGGAAACGTTTATACTCAGCAAAGTTAATAATCCTCTTTGGCGCATATCAAAACATACTTGTGTTATCGCCTTATAAACCGAGTAACTTCTTCCAAAATAAACAACAAATCAAGTGCAACGATGGTATCCTGTTCTTTACTCCCGGAACGCGTTTTTTTTTGTAGAATTTTTCCAATCGTGAGACGGACTCTTGATCTTTTTAAGAAACCCAGAAAGGACTAGTGAGCCGGAAACAGATATGGAAATCTCGAGTGCGACAGCTCGGCGACTGGTTTCGATGCGGAGGATCTGATTAACGAGGAAAGATGCTTATCAAAAAATGTTAAAAGATACCTTTGTGTGTACTTTTAAATGTTTTTACTGCAGGCAGGAAGGCGATAGCACAAAAGTTGTTATAAGTGAAAAGCGGTGCACACGATCACAGAACGTGGGTGGCACCACTTTCACTCAACTCTCAAAGAAGCTGTGTTAAGTACGTAGGAAATCGAAATGAAATCAAGTAATTATCCAGTCAAGTTGACCATCACAGCAGCTGCATTTTTCAAGTGTGTGGATATGTCTATTTATCAGTTGTGAGATCCAAGTGGCGTTCTGGTTACACCGTCAAACAACTAAGAACCGGGTCGTTAGGAACTAATAGCGTACAAGACACAGAACTGATTCCAAGAATCTCTTGAAACAACTAGAAGAAACCTTAGCTCCACATCGAAGGGGCACTGAAGGTAGAGTTGTCACTAATTTATTTTAAAGCTTTTAATTATCTGTCTATATTGTATAAAGGGAAGAAACCAGATGCAGTAGAATAGTTAACTTCCAAGTTGTTTTTACGACCTGGGAGATCCCAAGGGCGCTATACGGCAGGTCAACAAAGGGATAATTTACAATATCAGGAGTAGAAAAAGTTGTTGCTATTTTACAAGAATGCTGTTTGACAGCGGGAGAAGGAAAACAGTTTTATACACTACTTATCTCTTGCTAATCATTATTCAACCGAAACAATAGTCCACCGCGCAGTCAACATCTATTTATCAGTTAGCCAACACACATGAGGGTCGAATGTTAGGTTAGAGATGGTTGACATCCAAGCAAGAAGGTCATTATATCTACAACTTATACGAAGTCAATTGGGTTATGCCTCCCAGGTATGGTGTCCTCAAACCATTGAATCGATCAGTGCCATCGAAAAGGTGCAGAGGAGGGCGACGAAGTACATCCTAAACCTCGGTTATATGTCCGACATCCCTTATCCCACCAGGCTAAACAAGCTCAAACTTTTGCCTATTACATACTGGCATGAATATCTGGATTTAGTTATGCTTTATAAAATAATTAATGGTATGGCGTCTGTATCACACGGCGTGCGTCTTGTTGCCGTTTCCTCAAGGAAAACTCGAAGCTCATCCAATGATGACTGTATAAGTCTAACTGTTCCTTTTGCAAGAACTGTAACTTTTCAGAAATCTTATTTTATTAGAACTACCAAAGTCTGGAATATTCTTAATTCAGACTTGAGAAACAAGAACAAATCTTTTAGCTCTTTTAAATACGGACTAGTACTATACTACCGCGATGCTCTAACAAAATCGTATGACACAGAAGATCCGAGAACCTGGAAGTCTGTGTGTATTAAATGCAAAAGAGCTAGGTCTCTTGTTAACAGTATAAATTGTTGTTTTTAACTATTGTATTTATATTATGTAATTTTAATGTTTTTAGTTTATCGGGACCGCAGTAATTGGGGTCAAACCTGTTGCGATATCCCTAACATTTTTTACTGTTTTTATGTAATGTGCTGCATGAAGCTTAATAAATCATAAATCATAGAGTAGAAGCAATGGAAAAACATTAGGGACCTTAAGATGCTAAGACGACGACGGCGCTTAAATATCAAGATCATTTTTTCAATTTAAAGAGGTCACGGTTAACTAACTGTTATATTTAATATTTGAAGCTAGTTTAATGACTTCCAAAACGTCCCAATACTGCTAAAATGACTGTAGTGTCTGTATTGACGTCAATCTTAAGTGCTTAAACAACAGTTCTAAACTTTTCGTGAGTTGACGTCGTCCTGAAGACGTGAATTCACATGTTAATGGAATACTTGAATAGTATATTCTGTATTTTATAATTTTTTCATTAAAATCTTCAAGTGGTTTATCATCAGAAAAGAAAAACACACACACAAATGCCTACATTGACGTTAGGTAGTCACTGGAGTCTCAAATCGACTCTTCCGATCTTCACAGTTTTTGGTCAGTTGGAACTTGGAAGATATAGTAACAAGTTTGTACGCCAAGTTTTACGTCGCTGCTTTCTATACTTTTCAAGATATTGCCGGCAATATCTCATCTCCTAGAGCAAGGTATGCAGAGTTGACCTTGAAAATTTCATCAAGATAGCTTGAATACTTCTTGAGATATCCCCATAAACATTTAATAATCCCTTACTAAAACACGTACACCATTATTCAACATGGCGGACGAGCTATATTTTTGGTTTTGGAAACTTCGTATTGGTAGCGTGCGTCAAAGAACAACGGAACGGAACTACGGAAGACATTGGTACACGAGAAAGAGTAATAGCAAAAGAAACAAAGGAAACAAAGAATAGCGAGATGGAAGCTTCTACAGCAGGGCAAAAAAAATGCATTTTATCGTATTAATAACACCGTTTTAATAGCAAGCGTTTTTAACTTCCCGTTGCGTTTACACGGCCAAGTTAAGCGCGATTAACTGATCGTGATTACAATAATTATAATAATAATAATAATAAATAATAATAATTATAAAAATAATAATAATAATAATAAGATTTGTCTAGTTTCGTTAAGTTTCCGGGGGTGGGGGTGGGGGGTGGGGTGGTGTTCCCTTTTGACACCAAAATGTGCCTTTTTATCTGATAAAACGTGTGATTTACGCGATTTTTGCTTTTCCCTTTGAAATGAAATGCTACGCACCCTTACTTATATAATATAAATAAAAATCTTTTCTTATTAACCTTTTACGAGTCCGGCCAAACTCAATACAAATAAGGTCCTCTAACATTTAAGCTAATTTGCTTCGAGTTCGACTCCCATAAAGTTAAATGTTTGCCTCAAGCTTCATAAATATTAAGGGCTGTTTAGTGTTTACATGAGCCGGGCTAGCCCGGCAAACTGGGCTGACTCGTGTCACGAAATTCTTTCCTCGGCCACAAAAAGAGATTTTAATGAACGTTAGGATTCGTTTACATCTAAACTAAACCAATTCTTCTTTGTACATTTAGTTTACGCGAGTTTCAAATCCACAGTGAGATCCTAATCAATCGCGTGAGCCCAGTTAACCGGGCTAGCCCAACCCCTAAGGGCCTGTTCACATGAGGCGAGTTATCTCGGGGGGTAGGGATAACTCGGGGGGTAGGGATAACTCGGGGGCTAGGGTCAAAGTTGACCCTATTTCACATGATAAAACGCAACTACCGAGTTGTCCCTGGCCCCCGAGATAACCCTAGCTTCATGTGAACGCTTCACCCCAAGTTATCCCGAGCAACAGCATAAATACGCATGCCTAAGTTGGACCCTACCCCCCGAGATAACTCGGGTGAAAGCGTTCACATGGAGGTAGGGATAACTCGGGGGCTAGGGTTACCCTATCGCTCCGACCGAGTTATCCCTATCCCCCGAGTTATCTCGGTCTCATGTGAACGGTTTACTTTTTTAACATGGAAATAAACTAACACCGAGTTATCTCGGGGGATAGGGATAACTGCGAGTAACTTACTTCTACTAACGTTATAATAACAGCAACACCATAACTGGGTTTTAATATCTCTTTATATGTATAAGCTAGTTAGAGCTAAACATTATAATTATTATTTTTATAATTATTATTATTTATTATTATAATTATTGTAATTATTATATAGAGAATAATACATGGATGTGCGGAAATATGAAATTTATTTCGAGTGTTGACCAGGATATCTCACGAGTGAGCGAAGCGAACGAGTGACATATCCTGGTCAACACGAGAAATAAATTTCATAATCCAAGCATCCATGTATTGTTCTGTTTATTATATAAAAAAATTGTCCTATTGCCTTGCAGAAATTGCATTAAACTATAATGCTGATTCAATGTGAGATTATCACTTTTATTAGTGCCGGAAAAATCAATAAAACACTCTATTTTATATAATAAAATTACTTATTATTATTTATTGATTATTATTTATTGATTATTATTATTATTATTATTAATATTATTACTATTGTCATCGTCCATCGTCCATCGTGCATGTTTTAGCAAATTTTGGCCGTGTAAACAGGGCTTAAAAGTCGAGACAAAAAAGTCGAGAGTCGAGACAAAAAAGTCGAGAGTCGAGACAAAGAGGTGAACTCTATGCTATTGGAGCAAAAAAAATATATAACTGCGGCTGCCCCGTACCCAGACGTCTCCGTTATATTTTTCTTTTCGCGAGTTCTCATTTCTCAGCATCCAGAGAGCCATGGTTAGCTCTGCGTTCGCATGCGATTTGCGCGCAAGTTTTACTAATAAATTCTGAAGAGACGCCCGTGGAGAAGGCAGTAACTGCGGAGTAATAAGTGACACCAATGTGTGTTCCAAAGTGTCTAATTTCACGGACATTAACTCATTCCTGTCCGAGGGCTTCCCCAGAGGTGAATAAAATCGTCTGGCGTTAGCCAGAATAAAATACTAAAGACCAATTCGGACAGGAAAGACTTAGAGAGATAGTTTATAAAGAGATAGTTTTTAAACTTACTTTATTTACACTTGATAACCCTACTGATATCAGCCAGAGATCTATATAAACTGTTCTCCCTAGAGGTCCACCAAGGGCCATCTGTCATAAACGTGATATTATCTTGGTATTTTTCGGCATGCATTAGTGCATTACGAAATTCAGAGAATAATTCATAAGACACTGCGTGCATGGAGTGATCAATTGTATATAAATTCTCTCATCGTCAGAGTGAAACCAAAAAATAAAATATAGTTTAGAGCAAAAAAATTGTTTTGTGCGTTTATCTTACATCCATGCATGGCGACAACGTTACTTTTAACTTTCTTTCCGTAACGTCTCCTTTCCGATGCGATTTTTCTTGCAACAAATAGCCTGAATGTTGCATGTACCAACTTGCGATTTTGTTATTTTGCTGTGAACGTGTTTAACACCCTCTTTGCAACTTAAGAGTTTTTTTTCATGGATAAATTTGTTGCCAAGTTGCAAGAAAAATCGCACAGAGTAAAAAGATAAAGTTGTCCCACAATAACAATACGAAAGAAAGAGTTTATCAACAATGTGTTTAGCCATACCATGCATGGCTTTGCTGAGACGTCTACTCTCTCCTTGCTGAGTAAAATCGTCTGGTGTTCAGCCCCGCACAGACGACCAAGTTTTCCTTGACAAGTTTTTCCTTGACAAATTTTATTTGTTCGTGTGTACGACACAAATTGACAAGTTTTTCCTTGACAAGGAACCCTGTTCAAAAGCTGGTCATGCTAGCATGTCCAACAGCGCGTTCCGTGTCGCCTTTCATACGCAACATAGCCGGAGGCTAATTGCGCCCTTCATTCAAATTCTCCCTCGTTTTACAACAATACGCGACTAAAACTCCAATGTGGTTCCCATTAACTACACATAAACCTTTATAAAAATCGTGTGTATATAGTCGTCAAGGAAAACTTGACAAGATCATCTCCTAAGCTTATTACGCGAACTTGTCCAACCGTACACACGAGCAATTACAACTTGTCAAGGAAAATTGTTGGGGAAAAAACGTGTTCATCGTACACACGAGCAAGGAAAGCTACCAAGGAACTTGTCAAGAAAAACTTGGTCGTCTGTGTGGGGCTTTAGACAGAGTAAAAAGATAAAGTTAATTGTCCCATAAAAACAATTATACGAGTGAAAGAGACTACTTAATATTATTATCAAGAATTCAAGAACCACAGTGGCGTTACGGTGACGTAATTACAGATTTACAGACAAAAGGGAGCAGGATAAAGGGCGCGTTTGACCAATTACTAACATGATGAAAACATTTTACGACGCAGACACACGTGCGGCGGTGTAAAATATCAGAAGAAAGATTAAAAGATACGTACCATTAGGATAACTATAGCTGTAGAAAAATTGACGTTATTTATAGGTTGGTCAGCCTCCTCCGCAAGTCCACAGGCATCTCAAATCAGAAACCGCAGGCTCAAGCTGGGAAC
Organism: Paragorgia papillata; assembly: GCA_035771165.1. NCBI lineage: Eukaryota > Metazoa > Cnidaria > Anthozoa > Scleralcyonacea > Coralliidae > Paragorgia > Paragorgia papillata. The sequence continues at coordinate 905,357 of JAWNZC010000002.1, read as the reverse complement.
GGAAGTCAAGATCGAAGTCCCCGCTTCCCGCGCGCTGAGGCCACAGAGAGGCTAATAGGTTGGTGGGCTGCCAAATTAGTTAGTGTATCATGGTTAAAATGGATCGCTCAAAAGGACACCAGTTACTTTGCGCCTTTTCCCAGCTACTTGTCAAAGTTTAGTCACCGCCTACCTATCGTGAAATCGCTTAACGCCTGTTACGAGAATGACGTCATTCGTTGATCATAAGTTAGTTACCCCACTTTTCCCGGGTTGCCTATATCGATGACGGACAAAGAATGGGTCCTTTTCCCCACCTCTGACCATTCTCTAATATATAAATTTATAATTGATTGATCGGACTGCGGGCGCGCTGAGCCCGCAGTAAAAAACATATGGCAGAATAAGGTCAGCGGTCGCTATTTGAAGCCTGCCATCTTGGATGGTGGAATGGTGGCAAAGCCGGATGTAAAACTACTCGGTCCCAGACTTTTCCTACTATCCGAGAGCTCTCGCGATAGTAAGAAAGGTTTTTGAGCGCTCTCCCAACTTCCTAACTGCATCCATAACTCAATGGAGCACGCCAAACCACGAACCATTTCGTTTAGAACAGAGAATCAGACACAAAACAACGAAACGGACACCTTTAAAAACCAAACATTTTAATCAGAATAAGAGAAGAAAAACATTCATAAAATGGTAATCAGATATTTCGATCTTAGTTCAAAATCATCTTCAGGTCAATGTTATCAGTCAGAGACAATGTTAATACCTTTAGAGAAAGTTATCTTCAGACAAATTAAGTCATCATCACGAGTCCAGCCGTGATTTCGGGGAAGGTACGAGTACAGCAGCCCGAGATACGGCTGCAAGTCGAGTCTATCTTTTTGTCTGATCCAAAAATTTTAGGCTTTTTCCAAGATGTTTATGCTCTGAACTATTATTTCGGTATCGATGTTTTCAAACTGATAATAGCCTACTTACCGCAAGGGGAGGATAATTCCTCTCTTCTTTCGTCTCATGATTGGGTAAACACATGACGTCGATCAAATCTCTAGAGCTTGAAGCAAAACCAGACGTCGTTCTTCGCCTTGAATACACAACTGTCGTGCTTAAACACAGCTGTATCAAGAAACTGACACCGTTCTATTTAGAAAAACTTCGGTTTTAGGAAACCTTTTCCGAAATATAACTCAATTCCAAGACAACGATCGCGGGGGAGGGGTGTATTTCATAATTGATATACCAAAAAGAAACAAGCTAGGAAAATAGTGTCATACGAAATTGCCAATTAACGTCGCTTTATTTAAAATCTTTTCAGAAACCTATTATTAATGGGGATCGTTAATGAAACCGTCCCATACTCAATTGTTTATTTATAGCCCTAATTAATGAAAAAAATGGAAACTACAGATACCTCGGTTTCGTACGCCCCGAGAAGGATGCTTAACAACAGTTATCATTAGGAATTAAAAACAAACAAGTAGCCCCTAGTAGGCAATATAAGAATCCCCGAGACAAGAGCAAAGATATATCCTCGTTTATTTCGGCATTCGCGTGAAGGCAGCTGACAATTATCCCCTGGTATATTCTATTTGTTCAGCTCTCGTCAATTTAAATGAATAAATCTCAGTCTACCAGGTCAACAAAAGGCGAAGGATTACAAATGCGCGATGTAGCGCGGATTAATTGGTTTTAACGAAACCACAATGACTTATGTTCCTTGATGGAAAAAAACTTGAGCGTTGTTTGGCGCAGGTGCTAGGCGCGACAATCGGGCAGACACCGCTATTCGTTAAGTCGAAAGCAATCCAACGTGTTGTACGAGTTTGCTTTGCGCTCTCTCAAAGACTCCCAACTCACCTTGGGACAACAGAGTCTACGGCCGTGCAAGCCAAAACTACAGGGAGTGAAAAAGGTTTGAAATTTTCTTCTTTAGTAGATATACACAGTTTCTAGTTTTTTTTACGCGTCTCTTCTCTGTATAAGTACCTTTAGTTGCAAGTACACGCTATTTCTTAAACGATTATTGAATTGTTCCTATTTTAATTAAGTATACTGTTGCTTCCAAGGACAGAAAAGATATCCCCCCAAAATTCCGTCTCGATCCTTCACCGCGTAGTTTGTGTAGTTTTCTGCGCACGTACTCACGGACTAAGTCTCTATACCGTACTCAATTACAGTTTACATGTTTCTGAAAGTTCCACAGTTGACACACATTAGGGAAAACATTCGCCCTATGGGGTCTAGTCTCCGCAAATCAGCTTTTAACACAATTCGCGCTGTTCCAAAGAATGTTTCATACTGGTATTTTAAAAAGCGGTAAGAATCACAGTGGTAGTATCCACATTAATTCACAATTGTTGGCATCGTTTTTTCAACCTTAAATTGATCACTCCACAACCGACATTGAAACAAACTGCAACAGTAAGTAGTCCTTGACATTCATTGTGTGTCTGTATGTAGTTTCTCAGTTACCGCGATACATTGTATTGCTTGTATTAGCATATACCGATGCTATTAGAGCAGAGCATTTGGTGTTAGGGGGTCTTTATATATGGAGGAGGATGGCCAGCCCTCTTGGTAGGACAAACTTTTACAAGGAATTACGTTGAGATGCGGGAGCTCGGCAAAGAGGGCTACCTCTTTACCGAGCTCCCGCAGCTCAGCGTAATTCCTTGTAAAAATTTGTTTGCGTTTACATGACAAGAAGGCCAAGCCCTCCTATAGGCGGGATCTCGCTATTGACAACCCGAGATCTGGAGATCGAGGGCTGGAAATTTCCCATTAATTTCCAAGAGGGCTGATGTAAACACCTCCTTAGAATACATGCACACGAGTTCACTTGAAACGAAAGGTTATTAAAAATAAATAGCTGAGCCTGAGGTAAAGCTTTGAAATCCTCACGTACAGTAGCAGTTTGTTTTATAAGTTATGCTGGGTGTTACTAAAGAATAAGTTAATATCAGCTATCAGGGGAAAAAAATGCTGTATATCTGAAACGGAGTACAATTTTAGCATTCTGTAGAAAGTGACTGAAAAAAAAATATCCATCAACTGGGACTATTTTTCAAACTAATACCAGAAGTTTGGTAGAGCGAAATAACAGTTTAAAACAACAGTCAATTACAATATACAGTTGCCTGAAGATCGCCTCAAGACGGAGACGTGAAACTCAGAGTAGCAACGACTACATTTTAGGATTCAAACACACACAAATCGTTACGATCGGCGTAAAATGTTATGTTTCTACTACAGTAAAAACCCGCTAACAAGAACCTACCACTATTAAGAACCGCAGGCTGAAATTAAGAATTTATTTATATAAGAATAAGAATATATAAGAATATAAGAACCTATCCCAGGCTGATTTGGTAAAATGTGGGTTCTTGTTGGCGCGGTTTTTACTGTACCCGAAACGTATTTTATGTTATTTTTCACTAAAGTCCTTTTGATAATTTAAGTGGATTCTTGATATTATATACATCTATATAAAAATATACCTTATATATTATTAGCCTTGCCATAAAAAAGCATTGCGCAGCTCCTTGAGTACATTGTAGATATACAATCATGTTCGATTACGAGTGCGGTTGTAATGTGGTTGTATGTTGTTGGTTTTTTTAAAAAGTTTACTAAAAAGGCGGTCCTTGACGACAGATGTTAAAAAACCCCATCTAGTTTGGTTCACAAGGAGAAAAGGCTCTTAAAAACCATAATCACTAATCATGTAAATACTCCTAAATATTTGGTTTGAGTTATCATAACAATCTACACACTCTCATCCAAGTCAAGTAGTAAATGAGCGCCACAACTGCGACAAAAAGGCGCCGCATTTTTCTAATTACTTCTCAGCTCTATATGATGCCTTTAATGGGCATTTTCCCCACAGAATTCTGCTAGATTTCTGGTTGTATTCTGATAAGACTGCATATTATAATTTATCTTTGTTTTATTGAGATAATTTTGTCTTCTTTCCTCTTACGTTTAAAATGACTGAATTAGGCGCCTTGTTTTAAGTGCATGTGTATCAAATTATCGTGAATAACTTCCCTCTCTTTACAAAAGAAAGAAACTAACAATTCATAACGCACGTAGACGCACCTTTAAGGGCTGTTTACATGAGCCGGGCTAGTCCGACTCACTCGTGTCACGAAATTATTTCCTTGGCCACAAAAATAGATTTTAATCAACGTTAGGATTCGTTTAGATCTAAACTAAATCGATTCTTCTTTGTACATTTAGTTTACGCGAGGAGTTTCAAATCCACAGTGAGATCCTAATCAATCGCGTGAGCCCAGTTAACCGGGGCTAGCCCGGCTCATGTAAACAGCCCCTTATTGATTTTACTCTGGCTAACGCCAGGCGATTACCCCTGGTAGTCAAGGGGTTAAAAACCTATGGGGGTATTACCCCTGGTAGTCAAGGGGTTAAAAACCTATGGGGGTATTACCCCTGGTAGTCAAGGGGTTAAAAACCTATGGGGGTATTACCCCTGGTAGTCAAGGGGTTGAAAACCTATCTCACTGCTTAACCCTTTGACTCCTAAGCACGCATGTAGATGCACCTTTAGTATTTTACTCTGGCTAACGCCAGACGATTTTACCCGTCAAGGGAATATCCCGTGGTAGTCAAGGGGTTAATTAACCCATTCGTGCACGCACTATTTTTGTAAGGCAATTTTACTTTATTTACTGTCCGACAATTTTAACGCCAGACAATTTTATACTCGTCAAGAGAAAACGTCCCAGCAAACTCGGTATAGGAAAGGGTTGAGCCGTGGTTAAATTAAACACATTGTTGATTAATATATACGTTCACTGTTTGTTGTGGGACAAGTATATATTTCTTTGTCTAACGCCAGATAATTTTACTCGTCAAGGGAAGACGCCCAGCCCCGGTATACGCTGCGCATATGAAAGAGTTTATAAGGCCTGTTTGAGACGGCGTGCTTTTCATGTGCCGAACCTAATAGGAGAGATTAAGCCTGGTTTCCATATAGCCGTAAGAGTCGGCGGCATGGCTGCGCCAAGAGGCTATGGTCCAATCGCATACAGCTTTTTATGTACTGTATCTAATGCATTAATTATTAAAATATATTTTCTATATTAGGTTCACAGGAACACGAAACGGTATTTGGTGCGACCCATTTGGTTCGCCGTATAAATTGACTTCCGTGCTAAATAGATTTGAGTCGTCCCAAATTACTATTAGATTCGGCACATGAAAAGCACGCCGTCTAAAACAGGACTTAGGGGGCGATTACATGGACCGGGCTGGATCGGTTAACTGGGCTAGCCCGCTTTATATATAAAACGCATGTTTTTTTAACATTTTGATTACATGGCAAGCGGGCTAGCCTGGTTTGCCGGGATCTCGGTTGTCGCAACCAGGCTAGCCCGGTTAACCGGGATGAAAATGTCCATGTAATCGTTTTCATCCCGGTAAACCGGGCTGAAAAACTGTTGATCTCGCTTCGATACGCGTTCGTTTGCTTGACTGTGTGAATAAATAGTGCTGAAAGGAATTGAAATAGAACATCAACGTTGTTTGTGTGTTTCGTGATCAAAGCGAAGATTTAATAAATTAATTAGTCTTCGTGAAGACGCTTTCCTGGGTTAGCTAAGACTTTAACAATCTTTTTATTAACGATGGGCTTACAAAATAAATAGACTAATTAGTGTAAAACTGAAGTAAAACTAACGTAACTTTGCCCTTATTTACTTGATAATTGCGAATTTCGGCCTGAAATCATCTCGTCTCACCGGCCAGCCCGCTCCATGTAATCGTTTCGTAAACTCATCCCGGTTAACCGGGCCAGCCCGGTCCATGTAATCGCCCCCTAACACACTGTTCATAAAAAGTTCAAATGTTTGTTGCGGGACAAATCTATATTTTTGCTTTGTCTAAAGCCAGACGTTTTTACTGGCCAGGAGAAGACGCCCCAGCACGGCATTCATGAAAAGGTTAAATCTAAGCGATCAGTCATCAGTCAGTCTGGTCCCGGGCTGAGTTTATGAAACGATTACATGGAGCGGGCTAGCCCGGTAAGCTGGGATGAGTTTTGAATTGACGTGGATGATTTGAGACCGAAATTCGCAATTATCAAGTAAATAAGGGCAAAGTTACGTTAGTTTTACTTCAGTTTTACACTAATTAGTCTATTATTTATTTTGTAAGCCCATCGTTAATAAAAAGATTGTTATAGTCTTAGCTAATCCACGAAAGCGTCTTCACGAAGACTAATTAATTTATTAAGTCTTCGCTATGGTCACGAAACACACGAACAACGTTTTGATGTTCTATTTCAGTTCCTTTGAGCACTATTTATAGAACGCCTATACAGTGTGTATAAAAAAAACCCTGAACCCTTATTAGAAAACAACCTATTGTAGTAGTTTGAAAGCCCTAAGCACTTCGCTGAACCCACAGATGCGTAAAACACACGGTCTTATACACCTGGAAAATTAAGATAACTTGAAGTGTATGCATGGTGAAAGTATTTAAAAGCATTTTATAACGCAGCGCTTTTAGGGCTTTCAAACTACTACAATAGGTTGTTTTCTAAGGGTTCAGTTTTTTTTATACACACTGTAGAACTGTGGGCCTAATTATTGTGACTAATTCCCTTGTTTAAAATTCCTTTGGTTAATCTGTTCTCTTTAAAATACAACTGCAGGGCAAATTATTGTTATTAATTTAAACTTAGGTGCTGATTACAAGAACCGGTTAACTTGGCTGATTATACAAGAGGCCGGTTAACTTGGCTCACGCGATTGATTAGGATCTTACTGTCGTTTTAAAACTCGCATAAACTAAATTTACAAAGAAAAATTGGTTTAGTTTAGATATAAACGAACCCTAACGTTGATTAAAATCTCTTTTTGTGGCCGAGGAAAAAATTTCGTGACAAGAGTCAGCCCGGCTAACCCAGCTCATGCATAATTGGCCCCTAAAATTAAAACATTATAAATAGTCACGCAAGTTCGAAACTGAATCCGACATTTCTTGCCATACGTGCAAAGAATTTAGTAGCAGTAGTCTTGAAAGGGTGGAGGAACACACGCAGTCATCCACTCGGAAGGGTACACCTTAGAAAAGGACAAGGGTATGTTTTATAACAAATTTATTATTTTGGACAAATTCTGCTTTTTGCTATAGACACTTTCGCTTAAGTCTTATTAGACATTGCATTTTTCATTTTTTTTGGGAGATACAACATTGCAAACTTCTGTTAATACAATTTCTGTCCACTATCATTTACGTTATTTAACGCATATTTTCGCTCTTCAAAGTAGATATTTTCGAAAACGGCGTTTCCACGTTCTCGTGTGGACGGCAAAAACGTATATTTTTGTAAAGGCTAATGCTTAGAGCACAGTGGCGGCGTGGCTCTGAAATAGGGGCCGGGAAATGACAGTTCTAGGGCCCACTTTCAGTGTTCATAGGAAGAATTTAGAACTGCTCATTCTCAAATTTGTTTTGGCTCCTCATGTTTAGGGGGGTCTGGAGGCATGCTCCCCCAGAAATTATTTGAAATTTGGGTGTCATTGTATAAAATAAAGTAAAACAAATGTTCTGCATAGGAAACGTTGAATTGGAAAAATAATATCGAAATACGTTTTATAAAACGAATTGAACTGTACGTCACGATACCAGTCAGAAATTGTTGGGGCCCACAAAGTACAGATCATCGGGGCCCACCGGGAAATCTCCCGGTGTCCCAGTGGGCCACGCCGCCCCTGTTAGAGCATACGCTGATGCAACAAATTTGCGTTGCAAGTTGAAGAAAAATGTTGCCCGTATTACATCACCTTTAAGCCCTAATCAAACGAAAACGCAAGTCATCGCAAGTTGGTAGTCACGCTATCTCAGCCAGCCATTTAAAACTTGTTTAAAACACTCATGAAACCTTTATTTTGTTAATTTGAGAAGTTCCAACGACCGCCACAGAAATTCGTGACTGTCAACTTGTCAGGACTTGCGTTCTCGTTTGAACTGGGCTTTATAGCATTAGACCAAGCCTGCAAAAAAACATCAGATATCTAACATAGCGTGGACGGAAAACTTTCGTTGCGAACCTCAACGTATACATGTGAACGGCTGGTCTAAAACGATGGAAATACATGAACGACTTATAATATACAGCTCTTTTTCCGTTGTTTTTCTGTTTACGGGTGTATGATATGTGGTAAACTCAGTTTTTGACCAAGGTTAGGATTTTTGTTTTGCTTTTCATGACATTAGGTAGCACGGATGGCGTGTGCTGTTAGGGCGCTGCCTCTCACCAATAGTTAAGCCCGGTTAGACGGGGTTAGTACTTGGATGGGTGATCGTCTGGGAACAACCCCGTTCTCGAGCTTGGGACTCATGTGAGTAGAGTTTAGTTGGTCTCTCCTGTGCTCCGAGGGTTTTTCGCATGGTTCTCCAGTTTTCCTCCCTCCGTAAAATCAACACCTAGGGCTTAGCTGGGATCCGTGGTCTGAACTGTGTCGTATGGCGGCTGCTTAAAGCGCCTTTGATATGCCTCGACACGGCCACATTGAAAAATCCTTAGGAGTAACTTGATTGTAAAGATACACGTTGTATTCTAATTAAAGACCTTCACATTATAAGATAAGGTTGCTTTTTAATTTCACGGAACAAAATTCCTCCAAAAAAAACAAACAAAACAATTTGATTTTTATATCGTAAGTAAATATGGTTGACATTTTGGACTCACGCCATTTTGAACTTCCGCCATTTTGAATTACAGCCAATTTGAACTCCCGCCATTTAGAATTAGAAAATTCGCTGTTCAAACTCCCATCATTTAGAACTCCCGCCATTGGGATCTCCCACCATTTAGAACTCCCGCCATTTTAGCTTCCGAGCAGAAAAATCACTGGCTATCATGGAAAAAATCTTCATTTAGTCAAATAAAAATAACTTCGTGCAATTTGCTGGGCACAAAAACATTAATAAATTAATTACTTTTTCTATTGTGCCTTTCAAAAGAGTAGTTTTATTTTCTTCCTAATTTGTATTTCGTTGCATATTTGATTATATTTGTTGCACCTCTAATCAGTTGGCTGAGTGACAGTAAGAGTTGTACAAATAACTTGTCAAATTAACGAGTTCTGCATAATCCCTTAACACATTTTCCGTGTTTTTTCACCGCATTTTTTCAGCCCGGGCTGATAAATCTCCCTTTTCCATACATCAGTACTGATTTCAAAATTCTGGAGAAGAATCAAAATTAGAAATACAGTAGAGTGTAAAATTAGTCGCTTGTCTGCAAGATGCCAATGCGTTGATCATAATTATTTTCAGATCAGGCTGGGATTCTTTGGGGGGGGTTACACAAATAATTTGGGCCCAGTTGAAGAGCTAAAATCGTCTTCATGTAATTGGCAGTTGCATTTTAAAGTACTCACCGGCCCCTTAACAATATATTTCACTACCGAGGGCACTCCCCTTGACAAGTGAAATAGTTTGGCGTTAGACCGAGTAAAATATTCTGGCATTAGAGTAAAATAGTCTGGTGTTAGGCAGAGGAAAATAGTCTGGTGACAGAGTAAAATAGTCTGGTGTTAGACAGAGTAAAATAGTCTGGTGTTAGACAGAGTAAAATAGTCTGGGGTTAGACAGAGTAAAATAGTCTGGTGTTAGACACAGTAAAATAGTCTGGTGTTAGACATAGTAAAATAGTCTGGTCAGTTTGACACAGTAAAATAGTCTGGTGTTAGACAGAGTAAAATAGTCTGGTGTTAGACAGAGTAAAATAGTCTGGTGTTAGACAGAGTAAAATAGTCTGGTGTTAGACAGAGTAAAATAGTCTGGTGGTTAGACAGAGTAAAATAGTCTGGTGTTAGACACAGTAAAATAGTCTGGTGTTAGACATAGTAAAATAGTCTGGTGTTAGACAGAGTAGCTAAAATAGTCTGGCATTAAACAGAGTAAAATAGTCTTGTGATATAGAGTAAAATAGTCGGGTGTTAGACAGAGTAACATAGTCTGGTGTTAGACAGAGTAAAATAGTCTGGTGTTAGAAGTAAAATAGTCTGGTGACAGAGTAAAATATTTTGTCTCTGGCGTTGGCCTCATGTTCTCGGTAATATATTCTGATATATATTCTAAAAATATATTGTTGTATCAACTTATAGTATAGTCTGCGAAGCAGACTCCCCCTCGCTTATCAACTTAGCTGTTTGTCACAAGTCGTATACTAGCATAATATATCTCGACAGCTTGGAAACGCAATTAAGTCTTCAAAACTGACACCACTAATCTTTATAATATGGGATAATCCTTTAAATCTCTCAGTGTTTACTCAAGACTTATAATCTCTAAGTAAATTTGTCCAAAGACTGTCACAGAAAGATAATGAAACCACTCTAATTTTAATAAGGCTAAATACATGAAACGGTTAGCCAGCACGTCAGGATTTTGGGAGATTTTATAAAACAGACCAGATATTTCGGATTTACTGTGACTTTTAGTGAAGGTATACCAGGATTTTTTTAGTAATACACTTCGAAAGGTTTAGCTCCCCTAAAGGCGTACGAGATCTTTCTATTTAGTAATCCCGATAATTTTTTATCGGATTTATTTTTTCGACTTACTCGGATATTTTCGAATTTTTGTCAAGATTGAGAAAGATTTTAAAGAATATTTGAAAGATTATATTAAAAATAATTTTAGAGTTTCAACATTGTGTTGGATTATTAAGGATTCAGTTTGTTATATCAAGCCCAATTTCTTCAATTTTTTCTGGATTTTTCTTTTTTGGATTTTATAGAGGGTCCTGAAGGGTAAAATGGGAGCTGGGATTTGCTCATTTTTCACCACTGGGAACTGGGATTTTCTGCATTTCCATCACTGGGAATGGGATTAAAGTGCCACTGGGAATGGGAAGAATTTTAGTGATGAGAACACGTGACTGGGATTTAAAAATGTTTAGTGAATGGGAATGGGATTTCGTAACAAACTACGCTGGGAAAATGGGATCTGCACCCCCCGCCCTTCAGGATCCTCTTTATACACTTCTCGCGGAACTATGAGGGACACTAAGTGTTGATTTTACATTCATGCATTGGTACATGAGACAAATATTCTAGTTTTACAAGTTCTGACCGGTGCTTAAAAAAAATAAAATGATCTTAACCCTTTCATTTGCATCGTTGTTGTTGAACAACTTTATCTTTTTACTCTGTCTAACGCCAGACGATTTTACTCGTCAAGGGGAGAAGCCTCGGAAAGCCATGCGTGAAAGCGTCCATAAAAAAAATCAGCACAAAATAAACTCTATTATTTTAAAACTAGTCATAAAAATATAAAGTTCAGTACGTGTTAATAAAGTCTTCCTTTGCTTTATAAAAAAGATTTGTTTCATATGCAAATTTAACTCCTTGGTTTAGAGAGAAAGGTTTACATATCTCTGCAATTATCAAACGAATCACTTGGAACTAATCTTGGGCGTGGGGGACTCTCGACAAACCAAACATACAAAGTTTCAAGTGATTTCGTTGGATAATTGCAAAAAGTTTCAATAAGTGCTTACGCCCGAATGACGTCAAGGGGTTGAATTCGCACTTCAAACAAATCTCAATATAGAGAGTCTCGTTCGTACGCCAAACGAAGTTGAATTTCTTATTTAAAACAACCACTGATATAAAAATAAAAGTAGCGTGCTGCGTAGGCAGTGTTGAAACAACAATCGAAATATATAGTAAGGTTAGATATACTGCCGAAACAGAGAACGTAGGAGTCTAACGTTTCGGCAGTATATCGGGAGCACGGTTGGCGTGTGCTGTTAGGGCGCTGCCTCTCACCAATAGTTAAACCCGATTGGACGGGGTTAGTACTTGGATGGGTGACCGTCTGGGAATAACCCTGTTCTCGAGCTTAAGACTCATGTGAGTAGAGTTTAGTTGGTCTCTCCTGTGCTTAGAGGGTTTTTCATCGGGTTCTCCGGTTTTCCTCCCTCCGCAAAACCAAGATCTTAGCTGTAATTCGTGGGCCGATATGTGTCGTATGGCGGCAGCCTGAGCACCTTCAATATGCCTTCGACTCGGCCATGTCAAAAATTATTGTAAGGCGCATTTGAAAATCTTAAAGTTTAATTTGCGCGGTATAAATAAATATTATTATTATAGTATATCTACACTCACATAAAAATACTTCTCACGTTAAAATATAACGCCAAATCAAAATAATGACGAGGAAAAGAAAACGCAATCTGACTAGGGACACTAGAAACTACACTAACAAAATCAGCTCCGCCGTTTGCCGGAGCTCTCGAACGCGAAGCTTCTATAAACTCTGTAACATCTCACAGAACGAGGTGAAATATATTTGAAAGTGTTATCAACGCCAAGCTTTATAATCGCAAGACTATACTTTCAAATAAAAAAAATTATTATTATCCAACTGAGTTTTCCATTTCATAATTAGCACTTTAGCATCGCAAACAAAGTTGAATAGCCAGAACAAATAAGACCTTGATTTGTTTGAGTAATTTAGACGCTTTGCCTTATGACATTTAATTTTTAAGCAGACGTTTTCTTCCGTTGATAAATGGATATGAGAAGATAAGAGTATAAATTAATGCAAAAACTTTTTCAAAACAAAGAGCAAGCAAATTATGAAAAAAGTATTGGTTCCTAATAGTTTAAAACAAAATTACAAAACTAAGAATGTGCCTGTCGTTCGGAGAGTAAGATAAGGAGTGACCCTTACTACTTTTGGTACTAAACCAAAAAAATAGGTATTGCGTGTCTGTCAGAAAAAACCCCAACACTATTGAGTATTGTGTTTACGGCATTTTGACTTTTTGAATAAGCTTGTTTCTGCATCATAAATAATTTATTTAAATGAATAACATACATAGCCTTTCACAAAGCCAAATTCAAGGATGACTATAGAAATTGAACTGTATTTTCAACCAGATTTTACCGCTCGGAGAAATTTGAAAAACATTTTGAACAATTAAATCCCCACCAGACAGCTTGGGGACCCCTTATAGGCGTCTCAGTAATATAAATTATAAAAGTTTTTAGTTTTCCCTATGATGAAAGTATTCATTCCATGCAACTTTAATCCCAGTTCATTGCATAGCTTTAGTGTTGGCTTGACTAATAAAATAGTTTTTATATTACAATGTATATAATTGGCAGACTTTACCGACTGAAAACACAATTTCTGCAGTAATATAACGTTTTATAAAGTAAAAAAATAATAATCAAAACACATTATTCTTGTGTTTTTAACTAGGATGAAGCTATTAAGATCTGAAAACGTAATTTCATTTCGAAAAAAATATAATTTCCTACTGATAATTTAAGATATCGAGCCACAAGATAGCAAAAAAATATTATTCGTTCCCTCACTGATGCGAATAGATTACGCGTCTTATACAGCTTATAGAAATTCAGAAACGAGACAACGTATACAAACTTGGTATAGAAGCGCTCAACTGTCGATATTTTAGAGAATGAAATATTGACGTTTTGAACCAAAGTCCTTCATCAAAGTAATGATTTATTTAACTAAAAGGGTTTTGTCTTTGAGTGTTTACGTATAAAAACTTGGCACTTCACCACTTCTATAAGCTTTTTTTTAGAAAAAAAAAATCTTTATGAGCGCAATAGTAAGCCAATATTTTGATAAGGTGAATTGAATGGAATGTTCCAATCTTCCATTCAATACGGCGACAGCGGAGCTTAAAGCGCCGCACAGACGACCAAGTTTTCCTTGACAAGTTTTATTTGTTCGTGTGTACGACACAAATTGACAAGTTTTTCCTTGACAAGGAGCCTTGTTCAAAAGCTGGTCATGCCAGCTTTTGAACAAGGAAAATTGTTCGTGTGCATAGCCGTCAAGGAAAACTTGACAAGATCATCTCCGAAGCTTATTACGCGATCATTGTCGTCAAGGAAAACTTGTCCAACCGTACACACGAGCAATTATAAATTGTCAAGGAAAATGTTTGGGAAAAAATTGTTCATCGTACACACGAGCAAGGAAAGCTACCAAGGAACTTGTCAAGGAAAACTTGGTCGTCTGTGCGGGGCTTAACCCTTCCATTCCCATCGGTGACATTTCGCACTTTTAATTTTTTACTCTGTCTAACGCCAGACGATTTTACTCGTCATCAAGGGAAGACTGATATGGTGGAAGTTAAAGGGTTAATAGACTGACATTTTATTTTCCAACGAATGAAAACATTCTTACAATTATACCAATGAAAACATTATTTGTTTTATGTAACACTAAAAGATATAAAACCTCTAGACTATATAGTCAGTCTAAATGAAATAATAATACTTTATTCATCAAATACCAATACAGGCACATATGAAAAGATATTCACATAAAAGTACAGAACGTACAGTAACATGAACTAGATAATACCATACAAACTATGGTTAAAAGTGTAAAGGGTATAGTAATGTGAGTTAAATAATATAGCTAGGAGCACAGTGTATGGTAATATGGGTTAGACAATATAATGACTATCATATAATGAAAGAATATCATGAAAATATTTTGATATTATTTTCATGATAGACTTATCGTGTACATTTATTATATATAGAAAGAAATCATTTGTGTCAAGTAAACGGAAAGACGCGTTGACACTGTATATATTATTTATAAAAGTATTTCGAAGCTCTACAAACTTTTTGTTGGAGCAGGACATTAAATAGTGAAATTCATCACCGATTTCATTCGAGTGACATAAAGTACACTTTCGTTCCTCGTAAGAGGTTTTGTTATATCGGCCAGATTCAACTGGTAGTTTATGTGCGGATATTCTCACTTTTGTTACTGCCTGGCGGTATTTAACATTACAAATTTCGTGAAGGTATTCTTCAAAGCCAAAATTATTCTTAACTTGTACGAGAGTTCTCAGTTTGAAATGATTGGCTTTTTACACCCGTCAGTTTGCGAAAAGTAGTATAGAGACTGTATATATACGGTATTGAACCCAGTCGCTCTCATTTTTTTGTGCAATATAGAAATCCAATTCAAAACCACACGATCCATAATTCATCAAGGATAACGATATAACAGAAACAAATTATTATCCGTAATCATCGTCTAGATATCTGTAATTGTTTTGCATGTCCAATTTTTGTCTATTCCTAATTGTTGTGTACAGAAGATTAAATGATATCAAGTTGAATTGATTTTAGCATAAATAGCCGTGAGAAACTTAATAATTAAAGCAATTTGATCATAAATATACAAACTGCAGCTGACATTGCAGAAGTCGTTTGAGAACTTTTTGTGAACAAGATAATATCTCCAAATAATATTATAAAAAAAAGAAGTTATAAATAACTAAAAAAAGCCAATGACTTATGATCGCAAAGTATTAAAAACTTACTAACCGAGCGGGAGGTTTTTACGATAAAATTATCGTGCCCGTTTGGGCAAAAAGACCAAGGCTAAGGCCAGGACTGGATAATGTTACCCTTCTCTGACGAAGGGCCTTCGCTCGAAACGTTAGATTCCTACGTTCTCTGTTTCGGCAGTATATTGATTATTGTTATTGTTGTTTCTACACTGCCTACGCAGCACGCTACTTTTATTTCACTATTTGGTTAATAAGTTCTATTTAGTTTTATTTGAATGTCGAGAGTAGAAACAGCAAAGACCGAAGTAACCAAATTAAAGACAAACCGTAAATACTGTCGCATCTAAATCTTCGTCGCGATAAATAACAATTATTAATACATTTAATGAGTGCATGGTTCACTATTTGATCAGATATATGCCGACTTCTAACAAAACAAAAACTTTATAAGATTGCTTTTGTTCCGTAGAATATATAGTTATCTTTTTCTTAAATCTCCTGATAAAGAGTTTAATTAAAAAGGTTGACATTGATCAGACGAAAGAGAAAAACATACTGCAAATAATGAGGACTTAAATTACCTCCAAAACACACAACGTATTGATCTCAAGGTGGCAGCATGCAAGCAAACGTATGCAAAGGAATTCCAACATGCATTTTGTCAAAACCTCCATACACAGATCTGTATAATATAGTTTTATTATTGTACATGCACGTATAGATTAATTCTCCCTATATTCGGCGTAGGGCATAAACAAGCATTCCAAATCACAATTCAAAGGGACTCAAACTTTCATTATACGGTCACACACATACACCACGCAACAACTTCTCCAACTGCCTAACAATATCCTGACAAATAGAAAAACCAACTCACTGAACGTAAGAAGACCCTTTCATACGTTCCTTGGCATGCATGTTACTATGATGGTTTAAACCGGTTTAAAAATAGTGAACGAAACTACAAAAGTGAAAACAGTTTTCTTCTTTTCAAAACTTCAAACCGTTATAACACCTATCCATTTCTGAACAGAACAGAACAGAACAGAACAGAACAGAACAGAACAGAACAGAACACGACAACCAAATCAAAGGGCTCATCACTCCACAGAAAAAATTACGAGATTTTTGAGGGGTTTCAAATATCTCATAAAAAAGATTTTAAGTGATGTTCAGTATTTTCCAAACTTTTGAAAAAAACATTTTTCTTTGGTAATTAATACTCCGTTTTCTTTAAAATGAGCAAATTCTTGTTATTATAGTCCCCATTTCTATACTATACAAACGCACTATTTTTACAGACAAATGCCAAAACAAAATTTGGTGCGTTTTGTGTAAAAATAAGACACACTGCATGGTCTAGAACACTTTGTCCTATAGTGTGTCTAGACGCATAATTCGTCTGTAGTATAAAAAAGAGCTAATTTAAAGTTAATTTAGAGCATAAACAGTCAGACGTGTTCGTAAAATCGGTCATTCTTTCCAAACATGCAAAGAAGCTAGTATTCCTGAAAGGAGTGGAACACACGCAGCCATCTGCTCGGAACAGCATCTTTTCTTTTTTATAAACACTTTCTTAATTCTTATTATAGACATTATATTATATATATATTTTTTGAGGAAATACAACATTAATACAAACTTCGGTCTGTTGACAAACACTTCTGAAAAATCCATAAATCCTGGGGAAATCTATAGTATTTTCACAAAATATCCGGAAAGTCCCTAAAATTCCAGTGGAAACTCTAAGAATTTATGAAAATTCAAGAAATGCCGCATTTTTTAGGGGGTTTATTTATTAAAAGAACATTTTCTTGAGATTTTTAAGAAATGTTCCAGATTTTCCGAACTTTTTGTCAAGGATTTTTAGGAATTTTCGCAAAAGTGAATATGAGATTTTGGCGAGTGATGCGCCTTTCGGATTTAAGAGCCAGGTCAAAAACACGAACTTGGGTTTGAAATAATACATCGCCTCTTTTATTCTTACTTCTGCAGCGCCAAATTAAGAGGAGTCTTTCGCAAAGCGTGAAGCAGCCGACATGAACAATCTTCGCACCAATGCGAAAGAGGAGAAAGCAAAGGAACCAAAAAATGCGAAGAATTTTGAAATGAACAAAGAGAAAATGGCGAACGGACACGAGAACGGAGACAATAAGAGTGGTCTAAACAACGCTGGTCAAACAACAACATCACCAGTCAAAGGACCTGGAAAGCAAAAATTTGTGAGGCTTCGAAATTGGATAACAGATAAACAATTGACAGATACACTACATCAACAAATTTCCGAGGTAAGAAACACTTAAAGTATAGCTCCCACTGTAAAAAGACCATTTGTATTGGTTCGGTGTTAGATTCATCTTTATTTATACAATACCCTGGTTGCTATGCGTGTTTTCATTGGTTGTTGGCCATGATCTATTAGAGGACAGACACATGGTCACGTCAGATCACGTCAGCTGACCTGCTTTTTCCCTTCTTCATGCCCCAAAATCCGGCAAGAGTTTCGACAAAGACCTTTTAAATTTTTATTGTATAAAACAAATAGATTCCATTTTTTTGTTGTCTGTTCAGTTATAGATGCACAGAAGACGTCACAACGTGGTAAGAACATCAGTGACCCACTCGACTGCGTCTCGTGGGCCACTTTTTTGTTCTTACCACGTTGTGACGTCATCTGTGCATCTATAACTGAACAGACAACGGCAAAATGGAATCTATTTGTTAAATAGATCCCATCTACATGGAAGTGGGGCGACCTTCCGAAAAGGTTTACCGTATATGGTGGAAGGGTAACTATTGTCTGGCCGGCTTAGGTTGATATGAGTCCTATAATGGAGCTGAGGGGAATTAGAGAAACCATTCGAGAAACTGGTAATAATTTTAGATAATAAACTAGCAAAGCAGTAAACATGATAAGTTGTACGTATACATGTAGTGCATGTGGTATACGTTTGCGAGCTTGGTGTAATGTAACAGACGTTTGGTAGACGTTTATCAAGCTAAATTACTCAGAAAAGATTTCTGGTTCAGAACCTGCAACCTTCTAATGACCTCTAACCATCACACGCTCTAACCATTGAGCATGCACTGAGACTCAGATGGAGAGCTAAGGATGAAAATTCATATAGTCATATGTGCTCCTAAGTGACAGTGTTTGCATATGAGATGTAGTTAAAGCCTGGTTTCCATTTAACAAATAGATTCCATTTTGCCGTTGTCTGTTCAGTTATAGATGCACAGATGACGTCACAACGTGATAAGAACAAAAAAGTGGCCCACGAGACGCAGTCGAGTGGGTCACTGATGTTCTTACCACGTTGTGACGTCCTCTGTGCATCTATAACTGAACAGACAACAAAAAAATGGAATCTATTTGTTTTATACAATACAAAAACTTAAAAGGTTTTAAAAAAAACCCTGTCGGGTTTTGGGGCATGAAGAAAGAAAAAAGCAAGTCAGCTGACGTGATCTGACGTGATCATGCGTCTGTCCTCTAATAGATCATGGCCAACGACCAATGAAAACACGCATAGCAGCAAGGGTATTGTATAAATAGCCATAAGAGCTGGCGGCATGGCTGCGGCAAGGGTCCAATCATAGACAGTGTTGAATTAGCCAGCAATAAAAAACTGAATATGATTGGACCATTGCCCCTTGCCGCAGCCATGTCGCCGGCTCTTACGGCTATATGGAAACCAGGCTTAAGGTGGCTCCCTAGAGTTTTAGTTTTTTCATGGCTTGTTACGTTCAGTCATAGTCTATGGTTGTTACTGTCTTTAAAATAACTATTACATAATTATTTTGTATACTGAACTGCAGAAGGAGAACCACACTTATGAAGTATTTGTTGAATAGTGCTAATATCTGCTGTGCGTTTGAAATTTGTCAAATTTTCACGGTTTTCGTCTATTTAGACGCATATCTCCAGTTTTCTTCGGTTAAAATTTCTAAAAATTGTCATCTGGTCAGTTTTTCCCACTTAGAACACTACAGCAAAATATTAGGGGAAGTTGTCAAGACAGATTTTTCGCTATAATCTTAATGGATTAAAAAGAGTTCTGTCTTATGAAATTTTTCAAAAACTAAGTATGTTGTTTAAGGTTTTCCTATTTCTTTATGCGCAAAATTTTAAAAAATTTTACCGAAGCAAACGTGTGATATTTGAGCATTTGTATCGCTCGGACGGCTGCTGACGTGACAGAATATCAACTCGACAAGATTGCTATTTACGCATGTGCCGACGTCATGCTCGGTACCAGTCCTTTCTTAAAATTACCGCAGGGAGCCACCTTAAAGTGACATGACAAGTAATTGAACGTATGCATGTGGTACGTTTGAGCGTCTAACCGGTCAGGTTCGAATCCTGCCTGGGGCTCAGAAATCTTTTCTGAGTAATTGAGCTTGACAAACGTGCACCAAACGTCCGTTACAAAGCAATAAAGTAGAACACTTTTTCCTAGCCAATCATTTGCAGCGAAAAACGATGTATGGGCTCCATAATGTTTCCCGCCAAAAACATGTCTTCGGGAGAACTCATGCCGAAAGAAGATGCCAAAATAGATGCAGTGGATTTTCTAAAGCAGTATTTCGCCTCCTTAAAGAAGTAAGTATACTGTATATATAGATACATTATGAAGTATTTCCGATCAGTCTTCTATTATTTCAAACACGGATTGGTAGAGTGCCGAATAAGCCGATAACATAGCTGGTGCATGTGTGCTGTTAGCGCGTTGGACACCAGATCAGTGATTGCTAGTCATTGATATAGGCACCCACAGTCCAGTTATATATTGGTCAGTGATTGAACGTGGTTAGTAAGAGCTTCAGTGATTCATGTGAGTAGAGTTGTTGGTTCTCTCAAGGGCGACGCAACAAAAGGGGCTTTAGGTCCCCAATATTTATAAAGGGCTAAGCTCCCCCCCCCCCCCCCCCATATATCTGAAAATAAGGCTACGAATGGCCTAAACTTTGCTGTGAGGGTCAAAACACAGTCCTTATCACTCCTCCAGTATAGAACATCCTCCGCCACAACTGCTGCTCATGTGAATGGGGTTTTCTCCGATTTCCCCTCTTAGCAAAATCAATCCGATTTGGGGTGCATAGCCTTGTAGGGGGCTTCTTGTTCTATTGCTATAGTTCTATTACTCTACGACCCTAATACTTTACGAAACTAATATCTGCGCTTCAATACATATTATATGAAGAACTCAGAGAGCAGGCATCCTAAGATTTATAAATTTTGAGGCGGAATCTGTGCAAACTGCACCTAGGCATGAAGATTATTTTCTTTCTTTCCCCTTGTAATATAGACTTAAATACACGACCCCACAAGCTGTATGCTTTAATTCCAATAATTTATTGTATTGCATTGTATCTGTAGATTTAAATTTAATACATCAATAAAATAACTGTTTGAAATCGCTAGCTCGCTAATTCTAAAACGTTTCTAAACTCACAGGATGGATACCCCAGCCCATAGCCAGCGTGTTCAGCAGGTCTTAAAGGAGATTGAAGAGACAGGAACGTACGAAATGGAACAAAAGGAAATGACGTTTGGAGCAAAACTGGCGTGGAGAAATGCTCCGAGATGTGTCGGACGAATTCAGTGGAATAAACTTCAGGTGAGGTGGATTTATTCTGAAGGTGACATGGTGATTATATGGTGATGACTAGTTGGTATGGATGTAATGCCACAGTGATGTTACCTTGATTAGATGGTGAAATAACCCTTCTAATATCTTACTCCTAGTTTCGTTTGACATTGTGTTTGTAGGTGTTTGATTGTCGTGACGTTTTTAATGCGCAGCAAATGTTTGACGCGATTTGTAAACACATCAAGTACGGAACAAACAAGGGAAACTTAAGGTAAAAAAGCACTTGAATGTATTCACATTATATATATTTTATGCTCTCAACAAGAGAAGGTAAGATTACATCTTTTAACTTGTAGGTCAGCCATTACAATATTTCCGCAAAGAAGAGGACCAGGAAGGGATTTCCGGGTATGGAATGCCCAGTTTTTGCGTTATGCTGGGTACAAACAGCCGGACGGTACAATCATCGGAGACCCCGCAAGTGTAGAGTTCACCGAGGTACACAGTGTCTATCTATCTATCTATCTATCTATCTATCTATCTATCTATCTATCTATCTATCTATCTATCTATCTATCTATCTGTCTATCTGTCTATCTGTCTATCTGTCTATCTGTCTATCTGTCTATCTGTCTATCTGTCTATCTGTCTATCTGTCTATCTGTCTATCTGTCTATCTGTCTATCTGTCTATCTGTCTATCTGTCTATCTGTCTATCTGTCTATCTGTCTATCTGTCTATCTGTCTATCTGTCTATCTGTCTGTCTGTCTATCTGTCTGTCTGTCTGTCTGTCGACCTGTTTGTCTGTCTGTCTGTTGTCTGTCTGTCCTATTTGTCTGTGCGTCTGTGTGTGTGTTTGTTTGTTTGTCTGTGCGTCTGCCTGTCTGTCTCTCTGTGTCTGATTGCGCGTCTGTCTGTGATTCAGTCTATTTGTAAAAAATACCCTGTAAAATCTTGGTTGCGCTCCTGAATTCTGACTTGATTTGATAATTTTAAATCTCTGTTTAATTTTATATCTCAACAGATTTGCAAAAATTTTGGCTGGGAAGGGAAAGGTGGCAGGTTCGACATTTTGCCTTTGATCCTACAAGCAAACGGAGAAGAGCCTGAGTTGTTTGAGATCCCAGAGGATTTAATTTTAGAAGTAAACATCTCCCATCCAGAGTAAGTATTTTTTTTATGCAGAGTTGGAAAAAGTATTCAACCTTCCTCCGGATGGGTTTTTAAGTTTAGATAACCGTCCTCAAACTATATAGCGAGAATTTTGTGTTTTGCAACGTTCATAAATACTGCGTGATTTTACAGTACCTTGGTTTTCTAGGTTTTCCTAGGTAAGCTTTGGCATACTACAATAGCTACTAATAACTGACCGCTGCTGACTGATAGCCTGCCAACTACCCTCTACTGCTGCGAAGATACAGACATCACAGCAGACATCAGCCTACATGTCTCACACATGTAACTGCTGCCACTGCCAGTGCTGCATAATTGTTGGTTAGCCAAAGTTTTGCTGCAAATCGCAGCAAAATTCTTCTCGACACCTTGCTTGATCAATAGTAACTTTCTCAGATTACCGAATGTGTTGTTTCACGTGTTTTCACTTTAAACCTTCCTCACTAAAGTAAACCTTCCTCCGGGTGGTACCCGCATACCCGCAGCTTTTTTCCAACTCGGTCATAGAGAATTAAAGAGAATTTACGGTGGTAATATAAGTGGGGTTTTTTTCTTGCAGGTACAAATGGTTTGCTGATTTAGGTCTCAAATGGTACGCACTTCCAGCGGTTTCTAGTATATTGTTAAACTGCGGTGGTGTGGAATTCACCGCATGTCCTTTCAACGGATGGTAAGTAAACGAAACCATGTTATAACATAGATTAATACAACAACGTTTCTGATTGGTTGTCGCGCGTGCTCTATTTCTCAAACACTGGAAAAAAGCGCGGGAAAACGTTTCCGATAAAAAAAGCAAAACACTCGGAAAAGACAAAGCAAACAAACTTGTGGTTGGAGACCTTGAAATATTTATAGCATCGAGCATCTCTTACGCTTTATGTAATATTTAAAGCATGAGCAGGAGTGTTTTATCAGATAAAACACGTTTTGAATGGCTTTAAAAACTATCACCATTTGGTAAGTTCGTTGGCGTAGTAATTTTGAAAAATAACGTTGTCTTAGGGCGCTTTCCAATTGACAAGGTTAGACCGGTCAGTCCGGCCAGAGTGGACTTGCTTTTGATTAGGACCAAATTTTCCAGTCAGACCATCCCAGGCCTCAAACGAATCGTGTTCCATTTAACCGGACTGACCGGTCTAACCGTGTAAATGGAAAGCCCCCTAAGGCGAGAAAATCAAAGCTAAAGTTTGTGTAAATCAGGAGAATGTTTTATCACATATAAAACCACGATACGGTTATGATTTTTCTTTGTGTTTTCCTCATGAATTATTAATGATTTTTTTAAGTAATAGATAAAGCATGAGCAGCGATCTGTATCTGATTTACAAGGCGAGCTGCAAGTGAGCCGTAGTAAATCAGATACAGATCGGCTGCGAATGCTTTATCGTACTTATCAAATGGACGCATCTAACTAGCCATGTTTTCAAACTATTTTTCAAGATGGAGTGATTTTAGCTATAAGTAAATTGAAGAAAAAGTTTATGTAAATCAGGACGAATCTGTATGCGATTTACAGATATTGATTAAATATTCATTTCTTTTGAATTTTCTTCATGAATTATTAATGAATTTGATAAAGTTTATTATTATATTTAAGGTACATGGTGACTGAAATTGGAGCACGAAATTTTGCTGATACATATAGATATAATATGTTACCGGTATGTTTTTGTGATGTTTGCTTTTTGTTTTAAGATTTGCGAATTCAGGATTCACAGCTCGAGGCAACGTGAACGTGTTCGTGTAAGCTAGCCTGCTAAAATTGTCAATCGGTGGCGAAAGTAATTAGATATTACCTCTTTTCCCTTTCAAAACAGACCGTTGCAAAGATGATGGGACTCAACACAAGCACCCATACAACATTATGGAAAGACAAGGCTTTGGTAGAAATAAATTTAGCTGTCTTGTACAGTTTCCAGGTAACGGAAAAGTGAGGCATTATGTTGCGAATATGTGCTACTCTCTACAGTATGCACAGCCTAAGACTCAACTTCGTTTCCAAGCGTTCTTGCCAATTACTTTGCACATCTGAGACGGCAGAATATGGCTATAAGCAATCTCGTTCCCAGAGCCCACGTTACTAAGATATTAGTAAAGCATGTTATTTTCAAATACACAAGAATATTTTCACACCTTTCTCGTTCCAGCTAGCAAACGTCACCATGTCTGATCACCACAGCACCACAGAATCATTTATGAAGCACGTAGCCAATGAGGTAAGGAAGGAACACAGTATACTACTTTCATACGAACGATGAAACACACTATAAAGTTTAAAACAGTAATTTAAAAACAAAGTATACAATTTGTACAATAGAAAGGTCGAAGGTGTGATATTTTACACTTAGTAGAAATCCAGCTTTATGGGAAATGTTGAAACCTTTTTCGTTCCAGGAGCGTGCCCGTGGTGGATGCCCTGCTGACTGGGTGTGGATTGTCCCTCCTATTTCAGGCAGCGCCACGCCTGTTTTTCATCTGGTAAGAATAGATTATCTGTAACAACACATCATCACTATCACCACCATCACTATGATCATCATCATCACTACTATGACCATCATCATCACCATCACTATGACGTCGACCATCGTCATCACTATCACCATCATCATCACCATCACTATAGCTATGCCGATCATCACTATGACCATCATCATCACCACCGCCATGACTACCACCATCATCACTACCATTACTATGACTATCACCATCACTATGACCATCATCAACACCATCATTATGCCCACCATCATCACTATGACCATCATCATCACCACCACCATGACTATCACCATCATCACCACCATCACTGACCATCATCAACGCCATCACCATGACTATACCACCATCACTTCATCCTCATAATAAACATTATCATAACTATCATCGTGATCATTATCATTATAATCATCATCAATTATGATCATCATCACCACCTTTGTTGTCTGTCATTGTAATGATTCTAATCATGGTCAACATTGCCACTCTTCAAACTTTTGAAAATTATGCTTTCCATTATAGGAAATGCTAAACTACAGGTTAAAGCCAGCTTATGACTACCAGGTAATACTGATCTGTTAGTAAACGCGAACCTTGATGGATTTGTAATAATATTTATTAGTATAAATACACAGGTGATTATAGAAAATCGCGTGCGCTGATTGGTCGAGCTAGCTTTTATTCAAAATGGCCGCCAGCCAATTTGTCAATGCGACAGACGAGGAAATTAACAATTTTAAAGAAAATGTTGTTCCTAAAAGTACGAAAATGTGTATTTATACTAAAACAATTATTCACCTCAGGCTCAGTGAATATTAGTGAATAATACACCTCGCTTTCGGCGAATAATTGTTAAATATTTTTGCTGAGATAAGATATATGAAAGACTAACTGTTTTATCCATTTTGCGATCTTGTTCTAATTTAAATGAAATTTGACGAAGGCTGATAAGTATTTTGTATTTTACAGGAAGATCCTTGGAAGATTTATCATTTCAGTAATAAAAAGAAACCACAGAGAAAAATTCTGTTCAAACAAGTGGCAAAGTAAGACTACTACGTCTTTTCCAGACAGACAGACAGACAGACATACATACAGACGGACAGACAGACAGACAGACAGACAGACAGACAGACAGACAGACAGACAGACAGACAGACAGACAGACAGACAGACAGACAGACGAATGGGACAGACAGATGAACGGACAGGATAGACGAACGGACAGGCAGGCGAACGGGACAGACAGGCGAACGGACAGGATAAACGGACGGACGGACAGAAAAACAGACGGACAGACAGACAGACAAACAGACAGACAGACGAACGGATGGACGGACGGACAGGACAGACACCAACGAACGGATAGGACAGACTAATCTACAGATTAATCTTTAGATTTGGAGAGCTGCGTTGATATATATAGAGCAAAACACGTACCATTACCAATTAGAAGACATTTGTAACCCTTTCTTAACAAACAATATGCATGTCCCGCTATATAGAAGGTGCACATTCATTTCGTGTTTCAATTTTTAGGGCCGTAAAATTTTCAGCCAAGCTTATGGGTCAGGCAATGGCAAAGCGACAGAAGGCTACCATACTCTACGCCACAGAAACTGGAAAGTCAGAACATTATGCCAAACTTCTGCACGAACTATTCTCATATGCGTTTAACCCGCGTGTAAGTACAGCTGCCTATTACAGTCGCTTGCACCTAAGTGGAAACACTGCCAATCAAAACATGTTCTATGTCAACGTCAAACATAAAAGTTTTCCTTGGAAACATATTATGTTTCCCTTTGATACGTACATGCTTGTGTTCTTAGCCAATCACGTCTTGCCAATCCCACGGTGTCAATTTCAAAACGGTTAACTTTTGAACTTGTTTTGACGGGCAGTGTTTCCACTTAGGTGCAAACGACTGTATTACAATAATATTTAAATTCCATAATGATCAATTAAATTTCTGGATAATCAGGATAGGTGTAGTTAAGAATAGCTCAAAAAAAACGATGAGCGGTTCAAATATTTTGATTTTGATATAGGTATGTTGCATGGAAGACTACGACTTCTCCGACATGGAATATGAGGAGCTTTTGCTCGTTGTAACTAGTACCTTTGGAAACGGAGACCCTCCCGAGAATGGCGAGGTAAACGATGGATTTTTTGAGACGAGGGAATCGTTTTGGCGAGGCAATCCTAATCTAAGAATCTCACCTCACTTCACCTAAAGATCTCATCTCATCTCATCACATCCCATCTCATCTCAACCCATCCCATTCCATCTCATCCTATCCCATCTCATCGCACCTCATCCCATCCCATCTCATCCCATCCTATCTCATTCTATCCCATCTCATCTCATCCCATCTCATTTCATCCCATCCCATCCCATCTCATCCCATTCCATCTCATCCCATCTCACCCTATCCTATCCCATCTCATCTCACCCCATCCCATCTCACCCCATCTCATCTCATCTCACCCCATCCCATCTCACCCTATCCTATCCCATCTCATTTCGTCTCGTTTCATCCGATTCCATCCAATCGCAGCAAGGTTGGAAAATTGAAATCCTTATCCATCAGTTCCATTAGCACTCACTGGCTAACGCCACATAGCATATATCATCGAATAAAATGTACCAAGAAGTAAAAAGTTAATGAAGGATTAATTTCTTTCTTACAGAATTTTGCCCATCAGCTTTATGAATTAAGACACCCTACATCCGAGTAAGTATGCAAAAATTAACCGAAACATATAGAGTCGCAACTTCGACATCACACAGGTCAACGCCAAAACCATACTCTAAGCATCGTTTGTTTTGATTCAGTGAAAAATCAACCCCGAAGTTCAAACGATCTATGAGCAAATTACTCATGGCGATGAAGAAAGGAGAGAAAATAAAAGCGAACGATGACTCACAGCTACTGGCTAATTTAAGGTAAGAGAATCCAAGAATGCCGTTGTTTCAACAAACAAACAAACAAACAAACAAACAAACAAACAAACAGAGAAACAGTCGGATGGACTGACAGACAGATAGATAGACAGACAGACAGTTGCATGGACAGGCAGGCAGGCAGGCAGGCAGGCAGGCAGACAGGCAAACAGACAGACAGACAGACAGACAGACAGACAGACAGACAGACAGACAGACAGACAAGAAAAATGTACCGACTCAAAAAATATTGCCCCACTTAAAAAGACTTTTGCCAGACAAAGACTTTTGCCAGACAAAGACTATTCGAAAGTCAGTAAATTTTTCTGAGTAAAATAGCTAGAAAAACATTTGCACATAATGCGAGTTGGTTTTCTATTAAAACTAAACTAACTATATTTATACTGGATAACTCTATCAGTTATATCTAAACTGTTATCCCTAGAGGTCCAGTAAGGACTTCTATTCAATCTTTTTACAATCCATGGGTTTAGTTTAATTGGCAGTCCCCTTTCCCGATTACGAATCGTTATTTTTTCTAGATATTCTGTGTTTGGACTGGGTTCCAATGCCTATCCTAATTTCTGTGCCTTTGCTTGTTCATTGGATAATCTTTTGCTGGAGCTTGGCGGAGAAGCTATATTGCCGTTAGGGACTGGAGATGAACTTTGTGGACAAGAAGAATCTTTCAAGAATTGGGCAAAAAATGTTTTCAAGGTGGGGCAAAATAATAAAATAGAAATATCATTGCTGGAATCATTATGGTGGGAGAGCGAACTCAATGACGACGTTGTCCAATAATAATTATTCCAACAACAAAAGATGAAGAGTCTCTCGATATTGAAGAAACCTGGTGCTTTCTGTTCCACTCCTGCTCCATTCTGGTGCTCTCTGTTACTCTCTGGTGCTTTCTGTTCCACTCTGGTGCTTTCTGTTACTCTCTGGTGCTTTCTGTTCCACTCTGGTGCTTTCTGTTCCACTCTGGTGCTTTCTGTTCCACTCTGGTGCTTTCTGTTACTCTCTGGTGCTTTCTGTTCCACTCTGGTGCTTTCTGTTCCACTCTGGTGCTTTCTGTTCCACTCTGGTGCTTTCTGTTCCACTCTGGTGCTTTCTGTTCCACTCTGGTGCTTTCTGTTCCACTTTGGTGCTTTCTGTTCCATTCTGGTGCTTTCTGTTCCATTCTGGCGCTTTCTGTTCCACTCTGGTGCTTTCTGTTCCACTCTGGTGCTTTCTGTTCCACTGTGGTGCTTTCTGTTCCACTCTGGTGCTTTCTGTTCCACTCTGGTGCTCTCTGTTCCACTCTGGTGCTTTCTGTTCCACTCTGGTGCTTTCTGTTCCACTCTGGTGCTCTCTGTTCCACTCTGGTGCTCTCTGTTCCACTCTGGTGTTTTCCGTTCCACTCTCGTGCTCTCTGTTCCACTCTGGTGCTTTCTCTTCCACTTTGACGCTCTCTGTTCCTTCAACCCTGGGCTTATTTTAGTCGCGGCTTATTGATTACATGACCGTTTATACGAGCTGTTCTTGACTTATTTAAGCCGCGGCTTATTTTGCCCCGTGTAAATGGCCTTACTACATGGTCAAGTTGGGAGCAGGTCGTGGAATGATTAAGAAATGGCTCATGGTTTAGCGTGCTCCATCGAGTTATGGATGCACGCGGGAAATTGGGAGAGCACGAAAAAATCGTAAGAGTTGGTCGAGGCGTAGCCGAGACCAACTCTAGATTTTTGAGTGCTCTCCAATTTCCCAAGTGCATCCATAACTCGATGGAGCAGACTAAACCATGAGCCATTTCTTTTATAACATAGCATTAAATCCTTTCACAAGCCGGCGAATCGTTTTGGTTGTTGTGTTTTTCTACTTTCGTAGCCAAGCCTTTTTTGTTCACTAAAATCCAACCAAAAGGACAGTTTAAACTCGGTTACCCAGACCCAGTTTATGTCTTCTGGGTCGTTGTTCTTTAGTACTCAATAAAATTAAATGACTCGGTATTTTGATAATATAAAAGGCCGTAAAAGTCAATTTAAAACTCAATTTTGTTTGGAAATTTTTTCCCGCGCTTTTTTTGCCGTGCTCCATCGAGTTATGGAGCACGCACGACAGCCAATAAAAAACGTTGCTATATCAAAGCTATGTTATAATAATTCTTAAGCCCGGCATACACTAGAGAAAATCTCCGAAAACTCAGGGCTTATTCAAGAATTGACCGTTTATACGAGCTGTTTTTGTTCTTCTTTATTCAGGCTGCCTGTGAGACTTTCTGTATTGAAGATGCCAACATGTCTTCAACGACACCATTGGACACGATATCAGCTGAATGGTCGCCTGATAAATTTAGATTTGTCGAAGCGAAAGAAACCCCTGCAGCACTGTGTCAAAGTAAGTATACTACCTCGCGGGTAAAGTGCTTTTCACGCAATCTGATTGGCTCCTCAATCTTCGAGTATCCTTCACTATTCAACTCTGAACAATACAAAATGGCGGCTAATTCTGCTTGTTTTAAAGGACATTGGCAACAAGAATTAAGTTTGTCTAATTTGAAAGAACTCATAAAATTGTAATAGAAGATCCTTTACAACTTTTTCGTATCTCTCTTCGTTTTCAAGATATTTCAATTTGTTTGATATGTAAATGAGATCGTCTCTGACGTCAGGTGTGGGGTAAAATATTTTCACATGTAGCAAAACCAGTTATATCTCTAAGTTTGTTCAGCGAAATCATTTGAAACTGTGCACATAAAAACTCCTTACGACGCTGAACATTTCATGTTAGATATGTAAGCGATTTTGCTATGTATGAAAATATTTTACCCCACTCCTGACGTCAGAGACCATCTCATTTACATATCAAACAAATTGAAATATCTTGAAAACGCAGAAAGATACGAAAGAATTGTAAAGGATCTTCTATTACAATTTCACGAGTTCTTTCAAATGAAACAAACTTAATTTTTATTGCCAATATCCTTTAAAGTCGGAAAAGTTAAAAAAAATCCAATTCATCCCATCTTCTCATTTTAACAAGGTCTGTCTGATCTTTATCGTGGCACTATTTATCCTTGTAAGCTGATTGGGAAGAAGAATTTACAGTTTGGAGACGCCAGGTACATGCATAGAAATACATGTTTTGACGTCATATGCAAAATGTCAATCATTATCATCATCATCGCTCTTCACGCCAGTAGGCGCATAAGGCCTCAACATTCTGTTTCCATTCCACCCCTGTCTCTGGCTACCGCTCTCGCAGTGCTCCAGTCTTTCCATCCTGCCTGCCGTCTCTCTACTTCCACTGCCCTCCGCCGTTTAGGCCTTCCTACTGCTCTTTTACACTCTGGTCTCCACCCCTAACGCCACCATGCCGTTACTGGATCTCTCTCCACGAAGTATATGTCCAATCCAATTCCAACGCCGTCTTCTGTCGCTGTACGTCATTTCGGCGATTCTTTCATTGCTTACTCGCACAAGCCATCTGATGGAAGCACGGGTGGCGTGTGCTGTTGGGGCGCTGCCTCTCACCGCTGTAGTTAAGCCCAGTTGGACGGGGTTAGTACTTGGATGGGTGACCGTCTGGGAATAGCCCCGTTCTCGAACTTGAATTTCATGTGAGTAGAGTTTAGTTGGTCTCTCCTGTGCTTCGAGGGTTTTTCGCAGGGTTCTGCGGTTTTCCTCCCTTCGTAAAATCAACACGTTAGGTCTTCTTAGCTTATGTCGTGCACTTTTAACATGAGCCTCTGGCTCGGATGATTGGGCGACCACATCCTGTGTTTACGACGTTAAATAAATCATTACTCATTACTCATCCTTAGAATCGTTCTCAAGCATTTAAACTGGAATGCATCTTCCATGTTTCACACCCGTCGAGGCGTACTGGACTAACTAACATCTTATACAGTTTAACCTTGGTTTTCTTTCGGACTCCTCTTGTGTTCCATATTATTATTATTCTTTATTTAAGGAGGATAAGTTTTTTAGCAGAGCTGGTGGGGTCCTCCATTTACAGCTAAGACCTATAGGTGTTGATTTTACGGAGGGAGGAAAACCGGAGAACCCGGCGAAAAACCCTCGAAGCACAGGAGAGACCAACTAAACTCTACTCACATGAGTCCCCACCCCGAGAACGGGGCTATTCCCAGACGGTTAGATTTTGAAAGGCGCCCCTAGCTTTCCTTAACCTGTTCTTAATGTCCTCTGTATCGCCCCCATCTTTCGACCTTCGGCACCCAAGTAGACAAACTCGTCAACATCTTCTTGTATTCACTCGTAACACTTTGCATTTTGATGCATTCTGGAAAATGTCTATACACAAAGTTCATTTCAACTCATACTAATTCATATTTCCCATCTCTCACAATTTTCAGTCGTTCTACATTGTTAGTCAAGATCGATACTCAGGGAGAAAATAATTTAGCGTATGAACCTGGTGATCACGTGTCAATATTTCCTGCCAATGACGTCGTTCTTGTAGATTCACTGCTTAGTAAACTACACAACGCTCCAAAACCTGATAAGCCAATCAACATTCAGACATGCACAGAAGAATCAGGTAAAGGGTGTTCTTACTAGAGAGTTGGAATTATGAGAGAGATGGCTTATTGGAGGTTGGCTTATTAAAGAAGGTTGCTTATTAAAAAACAGGGCTTATTAGAGAAGTGGGCTTATTAGGGAGATGAGCTTATTAGAGAGAAGGGCTTATTACAGAGATGGGCTTATTAGAGAGAGGGTCTTATTAGAGAGACGGGCTTATTAGAGAGAGAGGCGTATTAGAGAGGGGGTCTTATTAGAGAGAGGGTCTTATTAGAGAGAGGGTCTTATAAGAGAGAGGGCCTTATTAGAGAGAGGGTCTTATAAAGAGAGGGTCTTATTAGAGAGAGGGTCTTATAAGAGAGAGGGCCTTATTAGAGAGAGGGTCTTATAGAGAGAGGGTCTTATTAGAGAGAGGGTCTTATTACAGAGACGGGCTTAGGTTTATTAGAAAGTGGGTTTATTAGAGGTTGGCTTATAAGAGAGGGAAGCTCGTTAGAAAGGGGGAGGTTATTAGAAAATGGGTCTATTAAAAAGGTGAGCTTATTTGAGAGATAGGCTTCACATAGAAGTGGGCTTATGCGAGACGTACTTTATAAAGCTTCTACGGTAAGTTCATCTCACTAATCCCACATATATACCATTGTTTTGCTCTTCCAAAGGTCCATTTGGGAAGGTCAAAAAATGGAACATGGTCAACACGCTTCCTAACCCTTGCACAATCCGTGAAGCATTTTCAAGATACATCGACCTCACAGCAACACCGTCTCCACGAATACTCAACTATCTTTCCACCTTGGTAAGTGGATAAACACAAAATAAACTTTATATTTTATGTAACGAACGCTAATACTAAACTAATACTATGTGTACCACACACCTTATACCGACTTTAGGCTTCTGATAAAAACGAGAAAAAAGAACTGGAAATTCTTGGGAAGGTGGGTAACTCATTTTATATATCATTTAAGGCATCTTTATTATCATCATCATTATTATCATCATCATCATCATCATCATAACATCATCATCACCATCACCGTCATCACCATCATCACCACCATCACCATCACAATGATCACCTAATTTTCCCATTCTCAGGGCGAATCAGAATACGAAGAGTGGAAATACCACAAGATGCAAAATATCGTCGAAGTAATCCAACAATTTTCGTCTTTAAAAGTTCCAGCAGCTCTACTACTAACGCAGTTACCAAGACTACAGCCCGTAAGTGCGAAGGACTAACAAATAGTTTTGCTATTTTTAAATTATTCTATCATTATTTTCGTCTGTTATATGCGATATAAAATATTTAGGGACCCAGTATGCAAAAATTAAATTGTTTTATATCCGCTCTCATAGGCGCAGACAAGTATAGTAATTATTCACAAATTAAAGTAATTGCAATAAAGTTTTTTCGTATGTTTTCGCTCTACAAGCTGTCGTAAGTTAAACTCAGAGAAAAACTCTGAGCTCCAGACGGGACTCGAACCCACAACCTTCCGAATGTCAGCCGGACGCTCTCACCGTTGAGCCACTGGAACTCAGATGGTAGACGGAAGTTGTTTTCGATATTTATACCCCTGGGAACAAGTCAACCGTACGTGTGTCACAAGTGCTTGTTGGGCTACATGCAAGTCGCATTGTGTCAGTTTATTTTAATAATTGTCAGTTTTAATTGCAATAAGTTATATAAGCATTCTAAGACAGTCTTGACTCCCAAAGATAACCAAGTATAGCTTAAAGGGCAACTATACGTTTCCAGGTTATTCTATTTTCCGTTAAAGTCGGAAAAGTTCAATTTAAACCGAAGAAATAATTGAAACCAGTCACTCGGTTCCACTTTTATGAACTGTCTAAGTTTGAGTTTTTGCTCCTTTTGCTGAACTCGTGTGAACGACGACCGCGGCGAAATAAAGACTGGTACTAGTATCTTGTGATGTCATATCGGTAACAAACAACAAGCTGATTGGTGGGTTTTACCGGTATGACGTCAAAGACAATGGAGTACCCATTCTCCTAGAAAGGCGGTCATGACTCAGGCCTTCAGCAGGTCGAAAGCTCAGCGTGAAGAAATAATAAGCGTGGTGTTTCCACAAATTCTCACTTGTATTACAATTTGTCACTATATGCAAACATTCAAATAATCAAGTGTAGCTTGGTAGCTTCTCTATGGTGTCTAACTTATGATTCATTAAAGTTATAATCTTACAAACTATTTTTCGTTTCTTATCAGAGATTTTATTCCATATCATCGTCAGCCGAAGCATGTCCAGGAGAAATCCATGCCACAATTGCTGTTGTAAGATTTACGAAAGGAAGTAAGTTAGTTCTTGGGAAAAACCCACATCAAAAACATAACATGAGAAACGTTTTCATGATTTCTTACACTGCTAAAGTCAACCGAAAAATTCGGCTGACTCAAGCGGGATTTGAAAAAAAAGTCAGCCGAATTTTTTGGTTGACTTTAGCAGTTAAGAAATCATGAAATATTTTCTCATGTTTCTCTGGTGACCCTGAAAATCGGAAGCGAAACATCATGTCATTGCCCACACCATGTTCCACAGTCATTCATGGAACGCTGCCATCTTGGGAACATTAGAGAGCATTGATCAATGCACAAATGAAATTTCTTGGCCTCTTAAGTATAAACAAATTGAAGCATGTTATCTTAATTTACGTTTCCAGATGGAAAAGGACCTGTCCACAACGGAGTTTGTTCTACGTGGATAAATAATCTGAAACCTGGAGATATGATCCCGTGTTCTGTGCGACAGTACGTGAAATATATAATAACTATTTAAAGAATAGGATAGCATAGAATTAGATAGAATAGAAGGGAATAGGAATAAAATAGAAATACCTATAGAGAGTTAATATTTATTATTTATAAAAAAAGTTGTGTCTAACCCACGCTGTGATTGGCCAATTATCGTTTTTATATCAGGCTATGCAAACACGATTGACGTCACGGCATATTTTCTTAGTATTATTTCATAAAAGAAATAGAAAATGAAAGCCCTGTGTTTCTACAATTTGATGGAAACACTGGAGTGAGTTTAGGAGAATTCGAAAGTAATCATTCGCCTGCGGCTCGGATTTACATACTCTCTTTCGTATTTGCATCACGCTATATACGAGAAAGAGGAGGAGGAGGAGGAGGAGAAAGAGGAGAAAGACCATTCTTAAAATGACATTTTAATTTCTATGTGATAGTTAAAACATGAGCGGCCGATATTTTTCGGACGCGAATATTTTAACTTACTTATCAAATTCTAAGTGTAAATGATGAACTAATCTTATTTATACTGGATAGCTCTATCAGTTAATAGCTAACTGTTCTCCCTAGAGGTCCCGTAAGGGCCATCCCTCATTGGTATTTGGTTCAGTGTTTCTACAGGAGGAAACCGGAGTACCCGGAGGAAACCTGTGGTGTTTGGTAGAGTCAAACTGGAAGCACTCTTCTCACATGCGGCCAAGGTGAAATTTTAATCAGACAACTGCTGAGAGCAGGAATTGAACCCGGGTCGCAGAGGAGAAATGCACATGCACTAACCAGTGCCACCAACACTTGAGGCACTTGTACCTATTAACTTTGATAAAACCTTGATGTTTTATTAATCAATGTTTTATCCGTAGTTAAAGATGCTGATTAAACATTCATTTCTTTTGAATTTTCTTTATGAATTATTAATGAATTTGATAAAATATGATTAAACTTAGAATTTTGATGACGTGATAAACATTTCTATTTTATTAAGTGATCTATTTTGATTCTTATTAGCGCCCATTCTTTCCATATGCCAGAGGATCAAGCTCTGCCCGTAATAATGGTAGGGCCTGGGACAGGCATTGCGCCATTCCGCAGCTTCTGGCAACAACGTGTGTATGACAAGAGCAGTGGTAAGAATGGAGGTGAGTCTGGTATAACTCAAACGATAACCACTAAAGCCTCAACTATGCCATGTTATAAGTATCTTTATAAACATTAGGATGAAATGGCTGCCTTTTCACCTGCCATATATCAGCATTCCCTGTTTGCTAATGGACGTTAAAGGTGATGTACAGTCCGTTCTGCGCATGTACGAAACTAATGTTTACATCTTTATTTACAAAAATAATACTAATACCTTATTCAAGATTGTAAGCTTTTCTTGGTTCCCATTCATTACTTGTACCCAAAACAAAACATTTTCAGGAGAAATAGAAGAAATCCGAGGAGATATCCTTGCTGAATCGCTTGGTTTTCTGCCATGTTGTTCCTAACGGTTTACATTTCGCTTAGTACTTCATGTAATTATCTACGAATGT
This sequence comes from Paragorgia papillata, assembly GCA_035771165.1. Taxonomy (NCBI): domain Eukaryota; kingdom Metazoa; phylum Cnidaria; class Anthozoa; order Scleralcyonacea; family Coralliidae; genus Paragorgia; species Paragorgia papillata. The sequence continues at coordinate 868,996 of JAWNZC010000002.1, read as the reverse complement.
CATGTTTTGGGGACCACATTGCGGTCATGCGCAGAACGGGCTGTACGTCACCCTTTTTGTCAACTCATCATTCCTTGCGAGGGTGGGGGAGCGGAGATAAGGCCCTAGGAACGAGGTTTCTTTTTCTACACTGCATGCTACATATTGTATATTATATACATTTTACAGATGCTATATATGTACTACTTTATATATGCTATATATAGTGTATATATACTACTTTTTATATATACTAAATATACTACTTTATATTTGCCATATATTGTATAATATATACTACATTATATACACTACTTTATATATATATATATATATATTTATAAAATAGGTTGCGTCTTACGCACGCTGTGATTGGTCAATTACCGTGTTTATATCAGGCTATGTAAACACGGTTGTGATGTCACGGCACATTTTTTAGCCTTATTTCATAAAAGAAATAGAAAATGGATGCCCTGTGTTTATATAACCTGATGCAAACACTCGAGTGAGTTGGGAGAATTCGAAAGTACTTATGTAAACCCTCGCCTACGGCTCGGGGTCACATAAACTTCCGAATTCTCCCAACTCACTCTCGTGTTTGCATCAGGCTATATAAACACGGGCGGCCATTTTCTATTTCTTAAATATAACTTATATGTACTGTATATTACTTTATATATGCTATTTTATATATACTACTTTATACATCCTACTTTATATAAGTTATATATGCTACTTTATATATACAGATGTGAATAACGAGAATCCAATATTGGGGCCACTGACACTCTACTTTGGCTGCCGAAGTTCACAACATGACGACATTTACAAGACTGAAACCACCCAAGCGATAAAGGACGGAGGACTAGACAATGTTTACACCGCATTCTCCAGAGAACCAAAGATACCAAAGGTGACAACATTCACAATTACTACCATATTTGTGATGCTCTAAGATATAACAGTAGCGATAAGCCAATCGAAATTCAAATTCTTCGTTTATGCCAAGTAAGTTTTTGGTTATCATATTAACGTTTGGTTGCGGTGTAACACAAACATAATTTTAAATTACAGGCATACGTACAAGATTTGATAAAAAGGAACAAGAAAGAAATCTACGACATGTTAGTGAACAAAAATGGTCATTTCTATGTTTGTGGTGACGTCTCAATGGCTGAAGATGTATTCAACTCTTTGAAGGTAGGTTCGCTGAGATATACAACAGTAAACACACTAATGGGTCAGGTTGGTGTATAAGCTAGGCAGTAAACACGTTGGTGTTATTGTGAGCGAAATGCCCAAAAATGAAGCTCATTGTTTCTGGATTAAAAGAGACGGAAAATCCACTCTACTCTACTACTGAATACATGAAAAGAAGCTTTCGATATGATGTGGCGAAACTTTGCAACAGAGTTCCTAAAGATATTAGAGATGCCTCTAACTTGAAGCTTTTCAAGAAAAAAATCATAAACCTATGCACAGACTCACCTTCGACTTTGCTAGAGTAGGCTAAACTGTACTCATTCTATCTTTTTATTGCATTTATTTTATATATTTTGTGATATTTTAAAATTGAAGGAAAAAAAAGTGTAAATTAGTCTAGTTTATTTTAAATAAGACGTACGGCTTACATGTAAAGCAGTAAGGTACAACTGGTGTAATTACTGTACTGAAATAAAGCCATATCTATCTATCTATCTATCTGTCTATCTGTCTATCTGTCTATTTGTCTGTCTGTCTGTCTGTCTGTCTGTCTGTCTGTCTGTCTGTCTGTCTGTCTGTCTGTCTGTCTGTCTGTCTGTCTGTCTGTCTGTCTATCTATCTATCTATCTATCTATCTATCTATCTATCTATCTATCTATCTATCTATCTATCTATCTATCTATCTATCTATCTATCTATCTATCTATCTATCTATCTATCTATCTATCTATCTATCTATCTATCTATCTATCTATCCATCTATCCACTCTACTCCACTCCACAACCTTAAAATTCATCTTAAGTGCTTAGCTTTGTAAGGAACTTTGTGTCCTATTGTTCTAGAACGGCGATGATTGCATATTTTAAAAATTAAAAAAACCCAACTGAAACACTGCGATACTCTGCTTTTCGTATAGGCAGTCGTTGAAACAGACGCAGAAAAGTCTTCCAAAGACACCAAAGATTTTGTTCAAAACATGAAGGTAGGTTTAAATTAAAAAATCAAAAACTTCCATAAATCCAAACTCTATGAAAACAAAAAGATAACGTATTACTCAAAATATTTTATTTCGTAGCACATTTTAGTTTGAGGCAAGTATTTTTGTCAATGAATTCTCTATTTTGGTGATTATATGAATTTTCTTAAAAACAGAACAATGGAAGCTACCACGAAGACATATTCGGAATCACGTTACGAACGAGAGAAACTACAGACAGAGCAAGGCAAGGTTCGCAAAGTAAGTATGAGTGGATAGAAAGAAGGGAGGGAAGGAAGAAGAGATAGAAGGAAAGAGAGAAGAAAAGAAGGAAGAAAGGAAAGAGAGAAAGAAGGAAGGAGGGAAGGAAGGAAGAAAGAAAGAAAAGAGAGAGAAGGAAGGAAGGAAGGAAGGGAGGAATGAATGAAGGAAGGAAGGAAGGAAGGAAGGAAGGGAGGGAGGAAGGAATGAAGGAAGGAAAGGAGAAAGGAAGGGAGGAATGAATGAAGGAAGGAAGGAAGGAAGGAAGAAAGAAGGAAGGAAGGAAGGAAGGAAGGAAGGAAAGAAGGAAGGAAGGAAAGAGAGAAGGAAGGGAGGAAGGAAGGAAGGAAGGAAAGAAGGAAGGAAGGAAAAGAGGAATGAATGAAGGAAGGAAGGGAGGAAAGGAAGGAAGGAAGGAAGGAAGGAAGGAAGGAAGGAAGGAAGGAAGGAAGGAAGGAAGGAAGGAAGGAAGGAAGGAAGGAAGGAAGGAAGGAAGAAGGGAAAGAAGGAAGGAAAGAAGTTGTGTTTGCATTCCATTTTTAATCGTTTTCATTGTATTTGAAGGACGTGGAAACTTATTATCAAATCCAAGGTAACTTAAATATTTAAAAATCCAAGATAGCATTCTAGGTCACGTACCATGCGAACAAAACATTGTGTGCAATTGATCAATACCGTACACGAAGTAAAAGTTACTCGTTGAATTGCTCAAAAAGTCACACTTTAAAGGGCAATAGCACTAAAAATTAAGTTTGTCTAATTTGAAAGAACTCATAAAATTGTAATAGAATATCCTTTACAACGTTTTCGTATCTTTCTTCGTTTTCAAGATATTTCAATTTGTTTGATATGTAAATGAGATGGTCTCTGACGTCAGGAGTGGGGTAAAATATTTTCATACAGAGCAAAATCACTTACATATCTAACATGAAATGTTCAGCGTCGCAAGGAGTTTTTATGTGCAGTTTCATATGATTCCGTTGAACAAACTTGGAGATATAACTGGTTTTGCTACATGTGAAAATATTTTACCCCACACCTGACGTCAGAGACCATCTCATTTACATATCAAACAAATTGAAATATCTTGAAAACGAGGAGAGATACGAAAAAGTTGTAAAGGATGTTCTATTACAATTTTATGAGTTCTTTCATATTAGACAAACTTAATTTTTGTTGCCAATACCCTTTAAAACAAGAAAATATATCTTAACAAGATTTGTGGGTTTTGCAGTGTTATAATTTGAGTGGTTTCTCGAAATACATGTAAGATGGAGAAAATTATTTTTTCTTAGACGTTCTTTCTTTCTTTTAGTATTGATACTGAAGTAAGTTCAAAATAATCACCCTACAACCAACTTCGAAATATCACCTGAAGTACCAGAGAACACAACAATGGAAAAACATCAAGTCGTTGTGAATTACACTTGTACTTTACTAACTGCTGTATTTTTTCTCTCTTTAATTAACTTAACTTATAAATATTAAATAAATTGTCAGTAGCTAAATACCAGTTAGATGAAAGATTAAATTGCCTTATACCATTCGAGAATCAAGTGTGTTTTTTTAAACTACAATCGAAATATAGTAAGGTTTGATGTACTGTCGAAACAGAGAACGTAGGAGTCTAACGTTTATAGCGAAGGCCCTTCGTCAGAGAGAAACGTAAGGGCCTTCGGCCCTTCGCTCGAAACGTTAAGCCCTAATCAAACGAGAACGCAAGTCATCGCAAGTTGGCAGTCTCGCTATCTCAGCCAGCCGCTCTGAATAGTTTCCCGAAAATATTATGTACCGTGACAAAGTTAAAACGTGTTTAAAACACTCATGAAACCTTTATTTTGTTAATTTGGGGAGTTCGAACGACCGCCACAGAAATTCTGACTGCCAACTTGCGTTCTCGTTTGATTAGGGCTTTAGACTCTTACGTTCTCTGTTTCGGCAGTATATCAAACCTTTTACTATATTTCGATTGTTGTTTCAACACTTCATGCCTACGCAGCACGCTACTTTTATTTCAATGGTTTCCTAAACTGATGTGACATCAAAATGCTTTGCCTTCTCGGAATTGCCTTTTAAGTTTTCGTTGATAGGGAGTCACGGGTGGCACAAGCTGTTAGCGCGTTGCCTCTCACTACTTAAATTAAACCCGCTCGAATGGGAGTAGTGACGGTCTTAGCTTCATGTGAGTAGAGTTGTTGGTTCTCTCCTGTGCCTCGAGTGGCCCTCGAGGGTTTTTCACCGGGTGCTCCAGTTTTCCTGGCTTCCCCAGCAAAATCAATACTTAGATCTCAAGCGACCCCATCAGCGTTTGCTGCAGTGGTTAGATAATCGTAATACTTATGATGTGATTAAATAAATGACGTTATTGTTGTTGTTGTTGTTGTTGTTGTTGATGTTGTTGTTACTGTTGTTATTATTCTTGTTGAAGTTGTTGTAAAAAATAGCGCTATAATACATAATTCATACTTTATATTTTCGTAAAATATTTGGTACCCAAAACAGTCATTCGAAGAACAGTCATGCAGGCTGTATGAAAACAGTTGTGTGTAGTTCAGCCAACACCAGTCTGCAGTATATTTTATAATATAATTTATAGAAATCTTATAGAAATGCTAACTCTATACCATTTATATACAATATACAAGAAATTTCGCTCTCGAGAAAGAATAGAAAGAAAGAAAGTGCAACAATTCGCTTATATTGTTCAGAAAACACTGCTAAATTATCACTCAGGATACCCCATATTTCTCTAAGGCCTAAGGCCTTGGTTCATACGTCGCATTTAATTCAGACGAATTTAATTCATAGTTAGCTTCGTCGACTAGTCGACGTAAACTCGAATTCGTTTCATGCGACGACGAGCAAGGAAAATCCCGCTAGATCGCGCCAAAAACGTCCAATAGCATGCGAAGTAAACAAAAAATCTGAACACGGGCTCAAAAAATATGTTATCATAATTTATGCATTTAATTCGATGCGACGATACAGCGACGTCTGAAACGAACACGCATTTCAGACATTGTATCCGTCTCACCGTGACGGATACAGTCGAATTCAGTCTTCAGTCGAATTTTAAATTCGATTCATACGTCGCACTACAGTCGCATTTAATTGATTGAGTTAAATTCGTCTGAATTAAATGCGAGGTATGAACCAGGCCTAATACAATTCAAATCGACTAGAACACATCATAACCACATTTATAAATCGATCTCTCCTAGATATAGTTATTATTCCCAATCATCGGATAAATACTACATTACCAAAACAACTCATCGTCATCGTTCACCATCTCTTCACCTCCGAGACACGCAGCTATGTGTTTGTCAATGTCTTGTTTAAAAAGTCTAGAAAAAACAAAACAATTCTCTAACAAAGAATAAAACATTGCGGTCCGAAACAAAGCAAGGGTTTTATTTCATAAAAGGCCGCTATCAGCACTTCATAGAATTGGTTTCGCATTTAACTCTTTCCTGACTAAATCAGTCTTCTGGGTCCGAAGCAGACTTTTAGTATTTTACTCTGGCTAACGCTAAACGTATATACTTGTCAAGGGGAGAGCTCCCAGTCACAGAGGTTAAACAATGGGGTGTGACACAGTGGTTGGCGCACAAGACTTTCAGCTCAGTGCGGTCCGAATCCGTTGAGTTTTCTGAGTATTAAAAGTTTACAACAACTTGTACATCAAGAACTACAACAAAACTTTACAAACTCCAAGCTGAAGATACCTTATACTATTAACTAACAATTTTTCGTCTACTCAGCAAGAACACAAAAGGCAAAAATTTTGGGTATTTGTCGATATGCCACTCGCGAGTGTAAATTCGAAACATAGGTACGCATGGCGTCCAAGTTTTTCGTGAAACTGCAACGATTTGTAAACTAAAGCAAACGAGACTGGTGTATTATTAATCAGTCTACAAGTGCCGCGGGAAGGGAAGCACTGGTGGCGTGTGCTGTTAGGGCGCTGCCTCTCACCGCTGTAGTTAAGCCCAGTTGGACGGGGTTAGTACTTGGATGGGTGACCGTCTGGGAATAGCCCCATTCTCGCACTTGAATTTCATGTGAGTAGAGTTTAGTTGGTCTCTCCTGTGCTTCGAGGGTTTTCCGCAGGGTTCTGCGGATTTCCTCCCTCCGTAAAATCAACACTTAGGTCTTAGCTTATGTCGTGCACTTTTAATATGAGCCTCTGACTCGGATGATTGGGGGCGACCACATCCTGTGCTTACGACGTTAAATAAATCATTACTCATTACTCTTGTCCACGTAAAATAATATTGTCCCGTACCCATAATGAAAACGCTCCAGACAGATAGGGCATTCGCTGAGACCATTTTCCCCAGGGTTGTTTCTCGTCTGTGACGTTGAACGTTGTGGTGACGTAAGTCCTGGAACACTGACAGAGTTACTAGAACCACCATTAGCTCGCTTGATCTTCGATTGACCCTCAGGAAGCTCTAACCGTCGCTTCACACCCTTGGAAGAACTGCTTATATGTGTATCGGCTTTCATAGAACTGTGTAGTTTTCGTGAAACGGATTTATTGTCCCTCACTGGAATGGTTGGGGACATGAGATCGTCACAACACGCCACCAGATCGTCGTCATCCAGATCGTTGCCAAGACTACTGATAAGGTCATCAAGATCATCATCCTCCTTTAGTAATTCCTCAGTTAGCCACTGATCTTCACTCTTGTCCTCGGTACCCTTGTATGCACCCCAACCACCCTCACGGATCCCTCCCTCGTCTTTTCCAAACGGTCTTTGATTCTTGCTATTAAGTTCTTTCTTATAAGGGATCGATGTGTATGGAGATTTCCTGACCGAGTCAAAAGCCGTTTCCTCGGTTCTAACTCCTGCGCTGTGTGTTCGAGTCGCGTTATTAGACACGCCGGTTCTAACTGCAGCTGCCTTACTACTCTCAGTAAGAGTATTCTTACTCTTATTCTGAAACGTAGCAGCAGACTGGACAGACGGTTTTCCTCCTCGGTTTTTCATCTGATTTGTTTCTCGTTCAGTGTATCTCCCGGACATGGTCGATCCTTTGTGCGTCATATAATCCGTTTTCCATCGGTCATTGTACTTAAACTTTTCCATACTTGAAATTGGTTTTCCACTTTTTGTGTCTTTCGTTGGTTCTCTTTCAGCATTGTCGAAAAGCTGACGGCTTTGAGATGATTTAGCGCCGCTGAACCTCACAGCACATTTTGTATTTCTGTTATCATTTATAACCAATGGAGATCTAGGCGAACCTTGGCCTTTGCGATGCACAGGAACCGATGTTCTTTTATCAACATGCACTAACACCGCTGGAGATAGATTTCCATCCTTGCAACCCGGATTTCGCTTATCATCATCAAACGCCCCAAGAGATCGATACAACCTCAGTTCACCATTTGTATTATCAACATCTTTAGCAGCATCACGGTGTCCAGCTACATATGAACTTTCAGATGAATTTTTCTTGTTGAATTGTATAGTTTCCCTTTCTTGTTCATCATCATCATCATCATCATCATCCGACAACACTATTTGACATACATGTAGAGTAGAATCATTGCTGTTATATTCACCAAAATCTGTTTTATTTTTACTAGAGTTTTCACACATCACCCGTCTTGGCAATAATTGGCTACTTCCGTAGTTCACAGAACGTTTTAATGGTTTACCTTCCTTGAACAGGACCGAACTTTGAGGAAAATTCTTGTCACGGGAATCACCAGGATTTTCTACATCATTCTTACACACTACGGAAGATTGCAACGACGGTCCACGTTCGTATTTCATAGAACCTGACTCAGTTTTACCAGATTTCTTTGATCCTCTCGCCAAAACTTCGTCATCTTCAGTACCATTCGAGGAGATTCCAGCAAACATTTTCTCACTGCTTCTCACAGAAACTTCTTTGTTCTTAGGAACAGACCGACCATCCGAAAAATCCTTTCCTTGAGTAAGGTCTAGATAAGATTTAGAGACACCACCACCAAATACAGTATTTCTGTCTTTTTTGGTCACTCCACCAAGTTCAGAACAGAATTCTTCTTCAACCAGCACACTTTTACTTTGAGAATATTTTACTCTCTCAATGTCGGCATGTCCTAATCCCTTTTCAACCTTCCTCTTTGAATTTGGTTCCCTCCTATCAACCGTATCCGTATTATTTGTTTCGTATGTGTGTCCTTCTGTAAGCTTGTGTCTAGGCTTTGGGTCGAATTCTGGCGTTCCAGGTGCCACCAGAGGATCGATTACCAACACATTGTTATTTTGGGTATATTTTACTCCCTCATTGTTGGCATGTTTCAACCCCTTTCCGACCTTACTCTTTGAATTTGGTTCCCTTTCCTCAACTGCATTATTAGTTTCATATGCGTATTCTTCTTTAAGCTTGTGTCTTGGCTTTGGATCAAATCCTGACATTCCAGTAGCTACTGAGGGATCCAATACCAACATATTTTTACTCTGAGTATATTTTATTGCATCAATGTCAGCATGTCCTAATCCTTTTTCGACCTTTCTCCTTGAATCTGGTTCCCTTTCATCAACTGCATTATTAGTGTCATACTTGTAACCTTCTGTAAGCTTGTGGGTTGGCTTTGGGTCAAATCCTGATGTTCTTGGTGCTACCTGGGAATCCATTACCAACACATTTTTACTCTGAGTATACTTTACTCCTCCAACGTTGGCATGCCTCAATCCCTTTTTGACCTTACTCCTTGAATCTGGTTCCCTTCCATCAACTGCACTATTAGTGTCACACGTGTATCCTTCTGTAAGCTTGTGGGTTGGCTTTGGATCAAATTCTAATGTTCCAGATGCTACTGGGGAGTCCACTTCAATATCGTCTTCCCTGCTATTGTCCAACGTGACCAAAGATTGTTGTCTCACTTTCTGAGTAAAATACTGCCTACTAAGCTTTGGTAGAGCTTTATAACCATCATTGTCCAATGGCTTAGTAGTATCATTGTTATTCAGTTCAATCTTTTCACTTTTTCCATCCATCTCACAATTACTTTGGTTTGAATCAACCTTTTTCGCATTAGACAATGACTTAATCTACAAAAAATCAATATACGTCCTCTCAGCATAATATGCTTTTAGCCAGAAGGGCTCCTGGTATCCTAGGGTGCATTACAATGAAAAGTATACACCTTTTTAAATGGTCAAAATTTTGAGGAAAAATGAAATTATTCTCAATAATTTGCTCAAGAACTGATACATAATTAAAATAATACGACAAGGAACAGCTAATCAAGTGATCATACGCTAATTTTGACAGTTTACAATGCACATTCAATACTGTATCAAGTTGAATGAAGAAACACTCATAACCAAATAAACCACACTGAAAGCCAAGATGTTCAACAAACTGTGAATAAATTTGATGATTACAGTAACATTGTAACACCGTGGTGCTACTGTAGTTTGTGAGCTTGTCATCTCAGACCCCATTTACACGATGCCGGTACAATTTGAAAATGGAACAAAATCACACCGGTGTGTAAATACAGGCTAAAAAGTCTTGCGTTTACACGGTGCCGGTATAATATATTCTATGAGAATTGAGGAGACTTTGTGAATACTGCTGACCCAAATACTGTGGTCGTATATATCATGATTACCGTCATCAAACTGTCACGGCACAGGCGTTTACACGATACCGGTTAGTGTTCCATTTTCATTTCACGCCATCAAGGAACCCGTCTTCATTATGTGCCGTTTTCATGTCATTTTTGTGCCGGTATTGTGTAAACGCAAGGCCTAAACGGCATGATTTTGTTCCATTTTCAAATTGTACTGGCATCGTGTAAACAGGGTCTAACAGTCCTGGTAATAGGGCCATAAGACCCTTCAGCAAGACCCAGATTTTGGCAAGACCCAGACTCATAGTACATTTACACATACCATTGTTGGGTTGAGAGGAAGAGGTTTAATTTTTCTCCAATCTGGAAACACAGGCATCAGGTCTAAAAGTTTCATTCTGAAAAAGTTCATTAACATTTTAGTAAAATAATAAAATAAAAAATTGAATCAAAACTAAAACCTAAACTACAAGCTAAGGTTATTACATGTAAATGACTACAGTATTACATGAATTTCTCTGGAATTTCCACTGCTTCAAATCCCCCCATTTCCAGTTGTTGGAATGCCTCCCCCTGGAATATCCAGTGCGTCTTAAAAATTGTAATATAAACTTGATTAGGAAATCCGTTTCGTGTTTTATAATAGCTAAACATCTATATGCTATAAATGTTTAAATGTTCACGGTGTTTTAAATTCCGTGCTTTTGTCCAAAACATCCAAACTATAACAAAACTTATAAAACTTCTAGCACCTACTAAGAAGTAAATATATAGCTATATACACCTAAAAGATTAATAAAACTTGTCATGTTAAAGAAAACTTGCTAGTCTAAAAAGCTTGAACTTCAATGCTCAGCCGACAGCCGCAGAGCTGCTCAGTCGCTCACCTTGTGTCAGAAATACAAAGCTTATTATCTTCTTTGTTTTCCTCGGAATAGCCGTTTAACTCCGTTACGGCTTTGCTTGGTTGCAATTTAGTAAAATACTCGCCAAAAGATTGGTTCTTGGCATTATTTGAAGCGGGCTTTTTCGACGATTTCAAACTCAAACCGAATCTCTTCTTTTTGCCGCCATCTTCCATTGCTATCTTCTTTTCTCCCCAGTCCACGCCGCGCGGCGAAGCTATAGCCACTTTTCCAAGATGGCGGCCACAGACAGTCAAAGTGAACCTTTTATTGTCGTCGTACTGGGCTGTACAGGGACCGGGAAATCAAAACTGGCTATAGAAATTGGAAAGGAGATAGGAGGAGAGATTATCAGTGCTGATTCAATGCAAGTGTATAAAGGTTTGGATATTATTACAAATAAAGTAACCCAGGAAGAGCAAGCAATGATACCCCATCATATGATAAACCTCGTTGAAGCGAACGAAAAGTTCTCGGTGGTTGAATTTAAAAAGACGGCATTACCGATAATTTCTGATATCTGTAAACGCCAAAAAGTACCCATTATTGTTGGGGGAACGAACTACTATATCGAGTCACTTTTGTGGGAAAATTTGATTGCAGAAACGACAAGAAGCGAAGACTGCGAAGATTTTACCACATCACAAGAAATCCAAAATGCACAACAGATGGAAAACGAACGTGAAAATCCAGATCACGGAAATTTAGAACAAGAAAATTCAGAGCACGAAAATTCAGAACGCGCAAACTCAGAGCACGATAATTCAGAGCACGGAAATTCAGAGCACGAAAATTTTGAACACGCAAACTCAAAGCACGAAAACCCAGAGCACGGAAATTTAGAACACGCAAACCCTGAGCACGAAAATTTAGAACACGCAAACCTAGAGCACGAAAATTCAGAGTCGCAAGATCATTTGTATCAGAAGCTTCTTGAAATTGACGCAGCTATGGCGCGAAAACTACACCCAAACGACACGCGGAAGATTAGGCGAAGTCTTCAGGTCTACGAACATTGCGGAATAACCCACAGTGAGCTCATTGCGCAGCAACAAGCACAAGAGGGTGCGACTGTTTATGGAGGACCAATGAGATTTAAAAACGTTTGCGTTCTATGGCTTCAGTGCGACCTCAAAACACTCGACCGTAGGCTGGATGCAAGGGTCGACAAGATGATAGAACAAGGGCTTGTCGAAGAGTTGTTGGAGTTTCATAAATCATGGAGAACTGCCTCGCTAAGTACAGAGGGGATTTTTCAATCGATTGGTTTCAAAGAGTTTCGTGAATTTTTAAATTTAGAGAATCCTTTGGTTGAGAAGAATGGCGCGTTGTTTCAGAAATGCGTGGATGCTATGAAAAGCACAACCCGTCGCTACGCCCGGAAACAAATCAAGTGGGTAGCGAACCGGTTTCTGGGTCGCCCTTCGACCTGCGCGCCTGATGTGTATGGCTTGGAGGCTACGGATCTCGAACGGTGGAAGTCGTGCGTTCTTGAGAATGGTTTAGAGACGGTAAGGGAATTAATGGAGAGGAGGGAAGTTGTGGAACAGCCTCTGAGCCGAGTGGATCCCAACGCCGCATCAAAACATTCACGTCACACCTGTGAGGTATGCAATGATCGAACAATCATTGGGGACAAGAATTGGACAGCACACCAACGATCACGATCACACAGACATTACATGAGAAGAGCAAAGAAGAATGAAACAAAGACATAATCTATATACAAGCGTATATTAAAAATATCATTTTCACACCTTGTTTATGTTTGTTGTTGGAAGGAGGGGAGGGAAAGGGAAGAAGAAATGAATGGAAGGAAGGAAGGAAGGAAGGAAGGAAGGAAGGAAGGAAGGAAGGATGGATGGATGGATGGATGGATGAATGGATCAGCACTTTGCTAAATCATTGAGATTCCCGCGCAGGTTTTTGATGCATTGGGAGCTGACGACATGAACTGGTTGAGGTGTAGCCTGGTACCCTGGCCCAATCAAAGAATATGGGCCAGGTAACCACTAAAGACTTTTGCTTTCCTATTGGTTAAAATTTCGCGCATTTTTAGTGGCTATGAGTAAAACTGCAATCGTCATAAGTGGATTTAGCCCTGATGACGCGAGAATGAGATTAGTGGTTCCATGGCCCATTTTCTTTGATTGGGCCAGGGTACCAGGCTAATTGAGGTGATGCTATCGATGGCGTAGATGGTAGACAGCTCGTGCGCGTTCAATTATATGACATCATAATTACCGTGTCGTCAAGGAAACCTTGACGCGTGCGTTTCTAGTGGTGTTTAGTAAACATTGCCTTTTATGCCACGATGATACGATCCGAGACGAGTAAACCAAAAAATGAAAAAAACGACGAACTCGTTACATCGCAAAGAGAAAATGTAAAAAAACTTGAGAAAGAGTTAATGATGTTGAAGAAAAGCATCGAAAAATACTCGGGAAAGTTAAGCAAATCTAAGAAACGCAACGATAATGTTGGGAAAAGCATTGAGAAACTTTTCAATGGGGAGAGAGGCGAAGTCAAGGAGACACTGCAGAAATTTTCAGAAATCTTGTTCGAGGTCGGAAGGTCAGTGGCGCGCATCAGCGTAATTTACACTTTTAGAGTCAATTGCAGAAAGGGTGATTTATTTAGGCAGTTTTTAAGGATCAGACAGTGAGTAGCTAAACAAGATATAACCTCAGATTTAACCGTCGTCCATCACAACATTGCAAAAACAAAAGACACTAGTTAATTGTCGACAAACATATTCAGCATTTTCGCAGCTTATCTAGGTATTTTAAAACTTGTTAAAACACTGATTATCGTAAACAACGGTTAGCGTGACTCGTTAGTGAGTGAGGTTAGCCTACAGACTATTCAGTACAGCTCAGCTCTAGTACAGCTCTAGTACAGCTCAGCTCAGTACAGTACAGCTTAGTACAGTACAGTACAGCTCAGTACAGTACAATACACACAACTCAGTATAGTCCAGCACAGTACAGCTCAGTACATGCAGTATATATGGTACAGTACAGTACAGCTCAGTACAACTCAGTACAATACAGTACAGCTCAGTACAACTCAGTACAGTACAGTACATCTTTATAGTACAGAATACACACAGCTCAGTATAATACAGCACAGTACAACTCAGTACAGTACAGTGCAGTACAGCACAGTACAGTACAACTCAGTACTGTACTGTACAGTACAGCTCAGTACAGCACAGTACAGTACAGTACAGTACAGCATAGTACAGTACAGTACACTGAGTACAGTACAGTACACTGAGTACAGTACAGTACAGTTCGGTAAATTCACCGTAGCGTAATAGTGTAAACAGACGATTTTTTTTCTACGGAACGCTCACCCCAATCCGGACCACCGGACCGTAATAGTGTAAACGTGGCCTTAAGCTCTCTAATTTCTGGATTGGTTTTTATTAAGGTACCAAGAGGAACACGTGGACAAGATTTACGAGAAAGTAATCGGAGAACTGTCGTTGTCGCGCTGTCGTTGCAAACAGGCAGCGTTTAACATCGACGTAGCATTGAAATCCCAGAAAGAGGAACTCCGGAAAGAGAAACAGTTGAAGAAAATCAAAGAAACCATACCGTTTGACAAACAGAAATTCGCAAAGGCGCAGTCCTCGTTGCTTGCTTCAGCCATGGAAGCCGAGAATGCTTTCACGTGTTTAGAGGAAGAACTTGAGACATTTGAACAGCAGAGGGTGGACGAACTTCGTGCCATACTACTTGCTTTTACTGAGAGCGAGCTCATATATCATTCGCATGCGTTAGAATTGTACACGAAAGGATTCAACGTGCTTCGGCAATGTGGGAAACCGCCTGCGTCGTCGCTTTTGGACGCCGTCGGAGATAGCCGGGCGTCAGTCGACACCATGTCCGACAATGATCAATTTCGTCAGTCGACAAGATAGTCAGGACAAAATATATAAAACCCTATTGTGCTCAGTAAAGAAGAATATGGTCAATAAATATATGATTGTTTATTCAATTACTTTAATTTATGCACCAACCGAAAATTCAGAAATATATGATACATACAAATTATATGTTTCACTAATTTCTTTTATAGTTTTGAATCAAAACTTTTGGTAATTATATTATTCAAAAATCAAAAAATTACTACAGTAAATATTACTACATTTATGAAACATATTTTAGAATTATAAAATGAAACATTTTTTTGAAAAATAACGCCATCTTGAAAACGCAAAAATCTATACATGGAAACTGTTAAAATATGTGATGTGTTGATTGCATTTTACTTAAAAATTAAAGAAACTACGAAGCATTTTTATTCGCCCTAAAAAACTCATTAATAATTCATGAGGAAAACACAAAGGAAATCAGTACCGTGTGGGTTGTTTTATACTTGATAAAACCTATTGGCGTAAGAAAGAATACTAACGCTGGAACATATAGAACATACACTCTTTCGCCATTTTAATTTTCATGTTTCCAATGATGTGCATGAGCTGACAGTTTACTAGTATCAGAACCAAACAGATTGCAAAATGATGGTATATTATATGTACAGTATTATTTATTCAGGAATAATCTTATCTGGATTGTTATCCAACATTCTGGCATTGTCTGGTTTCTATCATTGCACGTGAAACGTCTGACGTACACCATTCGATGTACGCTATGCATGACATATACACTATATATATATATACACTATCATATGCACATGCATATATACACACACATAAGAATCACCAACAACAAAGCATTTGACTATAGCAACGATCTAATATCTCGGAACCCTGCTGTTGTTTGGACAAAATAGCCACAACCACGAAGGTTCTCGTAGTGCATAATGTAAATCAGTTTATATCAAACAGTCGGCATCTGGAGCGTGCCATTTGACTATATATACACATCTACTTGCAAGCTGATCTAAAGATACCCTTGACTTCGACTAGGTTATCTAACTCGATTACATTCTTTATTTACGGTAAGAATCAATCGTAGATGTAGTACTAACTACAGTCGAACCTTTATTAAGCGGCCACGTTTGGGGAATGGCTTTGTGGCCGCTTAATAGAGGTGGCCGTTTAATAGAGGGGTAATCTATAGTAATAAATTACAGGGAATATTTTAGGGGTTTTGACAAGTGGCCGTTTAATAGAGGGTGGCCGCTTAATAGAGGGCCGCTTAATAGAGGTTCGACTGCATGTAGTTGATTTGATATGTATATAGTTTTGATATACGGTAACATTGACACATTACTGTTAAACAGATTCAAATGTCTCAGTCCAATATATACATGTATATGTTTTGGAGCGATATGTATATGGTTATAATGCTTTGTGTCAATATTACTTACACTGTAATGATCGGGGACGAGGTATTTTTCATACTATATACAACTGATTTAATAATGATGTGCTTGTGCAGATTATTTTTTACGGATCGTTGATCATATATACTGCATGTATATATGCAGTATTATCATGGAATGAAGCTATGCTAACTAAAAGATTTGTGAAAAGTAGAAATGAGGTATTAGTATTGTTGCTATAAAGGCCTGGCCAAACGCTTTCAACATTTCATGCAACATCGTTCAACATTGTTGAAAGCATGTTGAACGAAAATTTGAACATGTTCAAAATTTTGAACATGTTCAAATTTCGTTCAACATCATTCAACACTATTCAACAACGTTCAACATCATTCAACAGGGTGGCCAAACGCTCTCAACATGTTGAATCACGGTTGAATTCAACAATGTTGAATGAAATGTTAAAAGCGTTTGGCCAGGCCTTAACAGGTTCAAGGTTTCTGTAGAATATCCACAAAGAATAGTTCCCGAGCATTTGGCTTAGAGTAGTAGACTATATATGGATTTAATATGGATATTCTGTCATGGGTATATACTGTCATAGATACTGCAGTAGTTATAATATGCTAGCTATGCTAACAACTTCAATTCGCACTCAAATATGTTGAGTTTCCAGCAGCTTCACTGTTTTGGTGAGTAGAGGTCTATAACCAAATGCTCCCGACTATTCTTATTGTGAATCTACAATATCCTGCAGTGGAGTGCTAGAAGCATCAATTGTGTCTGAAGTTGTTAACAATGGTTAGCATACTATGCTATAGTAATGATTTATATATAATATATATATATATATATAAATGTAGGATCTATTACTGCTACTGCAGTATCTATGCATCTTATAGTCTGTCAGTGTTAACCCCTGCATGTATACTTGGTGCCATGGCAAATCTACTGAAATTCTGAAAGTGCTGAGAACTGCATATCTGCATAGTGTGAATTGAATTGAAGTGTTAGCATACCTAGCATATTATAGGCTACTGCAGTATCCACGTCCATCTATACTAACTTATAGCTATCGCAACTCTAAACAAATGCTCACTATAGCATAATCACGGTTTCAATACGCATAAAGATGGATACGGCAAAAATTATAATATATGTCAAGCTAGGATTTTTATAGCAACTGGAGGATTTCAGAGGAACAATCGCAATGCATGGTATATATATTTCTTTCTAAAATATGAAACTATTTGGTCGTTTCAGTAATCTTGGCTATCGATTTCTAGGCGGAAAGCGCAATCTCAAAATGAATATAAGAGCCCAGCTCAGTATCTTAACTCATTCCTGTCTGAGGGCTTCCCCAGAGATGAATAAAATCGTCTGGCGTAATTAGCCAGAATAAAATACTAAAGACCAATTGGACAGGAAAGAGTTAATATGGAAACCATGCGTAATAAATAGAAAAAAGAAAATTTATTAACGTTTCTTTATTTGGTCGTATTAGATTCAGAGTGATTTAGATTTTTTTGTATGTTTTATACGATTGAATTTCTAATCTCAAAACTTATTTACACTTTTAGCCATGGTTGATTCGGATACAACCAGGACTCTACTTTATGTCTCTCTGATAGGCGTGGGAATTGTGATGTCTTTTTTATTGGTTCTCATCTACATCCTCCTATTTGGAGTAAAGAAACACACCATCTACCACATAAGATCTATTGACTCCGGTGACTTCGACAACGAGGTCTCTCAACGAGCTGACGATAAGAACCTCGCACGTGATATGTCATTTTGTTATGCGCACTTCAAAAAGCGTGACGATCGTAAAGTAACATTCTCTGAGAATGAGAACTCCATTCCTGCGTCGAGAACTAGTGTTGGTTCTGACAACCGTTTATATGTGGCCCAGTTGAAAGTCGATAGCACATCTAATTACGAATTTGTTAAGAAAGTGAATGACTCTATCCAACACTGACAAAAAGTAATTGTTTTGAACAATAATGTTAATACCGGTGCAGAATTCTATAAAGATAAAATCGACAAAACTGAAGGCGCTAAACGTCGCACAATAGACAAATTTAATTCAGACGAATTTAATTCGAATTAATTTCGTCGGTAATGCGACGTAAATGCGACGTCGAGTTAAACGTCGAATTTCAGTCGAATATAATTGTTTTTACTTGGACTCGTGGAGCCTGAAAACGACTTCTTGAAAACATGGCGCCGAATTGTCACAGACAGAAGAGAAACATTTAATTCGATGTGGCGATAATTCGTCGTGTAACTCGAACACGCATTATCCGTCGGACTAAGACGAATTTAATTGCCGACGAATTTAATTCGTGAGTCGAATTTAGGCCCCGTTTACACTAGAGCAAAAGTATCCGGATTCACATTGTTTTTCGTCCTACTTTTGTTCCAGTGTAAACGGGTTCTTAATCGAGTTATACGTCGCAGTTTCGTCGAATAAAATTCAAACAATTAAATTCGTCTATTGTGCGACGTTTAGCGGTAGGCCTAAAACATAGTAGTGGTCATGAGTTCAGTATGTAATGTTTAAAACGCGAACAGCAGTGTTTTATCAAGTTTAAATATTCGAACGCGCAGCGCGAGAAAACTTAGACTTGAATCACTTGATAAAACACGTACTGTGAGTGTGTTGAATGGCTTATCTAAGATTTTGCTAAAGTAATTAAGTAAATATAAGCAAGAAAACTCTGAGACATAAACTTTCCAAACTCATTCCCGTGGTGGCATCTGGCTAGTATTAAGCCTGCTAGTAGGACAGTGCCGACTGTCTGCAACCAGGGGCGGATTAAGGACCTCTGTGGCCCTGGGGCAAATTTAGATTGTGGGGCCCCAAACATCTGAAAGTTAGCAGGTTGTACCCCCCCCCCCCCCCCGTCTCTGGGGCTGCGGTGCTTGGGAGCAGTTATCGCTTATCAGTTACTAAAAAAAGATTCGGCTCTCCGAAAATGCCGCAAAATAAACGTTTGAAAGTTACTTTGCGTCTTGGCGTCTTCAACTGTTAGTATTATATTGTTAATGTTAATGTTAGTTTTTGTAAATAGTAATTAATGATCTATATAATGATTCTGTAAAATATTTCAGGATTTTTTATTTTTTAAATTATTTTTTGCTTTTGTGGTCTGTTTTTTCCCCTGCGTTTCAAATTTGAGCCGGGCCCTCATGCCCCTATAGGTAATCCAACACTGTCTGTAACGACATGACTTCCATGCACAAAAGATTAACAATAACTGAAAAAAGATTGAAAATAAATATTATTTTGTGAACATGTATACTCCCCATAAAATTTTAAATAAATACAGAACGGACAAGAAACCTATTCCTTCAACTTTTTCCATGTCTATTGTATATAATATAAACAAGTAGAGCGCTGCGTAAGCAATGTTCTGGATAGAGCAAAGTGAAAAGGCCCTTCATCAGAGTAAAATGAGAATACAGTATATATAAAATATTGTGTTGCTTTTGGTAAACAAAGATTTTTTTTCAAAAGTAATTAGATATCCAGTTTGTTAAAATGAAAATTTACTAAGCGCCCTTCCTCGAATAGGCGCCCAATCGTTTAATTTTACAAAATTTTGGGCAAATACAGGCCAGAAAGTGCATCTATCAGTGGGGACAGATTAGTGGCCTGGAACTAGTTCACGACGGGTGTGTTATGGTCTAGCGCGCACCGAAGAACAAAGATGGCCGCCTTGGCTGGTCTAGTTGCAGATTACCAGAGCGACAGTAGCAGCGAAACGGGAAGTGAAACGTCGTCGGATTGTGATGAAACAGATAGCGAAGAACCCAAGTGTTCTCCTGATAACGATGAAGAATCAGAAAAGCTTCCGTTACCAGACATTTTAAGCAATGAGCTGCTGTCGTCGAATAAAGTCAGTGTTGGTGGTACAGAAGGAACTCGCAGTTGTTCAGTGTTTTTTAATCCTTTCAAAGCGAAAGAAGATGCAAAGCTAGCCATTCTCGAGAAACACGTCAAGCTAAGTGAACGACAGGACGAAAGTAGAACGGAAAAAGGAAAGTTTCGAAAGAAGAAGAAAGGACAACGTCGTCAAGACAATGATACGTCACGAACTGAAGAGGACAGTGAAGGTTTTAAGACGTCAGGGAAACGACGAATTGGAGTGAGTAACTCTCTTGTTCCACCAAAGAAAGCTATGAAAGCTTACGAAAGACAAAGACGAGACGAAAGAGGAAGAAAAGCAACCTAAAGGAACGTTTTATGCAAGGAGATTAATAGCCAGAATAAATTACTAATATCATGTTTTATAATAGACTATTAAACTACTGAACGCTATATATATTTATTATATAAAATAGAGTGTTTTATTGATTTTTCCGCCACTAATAAAAGTGATAATCTCACATGTGCGATTATTTATGATAATCGCACATGTGACGATTATCGCTGAATCAGCATTATAGTTTAATGCAATTTTTGCAAGGCAATAGGACATTTTTTTTATATAATAAACAGAACAATACATGGATGCTTGGAAATATGAAATTTATTTCTCGTGTTGAACAGGATATCTCACTCATGAGATATCCTGGTTAACACTCGAAATAAATTTCATATTTCCGCATATTTATCTCTCTCTCTCTCTATATATATATATTGCAAAAATTCTTATGTATTTGAACTAAAATCATTACAGCCTCCAAGTTTCTCAAAATTGGTCTTGGTGAGAGTGGGGGACTCATCCCTCCTGGTGACACCAGGCAATGATAACCAGGTGTCACCAGGCAATGATAACCAGGTGTGACACAATTAGGAATTCTGCTGACACAAGGGCTAATATGTCACTGATGAGGGTTATTAAGTGCACAAGGAAAATTTGATAATTTAAAAGTTGAAATGGCTACTCAGTGAAGAATAATCACATTAACAACTGAAAAACCAAAGCACTTTATATTCTAAGGTTGAAATAGAGTAAAATGTATTTAATTATTTGAATCATGCATATTAGTTTGTGTAGTGACAAATTGTAATACAAGCGAAAATTTGCGATAACACCATGTTGACTCAGGCCTTCATCAGAGCATGCAATTGCCTGTCGAAAGCAATAAAAACCACTTTATCAACACAAACCACTTTATCAACACAGAAGTCACTTACACGAAATCTATATAATGACCTACGAAGTAAGGCCAACGCAGCAGTCTTATAGGGATGGAAATATAGTAAGGTTAGATATACTGCCGAAACAGAGAACGTAGGAGTCTAACGTTTCGAGTGCCATGTTTCTCTTTGACGAAGGGCCTTCGCTCGAAACGTTAGATTCCTACGTTCTCTGTTTCGGCAGTACATGTATATCTATAATCTTACTTAACATAATTATCTATATGGGGTTTTAATGTGTCAAAACTATTTCTTGGGAATATAATCGCTGTAATTTTAAGTATAAAAATTTGTAAATTAATTACATTAAGGTAATAGATGTAGTTAGGATGTTATTGTAATTAGAATTTTAAAAATAGGATATTACATCTTAGGTTTGCTTCAAACAATTTGCATGGAATATGGCCGTCTTTCGTTGCAAGTACAAACTTCCGTTCATGAAGTGTAACCAGGAATCTCACCCACAATCTTCTTGTACTATTATCATTAGCTCAATTACTAAAATATTGGACCCTAATTGTTAAGGAATATATACTGCACGACATTCAGCGCTTCGTTTTATAATTTCCTGCACTCCGATAATAGAAAAATCCTCAAGAATGCTGACCCAGTTTCATTCTCAATGCGGCAATGTGTCCGCACCAACGAATCTATCCTACGCAACTGCGACAGTGTCGGCTTTTCTCGCCTTGATCACTATTCCTGGTAACCTTTTGATCTGCCTCGCTGTCTACATTAATCCTTACCGACGGCTCCGTACGCCTTTCAACTGTGTTGTCGTGAACCTAGCTATCGCGGACCTCATAGTCGGTTGTGTAACGGAACCAATTTCGACGTACATCCATATTAAGGAGGCCTGGGGGATGAAATTGGAAGAGTTCAACATTAAGACCATTCATCTTTCGTATTTTATTTCATGTACGGCATCTGTCCTGAGTATCTCGTTGCTGGCGCTTGAACGTTTTATGGCCATCTCGTTCTCCTTCAAATACCGCCTCTATTTCAAAGTACGTCGTTTCGCGGCTGTGTCCGTAATTGTGTGGCTCGTCGCTATCGCTCTATCCATGGTTTATCTCTTCACAGACTATCTGTTTTATGCGTTTGTGTTTGTAAATATTGCCGTCGTTTGGACTTTGGTCGTAACGACTTTCTGCTACGTGAAGATTCTTTGCAAAATGAAAAGCCTTAAGACCGCGAATAACCGTGACAATACTCGAAATATATCCAGTGTAGAACCGGCAGGAGGAGTCTATAAGGAGACAACGAATATCCAAGTCTTGGTGACCAAGACCTATATGATAATCTTGTCGATGTTCCTGGCTTGTTATATCCCAGCTTTGTTAATCATCTACACAATGAACTGGTGTAGCTCCTGCAGTTGCGTTAGTATCCACTACATGAGAGACATACAGTTTCTTATTGTTATTTTCAACTCGGCAGTTAACCCGTTTGTCTACGCTCTACGTTTCGAGCATTTTCGTCGCTCCATTCTAAAGATACTGCGATTTCGATTGCGGCCGAAAGTGTAAAAAACTGACTCCATCCATGAACAACACGAAAATTTACTATTTAAAAAGGTGAGGTAATACGGGCAACATTTTTTCTTCATATGTTGCGTTGCAAGTTGAAAAGCGTTGTTGCACGTATTCACCCACCTTAAACATTGTCACGAAACAATGATTTTATAGCAATTTATTGCCACAAAATGGCGGTATCAATTCGAACTGAGTCAGAATACAATGAAATGAGGACGTTTTTCAATGCTGACCGAATGGCGAATTATTTATCCATATAACAATGCATGGGAATGTTGAATACGATAACAAAGTGAGTTATATTGAAGTATTTTGAATTGCTATAAAACTCACATGTCCGCTGCAATATTTCCGGTCTGGTCGCGTAATTTTGAAAACGGGTGTAACTCCAAGCTAAATTTAATTAAAAGATAGCCATGTTCTTTAAAAATCGTCTGAGATAGCTTAGTTGTCAGAGTATAGTTGATTTATTCAGAGTATTAAGCCCGAATCAAACGAGAACGCAAGTCATCGCAAGTTAGCAGTCACGCTATCTCAGCCAGTCGCTCTGAATAATTTCCCGAAAATATTATGTACCGTGACAAAGTTAAAACTTGTTTAAAACACTCATGAAACCTTTATTTTGTTAATTTGGGTGTTCGAACGACCGCCACAGAAATTTGTGACTGCCAACTTGCGATGACTTGCGTCGTCGTTTGATTAGGGCTTTATGCTACGTCCACACGTATACGTTTTCGTAGCGTTTTCAAGCGAGGTTCAGATCACACTTCCACTACAACTACCGCTACCATAAATATAATTAAGCATGTTAAATATTGTTTTTACGTTCAGTAATGGTCGCAGGTCTCAAACCTAGTGCAAAAAGAAAGCGTTTTACGGTACTAGGGTTAAAACCATCTACGACTACAGGACGAAGAAAAGAACATTACACCAGTTTAACCACATTTACGGCAGCGGTAGAGGTAGTGGAAGTGTAATCTGAACTTCGCTATTGTTTCAGGTAAGTAGACCATTGTTTTCTATTCCCTTGAGGATGGAGAACAATATGAAAACGCTACGAAAACGTATACGTGTGGACGTAGCCTTAAATATGAATTGAAATTAAACATTGTTTTAGTGGTTATCATTGTTAGTAAGGTGCGTGACTATATGGGCTCTGTTTGTTATCAAGTACCTCAAGTGTTCGACAATAATTGAACTGAATATACAGTAATTATATCTGTAACATTCTTTCGTTTAGTTACGTATATCTTCGATATAACTTCCGTCACTCATCGAAATGAGATTTCAGTTTCCTGACGACTTGACTAAGACGTACAGCATAAAAACGGGTTTCCACTTGGCAACGTTTTCCGCGCGAGGCCATTTTTCTTTTGCTTTATAAGTTCTCATGGACTGGAACTAATTAGAAATCTATTCAATTCTAACAATAGAACGTCAATTCGCGCGAAAAAAGTTGCCTAGTAGAAAACCAGTTTAAGGCCTGTTCCAAACGCCGCTCTTCTTATGTGCCGAACCTAATGATAATGACCTAAATCCTTTGTTTATGCTGATTTGCATTAGGTTCGGCGCATGAGAAGAGCGGCGTTTGGAACGGGCCTAAGTCAAGAAATTTAAATCGTATTTCATGTTTGATTAACATGAAAAATAGTGGGCGACATTTTAACATATGCATAACAATTAATATTGTAATTACTTGAAAGGACTTTCAATTAATGTTTGTAGTATTTGTAAAAAAATAGCGTTTCTTTTATCTCTTTATTAACAACATATTTAATAACAGCTATACGTCTTCCTTTCCCATACGACGTTTGATTTGAGGTTAGCCATTGTTTTGGGTTAGCTTTATATATTCTAATGTATTCGATTGTATTTCTATTGTATCCCCACTCTTCAGGTACACACGTAAAAACGCACAGTCTGATCAGCTCTGATATCAGATCTGTTCAGAGAAATGTAGCGACCCTTGATGCAGTCTGACAGCTACAGAATGTACCAGCGCTGATGTATAAACATTTAGTTAGAATTTCTCACAGACTGCGACAGCTCCGTAGACAACATACCTGTTCAGTTTGTTATATCAAACTGATACAGCACCGACCGTGTCAGGTTGATACAGTTTGACAGAATCTGTTCTGAACAGTCTGTTGTAGCTGCAGGTATACGATACAGATATGATATCATAGGTGTATCATAGCTGATACTGCAACAGGCTGTATCAGGGATCGCTACATTTTTTCGAACAGATCTGACATCATTCTGCATCAGGTTTGACACATAGTGTTCGTTTTTGCGTACTCGAGTTCCTTAGAGTTGGCTTAAATTGTGCACGGTATACTTCGCCCTGAAGATTCTGCTGTCTTTTGACGGTCCTCTATCTCATTTAGAACAGTTAACCCTGAAACCGTTGCTTCTTACGTAAGCTCTGATTGGCCCATGTTTATATAAGAGTATACACATTACGCAAACACGAAATTATCCCGTGTTTAGTTTTTTGAAATAGCTCAACTACAAATAATTTTATTTTTATAATTTTATATTTATTATAATTTATATATTATATATATTTTATAATATTATAATTTAATTATATTTCATAATTTTAGAAAACAAAAATATAAAATGGTTTTGCATGTTTATGTAGTACTGTGATATAAACACTTGGAATGTTGCTCGACTTTCAAAAAGCTAAAAAACACTCGGTACTATCCCACAAGCGGTTGTCACCGGCGTTGAAATAAATTCTGAACATCCAAGATATATATGTATATACTATACATTGCAGTATTGTTTTTATATAAAAAAGGTATGGACAGGGGCTTAGATCTTTAGGACACTATTCTAACTGTATTGTATAATACAAAAGCTTCTTTCAACAACAGTTTAACAAAATACAATATACACATGCATATACATATATATTTTTGTTCATTTGTTCATATATATTTTTGTTCATAAGTTCTCACATCTAGATTCAGTTCCAAGCTACACTGATGAGCTGTAGTATAGCGAAACACGTGTCTGTAGATACTGATTGAACTATATCTATATATATATATAAATGAATTGGACGGTTCCTTTTGCACTTATAAGTGAAAGGAAATCTTATGATATTGCACAAAATGAGAAACGATTATAGAAACACTTTAAGAAAAATGTGCTCAAGACTCCGGTGCTTTGCTAATATCTCTAACGAGGCATACACGAATGTTATGGATGACAAACGATTGATGCTGTATACAGTCGTATTTCAATGAAAGTAAATACAAACATATTTAGTCAAATTATTCATGTACTATACCTAAAAGCTCTTTAACTCACGATGCGGCCCAGATATGATAAAATTCATGTACTAAAAATGAGTACAATACCCGCCAATTAATTATGACTAGTGGCACTTAAAGTTCATTTGTACAATTGTTTTAGGGTCTAAATATATATCCAGTTAAACAAAGAGTCGTTTCAAAGAAATAATTATATACATACTCAGCCGCCTCGTACCCAGGCGTTCTGAGGAAGCCGCGTACTGTGGCCTGTGGACGCGCAAGGGTGCTTGGGAAGGACACAAGGATTTCAACATCTCCCGGCCGTTGCGTCAATTATCTATGCAAAATAACAAGTTGCTGTATGCCGAATAAGACCCCATTTTCCTAGAGTTTTCATATTGTTTCAGGTAATGAGACCATTGTTTTCTGCTCCCCTGAGGACCGAGAACAATATAAAAACGCTATGAAAACGCATACCGTGTGGACATGTCTAAATTTTACACACACTCATGAATAAAATCTCATGAGGGTTTATTTTAATTGCATTTTCCAATTGAAATCGCTCGATTGAGATACCATATCAACAACTCGTTTAGCGTGTTTCATCAGGGGAATCCAAACACTCGAAAACAATAAAATTCATTATGTTTTCTCGTGTTTGGATCCCCTGATGAAACAAATCAAATTCGTATTGTTGATATATAACTCATTAATAATTCATAAGGAAAACATAATGGGAATCAGTTACCGAGACGTTGTTGCGAAATGTGGTAATAAACGCCCAGAAACTAAGACAAGTTTTACCTCAAATTTCTCTTTAACTCTTTCACGCCAAAGTCGACTTTTATTATTTTACTCTGTCTAACGCCAGATTATTTTACTCTGTCTAAAACTCCAAACGATTTTACTCGTCAAGGGGAGAAGTCTGGCAGCGAAAGGGTTAAATATACTGATTTGTTTGAGAAGCTATACCATACACTCGAAAGCCGTCGGTTATGGCCTCGTTTTTCAACACACTTCTCAATGTTTTCAAATCAGATAATAAACGTGTATGATATATTACATCAAAAATCTTTGGTAATGGTTTGTTATGCCAGCCTTCAGCGATGTGTAAATATTAGAGTTTGTAATATACATTTAAAATAATAATAGCGAAAATTTGTGGTAATACCACATTTATTATTTAATATAAAATAACATTTTGAAAACGCAAGCGGTGATTGGTTAAAAGCCGATGGAAAACATGGATAGATCGTTCTAATTAAAATTTGTACAGAAACACCGTTATACGCGCCATCCAATGGATCGTTTTCACCTGACGTCACGGCGGCCATATTGGTGTACCAAAACAATGAAATGGCGGCCATATTGGTGTACGGTATGGGAATTAGCTCTTTCTTATTCAAATATTTCGTATTGTTTCACCACCCCCATGGGGCCACCGATCACGTGAGTGAAAACGATCTATACGCCACCCATGGAGGATAACAAGAAGTTACGCTTTTTGTTTGGATTAATTTTAACGTTTAATCTATTTTTGACGGGTTATTTTATAAAAGAAATAGAAAACATTTTTCCGTGTTCCTATAGAGTATAGAAACACTTGTGAAAGTTTGGAAGAACTCGAAATAATGTGGAAACTCGCCCTGGGGGATCGTGTTCCTGCACTGTAAATTCCCGTTCGCCCAAACTTCCCCTCGTGTTTCTATAACTCTATAGAAACACGGAGAATGTTTTCTCTTTCTTGATTGCTAAGCTTTCGACCTGTTGACTCAGGCCTTACAAGTATATTATACATTGTTCACAGTTAGAGTACCTAAGGCTGGATTTCCACCAGGCGTAAAATATCACGTTCGACTTTATTATTGTACACATTGAATAGTTTTCTACTTCGTTCCACATGGAAACTCACAAAACAAAAGAAAAAAGTCGAGCGCGCGACATTTTAGTGGAAATCCAGCTTAAGAGATTTTCAGGCATGTACAACAGAGAAAAATATTAATTTTGTTTCATTTGTATTGTTTTGTATAAGTTTGATGGGCGCTGCCCCACGTTCTCGACACCCACTTAAAATTAGTTAACTGATGTCGGTTGGCTTTTTTCTTGCAGTAAACAATTTTATGCCAAGCAGTCCGTTTACGTATTAAATAAATTAGTGTATCTCAGGGAACAGCGCTGCTGTTTGGGTGGACCAAAACTAATAATATTTTGTATCACTATGCATTATTATTCTTAACTCTTTCCTGTCCGAATCGGTCTTTAGTACTTCATTCTGGCTAACGCCAGACGATTTTATTCACCTCTGGGAAAGCCCTCGTGCAGGAATGAGTTAAAAACTATCTCTCTAATTGTAATTCGTGACAACATGCAGAGAACACTTGCTTGAAATATTTTTGGATGTTTTGAACGACCGTATATTTTAATAAAAATCAATGTATCTGAAAACTCATGAATATAATCTTAAAGTTAATATAGCTATGAGACTTGGATGCACGCAGAGATCTACGCCAAATAACAGCATGCGCATTTAAAAATTAAAAATCTACGTCACCCTACAGTTTAGCTTTAAAAACAACCCCTCATGTATTAATTTTCCTGTTATATAAGAATAATTCCAATTGAAGACGAAAGAATAAAGGCTACAATAAAAAGCGATTCCTCTTTGTTTTTCGACAATAGTTTTTTTTGTGTTTTCAATTTGTTTCGGTACCTATTTTGTGCTTTTGCGTACATGTCACCGGTTTTGATATGCAAATTTTAGTACGATAGGAGGTGACGGAAGTCTGAACGAACAGAGATGAATTGAGACATAATATTCGCATAAACATTATCTTCGTGTCTCGTTGAACAGTCTTTACAGAAAAACAACACAACCTTGATAGAAAGAAGGGGGAAAGGGGGAGGGGAAAATATTTTTAACGACCATGCATTATATCTTTTCTTTGATATCGTAAATATAAAGAACTTATTACACCTAGGCAGGAGGCTAATGAGTTGTTTTTATTCCTAATTTTTTTTGCATATATGAACTAACTTGTTTTCCGCGTAAGATGTACTCGGATCTATTTTTTCAGACTAACACAACACCAATGGCATCTCACGGCGGAGTTTAACTTTAAAACAAATAGATTTTGCTCTATTTAATTATTTTAAAAATTACAAAGCGAAAAAGTGGTGAACTGCTGAGATTTTTAGTAACTTAATATTGATGTTTCGAGCGAAGCCCTTCATCAGACTATAAGAGCACCACTCGAAACGTCAATATTCCGTTGCTAATTTTTGCCATCTTTTCGCTTTGCTATCCAAAACACTGCCTACGCAGCACTCCAGTATTTTTTTTTTTTTAAATACAGCCTTTTATGATAATGAATGACACATACTGGCTTTTGTCT
Organism: Paragorgia papillata; assembly: GCA_035771165.1. Taxonomy (NCBI): domain Eukaryota; kingdom Metazoa; phylum Cnidaria; class Anthozoa; order Scleralcyonacea; family Coralliidae; genus Paragorgia; species Paragorgia papillata. The sequence continues at coordinate 839,448 of JAWNZC010000002.1, read as the reverse complement.
ACTTCAATGGCAAACACATGTTAATGAATCATGCATAGAGCACAAAACATTACACATCTCCGTTTACACTGTTACCGTTTTATATAACTGATTTCTGGCTGTTCTAACGTTTCGATACTGCCGATACAACACGTACATGGAACGGATCGGAGATTAAGTAACATCCCATCAAGATCTATATATATGCTAATGCTATACTCATCAAGATTAAGTAGGAATCTGGAAAAAAAATATGCAAAATTAAAATAAACAGAGACCTGTTTGGAATAAAACAAACCACCTTATATATTAGCATTTATAGCTACAAGTTTTTCAATTACGCGAGAGCTACTTTCCGCGCATCATCTCGACACCGTTGTATATTTTTCTTCTTCAATTCACGCGAGATTAATAAGAACACTGGACGCGAATTTAATTAATTATAGACGTGTATTTTATTGGAACAGATGCTTGAAGGCGGGTATTCGATCAGAAAAGCTGTTCAAACGACATGGCATGGTTCTGCAAAGTCGGTGTAAATATGACCTCAGCACGATATGGGATTTGCCGAAAGAAGATCTCACAACTTGGAAAAATCTAGACTCTATAGAGAACAGTGGAACCTGAACGGACTAAAGCACGTTTCCTTAGAAGGAGAGAGTTTAAAAAAATTGTCTACCCCGTAAGGCTTTCGAGTTTTGACAGGAGTGCGCAGGAGTGTGTACATAGCGTTTGTATCGGCCGGGTCTCAAGGTGTTCGTTTTCTTGACCGCTCTCGCTATGCTCGACCACCAGTGTGCCGATGTATCATTATCCGCTACACAATCGTATCTGACTGCAGCCGTATCGTTCCTCTTGGCAGCTGTCACAATTCCTGGGAACTTCCTCGTCTGCCTTGCGGTCTTAAAAACTTCGAACAAGAACATACGAAATCCGTTCAACTATTTCGTTCTAAGTCTGGCCATCGCGGACCTTGTTGTGGGCTGTATCACAGAACCCATGGCGGTCTACGTTCATCTTAAAGAAGCCGTCGGCAGACCAGTAAATATCATCGAATTCGAGTGTCTGCATTTTTCCTATTTCATTTCGTGTACGACGTCAGTGTTGAGTATCTGTCTGTTAGGCATTGAACGCTATCTGGCGATCCTCTCACCATTGAAGTTCCGCTTGTTCTTCAGCATGCATCGTTTCCTTATTCTTACAGCCGTGGTGTGGTTTGTATCGATTAGTTTATCCTCCATTTACCTTTTCACCACGTACGCCATTTACGCCTTGGTATTTATCACAAACGCCGTAGGCTGGACCTTGGGTATAAGCATATTCACGTATGTCAAAATTCTTCGAAAGTTCAACGAAAGAATGAGGAATACTTATTTATCGCAAAGACCTGTCGGGAACCCGTCACTTCCAAATCCTTGGAACGTGCAACTCATGAGAACCTATATGGTTATCATCTCGATATTCCTCACTTGTTACATCCCAGCATGTGTGGTTATCTATACTATGAACTGGTGTACATCGTGTAGCTGTTTTACCCTCCACTGCCTCCAAGACTTGCAGTTTATCATCGTTGCTATCAATTCGGCGCTTAATCCGTTTGTCTACGCGTTTCGTTTCAATAGATTTCGTCGCGCCGTGCTCCAGATTCTTCGGTGCAGTAGCTCTCAACCGGCGACGATACGTTTCCAGAGTACGACAACACTGTCAAAGAGCACAAAGTCTTTGCAGAACTCCAGAGATTACATGTACAAGGATTAAGTGGAAACATTAAAGGAGTGCGGGGATTGTATTTTGGTGTGTTGCGAGCTCTTTTGTGGCTTTCCTCCAATCATGAATGCTGTCTATACTTGATAATGAACTTAGTCTACAAAGTGAAGCAGAACTATATTTGACTAAACAGTGAAATAAAATTAGCGTGCTGCGTATATAGGCAGTGTAGAAACAACAATCGAAATATAGTAAGGTTAGATATACTGCCGAAACAGAGAACGTAGGAATCTAACGTTTCGAGCGAAGGCCCTTCGTCAGAGAGGGGCGAAGGGCCTTCGCTCGAAACGTTAGATTCCTACGTTCTCTGTTTCGGCAGTATATCTAACCTTACTATATTTGACTAGCTGTAAAACCTAACAGTTACTGAAGGAGAAACAAAAATTCTTACAAATTTCTTACAAACATTTCTCTGCATGCATGAAGATCTGATCAGATGTAGAATTTTATTTAAAGTTTATTTAAAGCATGTAAGTATGCAAACCTTTAATACAATGATAAAACTCTCTAAATATTGACTCTAAATATTGACGGAAAAAACGTAGAAAAAACGTTGCGAAATCAAATGAGAACATGCATTGAAACAATAAAAAAATCAAAGCAACTTTATTTATTTATATATATTATAATAATTAATTAATTATATAATATATATATATATATATATATATATATATATATATATATACAAACGAGCACGTGTGATTTTGTTGACGGAATGTCGGAAAGTGCTCAATACCATAAAGGTAGAGCAAATATAGTATAGTTTAAGTGGGCTTACCTCAAAATGTTGAGTGTCGCAACTGTCAGTTTCATGCGGGGCGATCTTCATGCGAAGATCGCCCTGCGTGAAACTGACAGTTGCGACACTCAACATTTTGAGGTAAGCCCACTTAAACTATACTATATATATATATATATTATACCGGGAACAATATATAGCCTTACGACGGAGGAAAACCGAAAAACCTGGAGAAAAACCCTCAAAGCCATTTGTACCCAGGGTCTTATCTCCGCTCCCCCGCCCTCAAAGCGCGCAGTGAGTGAAGTCGTTAGTTTTCTCGATCCTCCACTCACCCATCCATCCGAATACTAACCCTGCCTAACCGAGATCTTAAACACTTTTCGTGCTCGGATCTCAACAGTGAAAAGCAGGGAGCTGACAGCACGTGCCATCAGCGTCATCCGTGCCTTCCTGATCGGTCTAGCTCTAGTCCTAACGCAAACATGCACGCATGCGGAATGAACCCAATAAGGCTACACACGTAACGTTTCCATACCATAGCCTTGTTCACACATACAAAAAAACTTAATTACGTAGACACTTTCACTATTTTGTCAATATTCACGAAGTTTAATAAAAAAAATTCACAGCTGCTAAGTTCTAGCGAGATACAAGATTTTATAGAAGACTACTTGATTAGAGGAATTTAGATCTACGTTTACAGTATTAGAGATCTATAGGAGACAAAGAAGACGTTGTATTTAATTGGAACCTGTGAACGTAAACTACAGCAGAAAAAATGGAAATATTTTCTCAGTTTTTAATGTAGTGTGCGTATGGACGACCCGGCTCGGGAAAAACACGTGATAACCGTCACGGTCGGAAATGACTGTGCGTCTGCCATCTGTAGCGCCTGCCGTTTTCCATTATTACGGGCGCTTTGCCCGCGCGAGTGGAGTGGAGTTGGAAATTTTCAACTTCCGAAGCGAACTGAACAATACACGCTCCGCCTGCGCGGACAAAGCACATGCACTAGTAATGGAAAACAGTCTTTAGTTATTCTTCGGAGTCAGTTTACAAACAACTCCGTCCATAGGCTGAAGACTGCCTCGCTCCTGAATCCGTTTTGTTTGACCAGGAAGAAGTTTAAAAATGAAACGTTGCAAAAACCTAGCCAAAACTACTTTACTTTCCATGATGGCGAATGTCTGCCCGATACAGCTCCTTGGGCCAAGCGAGAAAGGAAAATACGTCAGCGACAAGTTGGCGCCTTCTTCTTGCGTCTCCCATCTCTCAGGATGAAACTCTAACGGACTGTCCCAATAACGCGCGTGACGTCCCATCACAAAAGGACTAGCACTAATTGTTGTCCCCTTGGGAATAGAGCATCCAGCCAAGGTGACGTCATCAGGGGTTATCCGTATGATCCCCGGGGCCGGAGGGTAAAGACGTAACGTCTCTTTCAAGCAACATCCGAGGTACTTGAGTTTCGCCAGATCGTCATAGGTGACGTCATCTCTAGTGCCCAGGACACTGGTGATCTCTTTTTCTAACCGCTCCAATGCTTCTTTATTGTGAGCTAGTTCCAGGACACAGAACGAAAGAGTCGACGAAGTGGTCTCGTGACCCGACGAGAAGAACGTGACAAAATCGTCGATCAGGTCTTCGTCGGAAAGTCCCGGATCTTGTTCGGCCGATTTCAGAATGTGATCCAGAATATCCTTCGGAGTATCTTCGCCACGTTGCATCGCCTCTCGTCGGTTTGCGATCGTCTCTCGCCCGATGCTTCGGAGAAATTGAACCGCGGCGATGGCTTTCCTCTGGCGAGCGTACGACGTGAAGTCCCATTTATGCAGCGGGTTGACGAAAGCTTCTTCGACCCCTTTTAAAATCAGGTTGTACGCCTCAATAAACGGGCCTTTTGGGTCATTGATAACGTTCAGGTTGATTCCAAAACCAGCCTTGCAAATCACATCAAGCGTAACCAATGAGAACTCGTCGACCATTTTCGCATCCATGCCTTTTTCAGCACAGCCGCGAAGCTTCGTGAGAAAGATATCGGAACTTTGGTTGAACTGAGTCATGAGGTTTTTAAGGTACTGCCGTTGAAATGCGGGGTTCATCAGCGTTCGCCGGTGACGCCATTCCTGCTCGTTTAGATTGGTCAAAAGGCTATAGCCCATGGCCCTCTGACCGAACAACGTCTGTAAGCAGTCTTTGTAAAACCGAGGATTTTTCGGGAAATTTTTGGCGATCAGAACATCTCGTACGTCGGCAATATCGACGACGTTGACCCACGGGAGAAAAAACAACCAAATCAAAATCACATCTCCGTGCTCGTGGTGCGAATCGAGCAAAAATTGAAACGACGAACATCCACGATCGAGGTTCGCTTGAATCTCGGGAAAGTTGCCTTTGAAGAACGAGCTTGGCGGAGGACCACGAAGATGGCCGAACTTGAGGCGACGTAGGTAGAGTAAATACAAGGTAAAGATTGCCAACAGAAAGGTGAATAGCAAGAATAAAATCCCGAACAGTTTTAAAAGAAGAGTGATTATGGCCGCCATGATTTTGCCTGCTGAATGCGAGGAATGTGCGTGGACCGGAATCAAACCACAGGACAGCCCGAATTATTACACGCACCACGGCACACGTGTTCATATCATAATCATAGTTTCATTATTTTGCTTTACGACAAATTTAATAGGTGCATCATGCAAACGGAATCATGACGTTCAATGACTACAACTTGACCAGAATGCTTCGCCAGAGCATGGGTGGCGTGTGCTGTTAGCGCGCTGCCTCTCACCAAAAAGTTAAGCCCGGTTAGACGGGGTTAGTACTTGGATGGGTGACCGCTTGGGAATGATTGTTGTCGGGCTTGGACTCATGTGAGTAGAGTTGTAGTTGATCTCTCCTGTGCTTCGAGGGTTTTTCGCCGGGTTCTCCGGTTTTCCTCCCTCCATAAAATCAACACCTAACATCTTAACTGTGATCCGTGGTTTGAACTGTGTCGTTGGCGGCTGCTTGGAGCGCCTTTGATATGCCTCGACACGGCCACGTTGATCTGCGTCCGTCGCAATTCAGCCACTGGCTGCATGTAAGGATGATTAGCCCCCAGTCTTTTATCCTTCATCCTAGCACTAAATTACTTTCAAAGCATTCTGGTAGTTGTAGTCACCCAATTTAACGCCATCTAGTGCAATAAAAGCCTGGTTCCCATGACCATGTTGCTTGCAACGTTGTCAAGCAAATGAAAGGTGTATCTTAGCCCTTTCAGCTCGATGAATGTGTAGACACATCGTCTTTAATATTTCACTCTGGCTAACGTCAGACGATTTTATTTGTTGAAGAAACCCCCACGAGGTGAAAGGGTGTTAGGGTCATTAATATGGGTGGTATTAATTTAATATGAATCATTACCATTGATAATTATTATCAATAGTACTATTAAATGATTCATATTAAAGAAATACAAACTTATTCAATGTTAACACTCTTTTTTTATCCTAGAAAAATATGAAAATTTTCTAGAAAATTTGTTAAAATTCTCAAAGTGATTCGTTCCTCCAATCATCAGTCCGGAGTACAAATACAATTTAAGTGAATTTAAAAATATTGAAATAATAAAGTGAAGTCTAGTTTATCTAATGAATTTGGTCTGCTTAAAATTGATGTTCTAGCAAAGCAGGGCCAAGTCAAACGTCCATGGGCAAAGAAACAACAAACCAAAGGTCCTCAAACCAAGTTTAAATAGACCAACCACTGCAACCAGCTCCGAAGGGCCAAAGGCGAAGAAGCCGAATCGAAGGACAGTATTGTATTTTAAAAACATGCTCAACAGGCTTATTTAAACATTATTTAAGCTAAATTAGTAATAAATAAACAACATACCTTGTATTAGAAACTCTAAAGCTATGAAATGATTCCTCCACCAGAAAATAGCGAAGAAACCAGGTCAAATTTAAAGGAAAGTACACAAAGATTTTAAAATTCTGTGAATTTGAATTCAATTTTCCCGCGCATGTAATGCATGAGTCCTTACACTTTCGACCAGCGGTTTCATAATGGAAATACTTCATTTTATACAATATAGTGGTTTTTGCAGTCGAAGAAAATTTGTGACAACACGAAAGATGGTAAAAGTTGCAATTATAGGCGGTGGAGTGTCTGGATTGAGTTCTATTAAGTGTTGCCTCGACGCGGGATTACAACCAACATGTTTCGAGCAGCAATCGTGGCTTGGTGGTGTATGGAAATATTCCGATGAAATTCTTCCAGACATTCCATCTGTCCATAACAGCACTGTGACCAACACAAGTAAATCATTGACCTGCTTTTCAGATTTCCCCATGCCAAAGGAATTCCCAAACTACCTCTCGCATCGCCTACTTCAGGAATACCTAGAAATGTATGCGACGCATTTTGGGTTGGAACAGTATATCCAGTTTAATACCACAGTTGTGAGGTTGTTGAGAAGCGAGGACCATAAAGAAACTGGCAGATGGGTTGTTTCCTACAGGTGGTTATGAAGAGGGCTTCATTTGCCCGGCGTAATTAATGAATTAGAGCAGAGTGAAAAAGTGGTAATATAGTTGTTAGTAATATAAAACTGTTGTAACGAGCGAAGCCCTCACATTTTACTCTGTGACCAACAGGGCTCCACTTATAATCTCAGCAGTTTACCACATCTTTTCACTTTTCTTAGTTGCAAGAAGCACTTCCTATGCAGCACTCTACTTAATTGTTTATTAGATCGATAATCAATTCAATCACTAATCAATTAGATCACTAATCAATGATAACATCAATCAATAAAAATGGATATATTAGTAAAACTTGGGGGGGTGTCCCACTGAACTTTTGAAACCATGATCCTGTTCCAGATTACAGAAATGAATATTTTGTGACCCTGTTTCAGAAAAAAGGAATGGTATGCTCTTCCCTGGGGGGGTTACTCTTGTATATAAGGTATACAGAAATGTGCCACCCTGTAGGGTCCAGGGTCTGGGATGACTGGGATAAAGTATACAAATTGTCCATTTTGGTCTTAGATAGGGTATGGATGCTGATGTGACACCAGTGCTGGGATAGGGTATTGATTTTTTTAGTTTAGGTCTGGGATAGGGTATGAAAAATCACCTTTTTAATAGGTCTGGGATAGGGTCAGGATTTTGAGGTCATGGCAGCACACACTCACCCCTACCCAAAAATTACCAGAGTACCCCCCCCCCCCCCCCGCCCCCACTGTTCCAGACAAGAAGAAAGAAAAACATCCTGTTTTTAGTATTTACATGTATTTCTATAATATTGTATAAGTTTTATTAGAATTTTTTGACTTCAACTTTTATATTTTTGTGCCCACAGTAATTGGCCTTCACGCTGTTGCAGTGACCCAGACCTGGCCATAAGAATTTTTGCAGGCGCACGACAGATCGCGCGCCTCATTAAAGTGAGGCGCGCGATTAAAAAAATACGCTAATAGGGGTTGTAGAGACCAGAAAACAAGTTTTAATAGCATCGGAATTGAAACAAAATCAGCAGTAACTTATGAATTGAAACAAAAACATTTTTAAACATAAACTTAAAAGTCAATGTCAAGATCAACATCACTGCCTAAGCCTTCCATTTCGCTGTCGGATGAGCTTGGCGACGTACTACTCTCAATGTTTACTGTGCCTTCCTCCAACCGCCTCCGCTTTGTTGATGGGATATCTTCAACCACGGTGCTGGTTGCGCTTTGAACTTTGCACCTTTTCTTCATGTAGATTTCAACAGCACGATTTATAATTTCTTTGCGAAGTTCGTCGCCAACTTCTGAAATAACGAACGAACTTTGGAACACAATCGGCAAAAGTTATGTGAAATCCTCTGTAAATAGTCTAAAGAATATTACTCAAATCGTTTCAATTCATTTATTATAAAATTTTTGCCTGGTGTCAAAATGGTGCGAGGCGTGCGATTTCATGTTCTTAGAACAAACGAGGCGCGTGGCAAAACGCGCATCTCGATGATTCGAGGTGCGTGCTGAGGCGCGCGCGCGCGATCGCGCGCCTCAAACGGCCAGGTCTGGTGACCCTGTCATAGGTTTACATTTGTGTGAATGGTCCTCATTTTAGTTTATTTTGTGATACTATACATGTATTTAGTCAGGTCTACAATGGTGAAGCTAATAAAATAAATAAAATACCGTGTTCCAGACTAAAAATGGCAAAAAAAGCACACCCTCCCAGTAGCTGAATCCCTGTATAGCCAATAATTATATGAGCCACCCACCCAGCCATAATGAAAGCTTGAAAATACCTCTGACCTGTTGGTGAATATGATAGTATAATAATATTATATTTATCTATTGTAGAAACTTAAAAGAGACAAGCCCAAATGATGATATTGTAGAAGAAACATTTGATGCAGTGATGGTGTGTAATGGTCATTTTTGGGACCAAGCTAAACCAAAGTTTTCAGGGCTAGAGAGATATAAAGGTGTTCAAGTTCATAGTGGAGATTATCGAACATTTCATCCTTATGTTGGAAAAAGAGTTGTGGTTGTTGGCTGTGCAAACTCAGCAGGTTATTACATACTGTACAAATCATTTTGATTATGAAATCAAATGATTATTAATTTTTAATTGTAATAGCGCTCCATCATTATGATATCACTATTTAAGTTTGTCCACTTTTACCCACAATTCTTGCATTCTGAACAATAGATAATGGCTCATTTGCAATCATTTGAAAGTCAATTTTGGTTTGTTTGTCCGCATTTTGGGCTATAAATAGCAGCTCAACAGTACGCTGTTTACATATAAATTTCAAAGTCTGCAGCAGACTTGTTACAAGGCTGTTCCAAAAAGCTGATAATTATCAAGTTGTGTTCACAGTGCTAATGTTCCCAGTTGTTGTGACAAGCGGATAACAAGTTGTTGGCAGCCTTCATGTAACATTAGGTTGTTGCAACGAGGTTGTAACAGCATTGTCAACAACCTTGTTACAGCCTGATAAGCTGGGCCAACAGCATTGTTTATATAACTTGTTCCCAGGCTTGTTCAAGCCTCTTGCACCAACAACTTGTTGACAAGCTGTGAGATTTTTATGTGTGTAAGAGAAGGCATAAATTTATTGATTTTAACCCTTTGACTCGCAGACCATCCAAAACCAGCCCCTTTATAATTTTACTTTGTCTAACACCAGATGATTTTTACTCATCACGTGAGTAAATCATTGTGTCCACTTGTGGGAGGTGTCTACTTACAGAAGTAAAACAGGCATCCACAAGTAATGATTTGACTGTACTGTCAGTGGTTTCATTATTAAGTCATTTAACATGTCCTATAAAAATTAATATCATTTAACTAGGGGATGTTGCGTGTGAACTAAGTCACCATGCCTCTCAAGTATACCTCACTACAAGAAGTGGCTGTTACATCTCACAGCGACTAGGAGCAAAAGGCATGCCTATCGACCTGCAAGTAACAAGAGCAAGTATTTATCTGCCTTTAGAAGTTAAAAAGCGATTGGTATCAGGATTAGTTAGTGCATACTATGATTTGGCAAACTTTGGTCTTCAACCGACTGGTTCGCTTTGGGTAACACAATTTCCAATTATCAATGATGGCCTTCCTCACCGAATCATAACTGGAAGCATAATTGTAAAGAGCGATGTTCAAGAAGTAACTGAAACATCTGTGGTATTCAATGGTGGGGATGTGGTAGACAACATTGATGCTATCATATTTTGTACTGGCTTTAAACTGAACTTTCCTTTTGCCAAAGAGATCATTTGTGTGAAAGACGACTGTTATGCAAGTCTTTATAAACATGTTTTCTTACCAGATAGTCATAAGGGTACCTTGGCTGTGATTGGACTTGTGGGAGTTGGTGGACCCATATTGCCTATTTTTGAAATGCAGGCAAGAGTTGCAGCAGAAGTTTTTGCAGGTCGATGTACTCTGCCTAATGAAATTGATATGGTGAAAGAGGTGGAGCAACGAGAATGCCGATTAAAGAAAATTGGTCTTTCAAACGAAAAGTTAATGCGTGTATGTTTACAACTACTGATATAATACTTCACACCAATAAAGCTGGGTGGTATAATATGGTACTGGTCTGGTATAGGCAAATTTCAGGGTAATTGCGCATGCATCATCCCACAAAGGAATTTGAGTTATTTACCATACAGACTACTGTAAACTGTATTGTTGGTAGCTGTTCAGATGCATTTGAGAGTGGGTTTTTGCCAGCAAATGAAATAACATTGTTGTAATTTGAAAAACAATGCCCCACTGTCAACAACACACTAAACTTTTAAGCTAAGTCAATGTAGAGCACTCGGAAAGTGAATTTAAAGTTTTACTATCCCAACAATATTTTCAAAACAAAGTTACAGAAAATATCAGACCAGTGTCTTTCATGTAGAATCCTCAATTTCTAACAGTTGCCATAATCAATTCTCGCAGTATTAACCCATTGCTGCCTAGGATGTCTAAGGGTTCTCCCTTTGATGAGTAAAATCATAGATATGGTCACTGCCATGCAGACAGAGTAAAACAAAGGGACCATTTTTGGCCAGCTTAGGCAGTGATGGGTTAATCAATTGATTTGATCTAATTTACACACCGTCCAATATTTTTAGGTTGGGTTTATTCCTTATCTTGATGAACTTGCAGTGATGATTGGAGCCAAACCAGACTTATGGTCATTATTTATGGAGGATCCCAAATTAGCAGTACATTGTCTCTTTGGAACCTGTGTCCCAGCACAATATCGGCTACATGGACCAAACCCATTCAAAGATGCCAGGATGGTCATTAGGAGTGTTAAAGAAAATTACCTTTACCCGTTCAGAACAAGAAAATGTCCAACTTCCAAACCCAAAAGGAACAGTTATATGTACTTTTCTTTTTTAGTGGTTTGTGTGTCTGTGTGTCTGTGGTTTTTATTCTGTTTTTAACTTGATTATAAAGTTTGGTTTGGCTGTTGTGAACAGATCCAGAGGTGAAAACCTGTGAAAATAATGAATTTTTGTACTATAAATACTTGTGAATTATCCCAGTCCTTTTCATTCACATGCACAAAATTAATTATATGTGTGAATTACCACACGTGCAGTTTTCCTTATGAAAAGAACTGTTATCCTGAATTACAGTATACATAAAACTGAACACTTTACAATAAGGAACAACATTTTAGTATACTGTCAGACAGCACTGTATATTATTATTAGTGCCTTTGTTCAAAATGTTAGACTTTTACATTACCTGTTTCAGCAGTATATCCAACCTTACTAATTTCAACTGTATATGTATATAGTGCTTTGAAATGTTTAACACTTATAATAATTATTAAAACATGATAAAGTTTAGTTGTTTTATTAATTTATATAAACAGAATTTATATTCACACAAGCTTGTGATATTTAGCAAATAGCGCAACAACAACTAATTTTCTTTTTTGTTATTTAGATTTATAAGATAAGATAATGTTTAATAACATATCATCGCATATTAAATATAATGTAAAATAGTTTTTCATATTTTATGTACTGTGATATAACCACAGGTCTTATAACACGACATCCTGTGTTTATAATTAATTATGATATATTTAGTGTATTATCATTTAGTACATAAACATGAAAACCATTTTAAATTATTTTCTTAAATTATGTTGTTGCCTCTCATTTTGATGTCACCTACTGTCAATCTTTACTCAGTATACAGCTAAATCAATTAAGGTTGTCCTGGCCAAAGGCTAAAGCCAAGCACGAAAAGTACGATGTGAATTACTATTTAAATAGTGAAGCACCCATTTACTATATTTATAGGCCAAAATCATACAAATAAACCAAACTTGCCTATCTGGGGATTATTAACGAGCATTTTCGCGCTTGGCTTTGACCTTTTGGCTTTGGCCAGGACAACCTTAATTGATTTAGCTGTATACATAAATTACATGATGAAACCTAGTGTACATACTGTATACATACAGACTGTATTAAAACAATACATACAGTAATCATTTCATCAACTTTTGAACTACATGTACTGTATTTATACTGTACTTCTAAACTGTGTCACTCTAAAGTGTTTTAAAATTGCATTTTCATGCATTGTAGTGATATGATGATCGTGAAAACCACTCTTAACAGGATATTATTACCAAAATTGTCTTTCCAAGTTACAAGTCTCTACAGCAGAAGTACTTAATATTTTGGTGTACTGTACTGTTGTTTCAGTTGAATTGTTAGACTGTGCACTTATTTTTGGTGTATGACACATGCATTCTTTCAAAGATTTATAAAACAGAATTTTATTGTCCCCCACATGGACTACTTTCGAAGTACAAATTGCTCAATAAACTCTTTCTGTTCTTCTTCTGTCTTGAGTAAGAACTCATACTGACGCCTATACCTGAAAAAATAAGGTCTATGACTTTCATGATAATTATGTTTAACACTATTTCAATTTGATGCAATAGGTTGTTTTATAGCAGTGATGTTTTTCAGGAGGAACGCAGGGGAACGGCGTTCCCCCACTATTTTTATTGCATTCCCCCTGACAAATATTACGGTGGGGGAACAGCGTGCCCCCTAACAAAAATTAAATGTAGTGGAACACCGTTCAACACCGCACTATTTTTGCTTTGAGTCAAATATGAGTACTCATTTTTCAACCAAGTTAGCCAACCAGCTAGCCTGAACCAGGCTTTTAGTAGTCTTTTCACACACCATTAACTTTCACGACAGGAGCCACACCCATTTAATTTTATGACCAGTGGCCATGCCCATTTGACTTTAGTGAGCATTGCCCCACTTCTAAAATTTGGAAATCATCAGTTTATAGTCTTGGAAAAAGGTATTTTAAAACCATCGACAGTGAATGGCTATTGTATACAGTATTATATATTGGATGCTTCTGAAAAAATCCGTTAGCAACATAGTAAGGCCCAATTACAGTACTGTATTTTCTGGGCCATAACCCGCACGGCGCATAACCTGCACAGCAACAAAAATGTCACTTTTGGAAAAATAAATCAGTGTATTACCCACACCATCGGATAACCTGCAGCTGCTAATAATAGGTTTGGGACCACAAAAATTAAAAAAAGTACACTACCGGTAGTTGAAAGATGAAAGTAGAATCCTTGGTCTCTGGTCTTCGTGATGGCGTCATCTTAAGAATTCAACAGATTACCCACACCACCCTATTACCTGCACTAATTATGTTTCCTAGCAAAATTAAGAGATAACCTGTGGATTATCGCTCAGAAAATACGGTATATTACAGTATATGATTTTTAACAAGTGGGGGGTAATTCATGATTTTTTGGGTGTCCAAACTACTTCATGTGGGTATTGACATAATATTATTAAATGATTCATATTAAAGAAATACAAACTTATTCAATGTTAACACTGTTTTTTTTATCCTAGAAAAATATGGAAAATTTTCTAGAAAATTTGTAGTTTATCTAATGAATTTGGTCTGCTTAAAATTGATGTTCTAGCAAAGCAGGGCCAAGTCAAACGTCCATGGGCAAAGAAACAACAAACCAAAGGTCCTCAAACCAAGTTTAAATAGACCAACCACTGTCAACCAGCTCCGAAGGGACAAAGCCGAATCGAAGGACAGTATTGTATTTTAAAAACATGCTCAACAGGCTTATTTAAACATTATTTAAGCTAAATTAGTAATAAATAAACAACATACCTTGTATTAGAAACTCTAAAGCTATGAAATGATTCCTCCACCAGAAAATAGCGAAGAAACCAGGTCAAATTTAAAGGAAAGTTACACAAAGATTTTAAAATTCTGTGAATTTGAATTCAATTTTCCCGCGCATGTAATGCATGAGTCCTTACACTTTCGACCAGCGGTTTCATAATGTGAATACTTCATTTTATACAATAGTGGTTCTTGCGTAATCAGTCGAAGAAAATTTGTGACAACGCCTCTGTGACAACGCGAAAGATGGTAAAAGTTGCAATTATAGGCGGTGGAGTGTCTGGATTGAGTTCTATTAAGTGTTGCCTCGACGCGGGATTACAACCAACATGTTTCGAGCAGCAATCGTGGCTTGGTGGTGTATGGAAATATTCCGATGAAATTCTTCCAGACATTCCATCTGTCCATAACAGCACTGTGACCAACACAAGTAAATCATTGAACTGCTTTTCAGATTTCCCCATGCCAAAGGAATTCCCAAACTACCTCTCGCATCGCCTACTTCAGGAATACCTAGAAATGTATGCGACGCATTTTGGGTTGGAACAGTATATCCAGTTTAATACCACAGTTGTGAGGTTGTTGAGAAGCGAGGACCATAAAGAAACTGGCAGATGGGTTGTTTCCTACAGGTGGTTATGAAGAGGGCTTCATTTGCCCGGCGTAATTAATTGGACAGTAATTGGCCTTCACGCTGTTGCAGTGACCCTGCCATAGGTTTACATTTGTGTGAATGGTCCTCGTTTTAGTTTATTTTGTGATACTATACATGTATTGAGTCAGGTCTACAATGGTGAAGCTAATAAAATAAATAAAATACCGTGTTCCAGACTAAAAATGGAAAAAAAAGCACACCCTTCCAGTAGCTGAATCCCTGTATAGCCAATATAATATGAGCCACCTAGCCATAATGGAAGCTTGAAAATATCTCTGACCTGTTGGTGAATATGATACTAGTATATATTGTTATCTATTGCAGAAAATTAAAAGAGACAAGCCCAAATGATGATATTGTAGAAGAAACATTTGATGCAGTGATGGTGTGTAATGGTCATTTTTGGGACCAAGCTAAACCAAAGTTTTCAGGGCTAGAGAGATTTAAAGGTGTTCAAGTTCATAGTGGAGATTATCGAACATTTCATTCTTATGTTGAAAAAAGAGTTGTGGTTGTTGGCTGTGGAAACTCAGCAGGTTATTACATACTGTACAAATCATTTTGGTTATGAAATCAAATGATTATTAATTTTTAATTGTAATAGTGCTCCATCATGATGACATCACTATTTAAGTCTGTCTGCTTTTACCCACAATTCTTGCACTCTGAACAATAGATAATGGCTCATTTGCAATCATTTGAAAGTCAATTTTGGTTTGTTTGTCCTCATTTTGGGCTATAAATAGCAGCTCAACAGTACGCTGTTTACATATAAATTTCAAAGTCTGCAGCAGACTTGTTACAAGGCTGTTCCAAAAAGCTGTTCCAAAAAGCTGATAATTATCAAGTTGTGTTCACCGTGCTAATGTTCCCAGTTGTTGTGACAAGCAGATAACAAGTTGTTGGCTGCCTTGTAACATTACGTTGTTGCAACGAGGTTGTAACAGCGTTGTCAACAACCTTGTTACAGCCTGATAAGCTGGGCCAACAGCATTGTTTATATAACTTGTTCCCAGGCTTGTTCAAGCCTCTTGCACCAACTTGTCGACACCTTTTTAAATAGCAGATATCAGGAGTAAATCATTGTGTCCACTTGTGGGAGGTGTCTACTTACAGAAGTAAAACAGGCATCCACAAGTAATGATTTGACTGCACTGTGGTTTCATTATTAAGTCATTTAACATATCCTACAAAATATCATTTAACTAGGGGATGTTGCGTGTGAACTAAGTCACCATGCCTCTCAAGTATACCTCACTACAAGAAGTGGCTGTTACATCTTACAGCGACTAGGAGCAAAAGGCATGCCTATCGACCTGCAGGTAACCAGAGCAAGTACTTATCTGCCTGTGCCTTTAGAAGTTAAAAAGCAATTGGTATCAGGATTAGTTAGTGCAAACTATGATTTGGCAAACTTTGGTCTTCAACCGACTGGCTCGCTTTCCACACAATTTCCAATTGTCAATGATGGCCTTCCTCACCGAATCATAACTGGAAGCATAATTGTAAAGAGCGATGTTCAAGAAGTAACTGAAACATCTGTAGTATTCAATGGTGGGGATGTGGTAGACAACATTGATGCTATCATATTTTGTACTGGCTTTAAACTGAACTTTCCTTTTGCCAAAGAGATCATTTGTGTGAAAGACAACTGTTATGCAAGTCTTTATAAACATGTTTTCTTACCAGATAGTCATAAGGGTACCTTGGCTGTGATTGGACTTGTGGTAGTTCGTGGACCACAATTGCCTGTTTTTGAAATGCAGGCGAGAGTTGCAGCAGAAGTTTTTGCAGGTCGATGTACTCTGCCTAATGAAATTGATATGGTGAAAGAGGTGGAGCAAAGAGAATGCCGCTTGAAGAAAATTGGTCTTTCAAAAGAAAAGTTAATGCGTGTATGTTTACATGCACTGTGCTATACAAATACATAACTACTGATATAATACTTCACATTTCACACCTGGTCCAATAAAGCTGGGTGGTATATGGTACTGGTCTGGTATAGGCAAATTTCAGGGTAATTGTGCATGCATCATCCCACAAAGGAATTGGCAGGCTCTTGGTGGGCTCCCCATAAAGTAAGCAATAGCAAACAGACTTGCTAGCGAGCCAACAACAGCAGAATAACAGTGTTAAACACCCAGAAACTGTATCTATACTTTGTTTATTTTAAACAGTACCGTAATTATTCGAATAAACGCCGCGGCGTTTATTAAATTTTTGGCGCTTCAGGTGCGGCGTTTATTCGAGGGCGGCGTTTATTCGAGGGCGGCGTTTATTGCAAATTTTGTAACAACAACTGTGGTCTGTGAATTTATTAAAAAACTAAGAATAAAATTCATATGTCTTTTAAATATATATAAATATATATGAAAATTGAACTGTTCACTGTCTTATATAATGACTAAGTTTCATTCTATTTCAATGTCACTGTCTCCTTCGTGGTCCGAGTCTAACAGCTGAATAATAGGGCATGCCTCTTCAACATCGGAAGACGTGTATTCTTCAGTACATAAGTACCGAATAAACGCCGCGGCGTTTATTAAATTTTTGGCGCTTCAGGTGCGGCGTTTATTCGAGGGCGGCGTTTAATAATATTTTTGCTTGTCCCTGCGGCGTTTATTCGAGGGCGGCGTTTATTCGAGGGAGGCGTTTATTCGAATAATTACGGTATGTTTACTTTGAGTTGAGCTTGCCAGTTTGTTTTTTTAAATGATGTGCACGCAACACGCTGAAACTCGCCTATTTTGAGTTATTTACCATACAGACTACTGTAAACTGTATTGTTGGTAGCAGTTCAGATGCATTTGAGAGTGGGTTTTTGCCAGCAAATGAAATAACAACATTGTTGTAATTTGAAAAACAAACTTGAAAGTTAATGCCCCACTGTCAACAACACACTAAACTTTTAAGCTAAGTCAATGTAGAGCACTCGGAAAGTGAATTTAAAGTTTTACTATCCCAACAAAATTTTCAAAACAAAGTTACAGAAAA
The DNA here is from genome assembly GCA_035771165.1 of Paragorgia papillata. Taxonomy (NCBI): domain Eukaryota; kingdom Metazoa; phylum Cnidaria; class Anthozoa; order Scleralcyonacea; family Coralliidae; genus Paragorgia; species Paragorgia papillata. The sequence continues at coordinate 821,606 of JAWNZC010000002.1, read as the reverse complement.
TATCAGACCAGGGTCTTTCATGTAGAATCCTCAATTTCTAACAGTTGCCATAATCAATTCTTGCAGTATTAACCCATTGCTGCCTAGGATGTCTAAGGGTTCTCCCTTTGATGAGTAAAATCATAGATATGGTCACTGCCATGCAGACAGAGTAAAACAAAGGGACCATTTTTGGCCAGCTTAGGCAGTGATGGGTTAATCAATTGATTTGATCTAATTTACACACCATCCAATATTTTTAGGTTGGGTTTATTCCTTATCTTGATGAACTTGCAGTGATGATTGGAGCCAAACCAGACTTATGGTCATTATTTATGGAGGATCCCAAGTTAGCATTACATTGTCTCTTTGGAACCTGGGTCCCAGCACAATATCGGCTACATGGACCAAACCCATTCAAAGATGCCAGGATGGTCATTAGGAGTGTTAAAGAAAATTACCTTTACCCGTTCAGAACAAGAAAATGTCCAACGTCCAAACCCAAAAGGAACAGTTATATGTACTTTTCTTTTTTAGTGGTTTGTGTGTCTGTGGTTTTTATTCTGTTATTAACTTGATTATGAAGTTTAGTTTGGCTGTTGTGAACAGATCCAGAGGTGAAAACGTGTGAAAATAATGAATTTTTGTACTATAAATACTTGTGAATTATCCCAGTCCTTTTCATTCACATGCACAAAATTAATTATACAGTATGTGTGAATTACCACACGTACAGTTTTCCTTATGAAAAGAACTGTTATCCTGAATTACAGTATACTACATAAAACTGAACACTTTACAATAAGGAACAACATTTTAGTATACTGTCAGACAGCACTGTATATTATTATTAGTGCCTTTGTTCAAAATGTTAGACTTTTACATTACCTGTTTCAGCAGTATATCCAACCTTAAATTTCAACTGTATATGTATATAGTGCTTTGAAATGTTTAACACTTATAATAATTATTAAAACATGATAAAGTTTAGTTGTTTTATTAATTTGTATTCACACATGGTTGTGATATTTATCAAATAGTGTAACAACAACTAATTTTCTTTTTTGTTATTTAGATTTATAAGATAAGATAATGTTTAATAACATATCATCGCATATTAAATATAATGTAAAATAGTTTTTCATATTTATGTATTGTGATATAGGTAACCACAGGTCTTACAACACAACATCCTGTGTTTATAATTAATTATGATATATTTAGTGTATTATCATTTAGTACATAAACATGAAAACCATTTTAAATTATTTTCTTAAATTATGTTGTTGCCTTTCATTTTGATGTCACCTACTGTCAATCTTTACTCAGTATACAGCTAAATCAATTAAGGTTGTCCTGGCCAAAGCCAAAAGGCTAAAGCCAAGCACGAAAAGTACGATGTGAATTACTATTTAAATAGCGAAGCACCCATTTACTATATTTATAGGCCAAAATCATACAAATAAACCAAACTTGCCTATCTGGGGATTATTAACGAGCATTTTCGCGCTTGGCTTTGACCTTTTGGCTTTGGCCAGGACAACCTTAATTGATTTAGCTGTATACATAAATTACATGATGAAACCTAGTGTACATACTGTATACATACAGACTGTATTAAAACAATACATAGTGATACAGTAATCATTTCATCAATTGAACTACTGTATTTATACTGTACTTCTAAACTGTGTCACCCTAAAGTGTTAATTGCATTTTCATGCATTGTCAGTAGTGATATGATAGTGAAAACCACTCCTAAGTCTTAACAGGATATCATTACCAAAATTGTCTTTACAAAAGTCTCTACAGCAGAAGTACTTAATATTTTGGTGTACTGTTTTTTCAGTTGAATTGTTAGACTGAGTGTGCACTTATTTTTGGTGTATGACACATGCATTCTTTCAAAGATTTATAAAACAGAATTTTATTGTCCCCCACATGGACTACTTTTGAAGTACAAATTGCTCAATAAACTCTTTCTGTTCTTCTTCTGTCTTGAGTAAGGACTCATACTGACGCCTATACCTGAAAAAATAAGGGCTATGACTTTCATGATAATTATGTTTAACACTATTTCAATTTGATGCAATAGGTTGTTTTATAGCAGTGATGTTTTTCAGGGGGAATGCGGGGGAACGGCGTTCCCCCACTATTTTTGTGGGGGGAACGGCGTTCCCCCTATTAACAAAAATAAAATGTAGTGGAACACCATTCAACACCGCACTATTTTTGCTTTGAGTCAATGAGTGTACTTGTTTTTCAACCAAGTTAGCCAACCAGCTAGCCTGAGCCAAGCTTTTAGTAGTCTTTTCACACACCCATTAACTTTCACGACAGGAGCCACACCCATTTAATTTTACGACCAGTGGCCATGCCCATTTGACTTTAGTGAGCATTCCCCCACTTCTAAAATTTGAAAATCATCACTGTTTATAGTCTTGGAAAAAGGTATTTTAAAACCATTGACAGTGAATGGCTATTGTATACAGTATAATTATATATTGGATGCTTCTAAAAAAATCTGTTAGAAACATAGTAAGGCCCAATTACAGTACTGTATTTTCTGGGCCATAACCCGCACGGCGTATAACCCACACAGCAACAAAAATGTCACTTTTGGAAAAATAAATCAGTGTATTACCCACACCATCGGATAACCTGCAGCTGCTAATAATAGGTTTGGGACCACAACATTTTAAAATAGTACAGTACCGGTAGTTGAAAGATGAAAGTAGAATCCTTGGTCTCTGGTCTTCGTGATGGCGTCATCTTAAGAATTCAACAGATTACCCGCACCACCCTATTACCTGCACTAATTATGTTTCCTAGCAAAATTAAGAGATAACCCATGGGTTATCGCTCAGAAAATACGGTATATTACAGTATATGATTTTTAACAAGTGAGAGGTAATTCATGATTTTTTGGGTGTCCAAACTACTTCATGTGGGTATTGACATAATATTACCATAAATAAAGTCTGAGTTTTAAACTTCTGTCTTTTTACAGTACAATTATGTATTGCAAGCCTCGAAATAAATCTTGGAAATCCGCCAGTCATTGTGACCGGTAAGGACCAGTAAGAAATGAAATTTGCTGGTCACAGAGGATTTGTTACCAGTCATATTTGTTTTTTTCACTTATTGATCGAGACGAGAGTGACAATGTGAAAAAAAGTGGAGGTTTTTTTACAAGTGCAACGATGTTATATTTCGATGAATAGCGTAGTGCTTTTGGGGCTTGACATCCACTTGCGCAGTTTTAACGTGTAGTGCGAGACATGCACTTGCACCGTTTTAAGGGTGTACTGTAGTGCGAGCGAGACATCCGATTTTTCACAAACTGAACGTCTGCAACGTTTATAAAAGCAACAATTTCCGAAACAAAAAAAAATCGATTTCACTGGCTTTTGTTTTTTCGAGGAAAAAAAATTTACTGGTCATGCATGACCGGTAAGCAACGATATTTACCGAACAAACTGGATAACTTTACTGGTCAATGACCAGTGACCAGCACTAATTTTGAGGCTTGATGTATTGTACTATACAAAGCACTATAATGAAACTGAATACCTTTCAAGTTGAACTTTTTTCTCTGCTATCAAGGCCTGGAGCTGCTGTTGTTGTGTCTCCCGTTGTTTTTCCACTGACTTCAAGAGATTTCTAGATCCAATAGCCTAGGAATGACAAAGCCACAATAAGTACTGGCAGTCCAATACCTTAAAATTTACTTTTATATTTGGCTTTACCTTCATTTTCTCGTTTTCCACTTCTTTTGCAAGACCATCAACCATGCCAATAAAATTCCCAACAATGCTTTGAAATTCAACGATTTCTATGTGAGAAAAAGTAGTTCCATAAACTATTGGTCTTTATGAAGACTCAGTAAAGAACAGGAATGGAAAATGTGGGGTAAAAACAAGCACAGTTTAGCGATAAAATGGATTTAATATCACCATATAAATGGCTTTCTTTTTCAGGAATGTGTTGAAAATCTATCCATAGGAAACACCTTTTTAAAATAAAATATACTCACTGTCGACAAATTCTTTACATTCTTCTTTCAGTTCTTGTGTTTGTTGATAAACTTCGGGTTCAAGAACACGAATTTTAGAAAGTTCGTCAAAGTGAAAACCACTTGCAGCGTCCGCCATATTTACCAGTTGCCATGGGGCCAGTATTAAAATACATCAACCACAAGTACCTATCAATGTTCCGGCTATTTCCGAACACGCTTGCGGTTGCCGATCACTGTCAACACGGCTGTAAAAAAACATTTAATTTGCATCCCTGACAAATATATGTGGCATATATTGTCATTTTGGTGTATGCATATTTCGAGATTTTTCTAAGAGAAAGGGTACCCACCACCCCCCTGGAAAACACGCCATATCAGGAGGGTTGATTCTCTTCCGGTATCAAATGTCAAATCGTTATTGTTCGGCGAACAAATGAAGAATTTTCGGCCTTGGAAATCCCTGATTTGCCGTTCATCGTGTCGGAAAATCTCGTGTGGCCTAGCTGTCAATTCAGAACGTCGACATAAAATTAAAGGATGGTCATACGTGAACCAGACGATGATCGAAAGTTGTGCTGCCAAGGTATGTGAAATTTATTAATTTAATATTAAAGTTTGAAATGTACAGTCTGTTGATTGTTGATGATTTTTCACCAGTTCATTCATTGCGCAACACGTATTCTTTCTCTGATGTCAATGGGGGCTAGAAGTTTATAACATATCATTAGCGTGCTGTTTCGTAGGCGCTGTGGTTTTGTAGGCGCTGTAGTTTTCAATCGTTATTCCCGTAAATACGTCGTCGTTGCGTGCAACCACGGTTGTGCAACCACGGTGCAACGATGCAAACAATGGAATTATTCAAAAATTATAAAGCTTGCGTGCTTAATAATACAGTACAGGTATGCAGATATTTGGAGGTGCTATCAATTTAATAAGGCTTTATGATATGTGGTTAAAAATATCAATAGTTTTAATTATAAGCTAGGCAAATATTTTGTCTAGTATTTAATGGGAAGCGATTGAAGGCCGACAAGTCTCTTATAAACCGGATGTTTTCTTGCAAGGGCAATATTAATTGGTTTAATACAATTTTGTGTACCCCGTTTTTAAAACTTTATAATTATGATAAAAATATCCACAATCTTTCAAGCTTGTCAAGCAATCTGTATAAACCAAATAGTGAAATAAAAGTAGCGTGCGTAGGCAGTGTTGAAACAACAATCGAAATATAGTAAGGTTTAATTAATAATAGATATACTGCCGAAACAGAGAACGTGGTAACTGGTCGTTTCGCCCCCCAATTTATGTTTCTGTATACAGGGCAGTTGTCGTTCGCGAAAACACTACTGTTGTGCAGATTTACTCTGTCATTCGATTTTGGGGACCGACAGCTAGAATATTTCTTGGATCGTTGAAACGTTTACGTTATAAAAGGTGATGTACAGACGTACAGTCCGTGATGCGCATGTCCGCCATGGAGTCCCCAAAACATGACATTCGTAGATAATTACATGAAGTACTCAACAAAATGTAAACCGTTAGGAACAACATGGCAGAAAACCAAGTGATTCGGCGAGGATATCTCCTCGGATTTCTTCTATTTCTTCTGAAAATGTTTTGTTTTGGGTACAAGTAATAAAGAGGAAGTAAGAAAAGCTTACAAACTTGAATAAGGTATCAGTATATTTTTTGTAAATAAAGATGTAAACATTAGTTTCGTACATGCGCAGAACGGACTGTACTTTAAATAAATAATATGGATAATAGTTGAATATTAGTTGGACAGATTTAAATGTTTCGCACGATTCACAAATATGACAAAATTAGATGGGAAAGCGATTTATTGAAATATGAATATATTTTATGAAATATGCCAAACACTTGTTTATTCTTGCCAAATACAATACTTGTGTATAAAACATTCAAATTTTACAATGGTAAAACGACTTCTAGCTTGGGGGTGAAATGACTTGGGAGTGAAACGACTTGGGGGTGAAACGACCACATTCACAAGTTTCTGAATGACGCTGCCAATCAAAGTTGAAGTGTTGCATATCAAATATTATATTGCACAGTAACATACAAGAGCACGTCCAATTTGAAAAAAGAAAAGTCTAGCAGATTGATACGTGATCTTATTACTAAATTATTATTTTTAGCCTTCTGTAAAAGTGACACCATTTCAAATGCTAAATGCTGGGAAATTTCCTGATGGAGCACATCTGATTGTAAGTCATTATTATAATCAGGGCCACTGAGAGGGGGGGGGGGGGCTTGGGGTCAAGTTACCCTGGCCCCCCATCTTGAGAAGGGCCCTAAAAAATTTGAAATTTGAATTTTTGACGTAAGAAAACATGAGGCCAGAAAGCATAAAGATCAGTAATACTTTCATTTTTAGCCAACCTAGGGGACCAATTGAGAACACATAGACATGACCCTATGATATGTGACCCTATGATATGTGACATCATCAGGGTCCTCAAAATCAACCCATGTGACACCATCAGGGGCTGGGCCAAATCAATAATTTGCCCCAGGCCCCACAATATCTCTTGGCAGCCCTGCTGACAATTAATTTACACCCAAGCATGTTAATTAAGAAATTATTAAAAAAGTGTATCACATGTCAATTAGACTTTTCAAAAATAATTTTTGGTTAACCCATTGCTGCCTCCTAGGATGTCTGAGTGTTCTCGCTTTGACAAGTAAAATCATCTGCCATAAGGCATTAGGCAAAGTAAAAAAACTAAGGGGGCCATTTTTGGCCAGCTCAGGCAGGAATGGGTTAATAAATAAAGCAACTGTAATAGCAGCTGATTTGCAGTGTCATTTTGTTTCTTTGTCAATCATTTCTAGAAAAATGTTCAGTTTTTACAAAAGGAATTGGTTACTAGGATTGCTCGAAGATTGGTGGCCTTCCATTCCCTGCCATATATTGTTGCTGTAAATCCAGATATATCAGACACTGTAAGTGACTAAATAAAACTTAGTTTACCAGTAGCAACTAAGGAAGTATTTTAGCTTACCGATAAGAATTTATTCTGGCTGTAATGGATCGACCTGCAAGACTATGACCCTACATTAATGATGTTAGTGCAGTGCTGAACTACGAAGACCACTGTTTAGAGCCTAGTCTGCAACTTATTTTCAGTATTATTGTTTTAGTCAATTATGTGTTTTAGTCTGCCAAGTGTCCATATGGTGTACTGTCTTTGCATAATACAGCTTAATGTTTTCTTTGTTTTAGTATGAGCTGTACATACGGGCATTTGACATGCTTTCACAACATCCAAAGGTGAGTGGGTTAAATCCCCCCCCCCCCCCAATCATAAATTATGCCATATGTTGAATGAAATCACAAGACATGTATGTCCAACAATTAACCTTTTAAAATTGTGTTGGAAATCTATTTTAAGGTAAAAGATTTAAAGTCAGAAAGGAAGTTTAGTAAAATGGTGAAAAGTTTGCTTGATGACCACAGACATGTTGTGACTTCTTTAGCACGAGGGTTTAAAGATTGCAAACATCAAGTCCCAGTAAGTGTTAATACATGTCATTGTCTTAGGCTTATTAGAAGCAACAACAGAAGTAACTCATGTAATGATTGTTGTTTACTTGTGGTTGCTGCTGCTGCTGTTCTTCCTGGTGCTTGTTTGTTTTTGTTCAGGTTGTTGTCATTCCTGCTGTTGTTGTTGTTGTTGTTATTTGTTGTTGTTGTTGGTGGTGGTGGTAGATTCTGCTGCTGCTGTTGTTTTGTTTGTTGCAATTTGCTGCTGTTGTTGTACCTGCTGTTGTGTTGTTCTTGTTTCTGCTGAACTGTAGTTCATGATCAACTCAACTGTCATCTAATTGTTAACTTCCTTACAGTACGAGACTATCCATGCATTCTTGGACAAAACGCTCAAGTCACGTCTTGGTATACGAATGCTGGCTGAGCATCACATTGGCCTTCGAGAAGAGAAGGTAAATTAAACTACATGTAGTCTTTGACATTAAAACATTGCAATTGACTTGCATGAAATCTGTTTTTGTCTTACATAATTGTAATGTTGTTGAATTAAAGAATTTCTCTTTTCAACTTCAAGGAAAACTATGTCGGAACCATAGCCACAGATTTGAATTTGAAAACCGTGATTGAGAGAAGTGCAGACTTTGTCAGGTAAATATTTGAAAAATGATCAACATTACTTAAGATTGGTATAATATACATGTAAGCTTGGATATTATATACATGTAGGTCAATGCAACTTATATATGGATCTACATTTTTAGACAAGTTTGTGAACATCATTATGGAGTGTGTCCTGGGATCATCATAAATGGACATACAGACACATCTTTCTCATATTTCCCAGCTCCCTTAGAGTACATCTTACAAGAATTGTTAAAAAATGCCATGAGGTAGGCTGAACTGGGATAGTAAAAAGATTATTACATGCATGTACATGTATGTTGTTACCAGCTGGATTTACCAAGTCTACAATTATATCATGTTTTCCATGATGGTGGTGGGTGGTGGTGGTGGTGGTAGTGATGATGATGACAATGATAATGGTGATGGCAATGGTGGTGGTGATGATGGTGGTACTGGTGATGGTGGTGGTGATCACTCAGCTGATGGTGGTGATAATGGTGGTACAGTAATGACAACAATGATAGTGGTTCTGGTGCTGGTATTGGTGGTGATGGTGACCATGCCTTATACTGTATTATATATTATATTATATTAATTCTACCAACAAAGGTTGTATTATAATTTCAATCATGTGGAATAATTTTTAAACCTTTAATTTGTTTTCCTAGGTCAACAGTAGAATTCCACAGTGGTAGATACACATTCAAAGCATCTTCATTACCAAGTGTCATAATTACAATATGCACCAATGAAACAGATTTTCAAATAAGGTCAGACATGGATGGATGGATGGGATGGGATGGAAGTGATGGATGGGATGGAAGGGATGGATGGGATGGAAGTGATGGAAGTGATGGATGGGATGGAAGTGATGGATGGGATGGAAGTGATGGATGGGATGGATGAGGTGGAAGTGATGGATGGGATAAATGGAATAGATGGCAGTCTGCTATTCTATAAAGAGTGACCGGAAATTTTGCAAACATTTCATTCTTTTCAATTCTCTTTAGAATTGCAGACCAAGGTGGAGGAATTCCCGACACCTCCTTGGAGCAAATATTCAATTATTCATTCACGACATTCAAAAAAGAGGCAACAAGTTTGAACGTGCTTGCAGAATACAGTCAGAGTGTGAATGCATCAGAAACCATTGGAAGCATGGCAGGCTTTGGTTTCGGCTTACCAACTTCTCGAGCATATGCAGAATTTTTAGGGGGCTCTGTTCAACTACAGACTATGGCTGGCTTTGGGACAGATGTTTATATAAAACTAAGAAAAATTGACGGCGACAAAGACAGTTTTAAATTATAGTGTACACAATAAAAATTATAGAGAAAATCAAATATGGCTAATTATTATTACTTGGAGTAGTTTCGGACTGAAAATGCCCGAGTCCAAATGTTTCTTAACCCCTAACAATTTTGAGCTTGTTGAAAGTCATTGAGCAAAATTATGGACATCAAAATATATGTGTATAGAAATCTATGTGTATAGAAATCTAAAAATAACTTTTAAAAAAAAATATTGCAAGTTGAATAGCGTTGTTGCATGTATTACGATTTACCACCCACCTTAAACATTGTCGCGCAACAATGATTTTGTTGCAAGTTGAATCAGCATGTTGCAGCAAGTAGAACTGGAGTCTACTTTTTTCAACTTGCAACAAAATCATTGGTGCGTGACAATGTTTAATTAGGTGGGTGGTAATACGTGCAACAACGCTTTTCAACTTGTTGCGTTACAAGTTGAAGAAAAATGTTGCCTGTATTACCTCACCTTTACATGAAATGACATCAACCCAGGAACATACGACATGCAGTGATCCAACCGCGATAGTTTGAGAACTGAGGATATGTTCTCTAAGGTAAAAAGGTTTCAACTCTCTTCGTATCCCACTGTCCAATCACTGTGACCAGGGCACTTCTAGATAAGCGCCCTCCCTCCCTCGCATCTTTGCGTGTCCCTAGATTGACGTCTTTTCTTGTGGAAAAGGAGTGTCCGTCCGAATTACCGTCTATAGGTGCTGATGTCCTTTGTTTTCGGCCATGAATTATTAACGAGTCTCAGATTTAGGACATTTAGTGAGAATGGACTAAAGGGCAGGCAATGAGTGTAAAATGCTACACATAAACAATATAAGTAATATAAATAATTTGTTTAATAAGAATATTTATCTTGATCACTATGTATCAATTTTACAAATTAAAATACAATTCTAAATGTTCCGTCATACTTCGACACACGATTGCTTTTTTCAGCTATATATAGATTGCAAAATACCGTCCACTTTGAATTCATAATCTGCGCTTGGTAATAGGGCTTCATTAAATATAATTGCTTCGTTCTTCAAAATCGCTCGTTCGGGCGATTTCATACTTTGTTTGTCTGTCTGTCTGTCTGTCTGTCTGTCTGTCTGTCTGTCTGTCTGTCTGTCTGTCTGTCTGTCTGTCTGTCTGTCTGTCTGTCTGTCTGTCTGTCTGTCTGTCTGTCTGTCTGTCTGTCTGTCTGTCTGTCTGTCTGTCTGTCTGTCTGTCTGTCTTTCCGTCATGTCTGTCTTTCCGTCATGTCTGTCTTTCCGTCATGTCTGTCTTTCCGTCATGTCTGTCTTTCCATCATGTCTGTCTGTGTATCTGTCTGTCCGTCATGTCTGTGTGTCTGTCTGTCCGTCATGTCTGTGTCATGTCCGTCCATCATATCTGCATGTCATGTCTGTCTGCCGCCAGAATGCCTCGTGCAATCAAGCATTTTATTCAACCGTACATGTGTACGTCTCGTGAGCTAGCCTGGTTAGCGGGATGGCTCGTTTTCTTTTTAAACATTTCTAATAACCCGCTGGCGGAGGTATACAGTCATTGAGTGCTCTCTTGTGTTTAAACTCGTTTTTTTTTAATTCTGTTTTTATTTTTGCCTGTAAATCAGCCAGTTGAAAAGTGGACAGGTATTTTGCAATCGCTCCGCTTTTCGCTCTCGAGAACGCTATTTGCTTTTCTTCCTCTCAAACTCCATCACTTTTTTGTTAGCGAACTCTCACTGAGCATCAACAACTCAAAACAAGTATTACACATGCTTTTATAAGGCGGAGAAACTGCGACCTAAATCTCGCTAGGTTCTACGACTAATATCGAATATTAACTCGATAATTTTATTTAACAAAGTTTTCGTTTTAGTTGTCGAGAAATACGACTTTTTTCCACCAGCCAGTGGCTTTACATTGCATGAAATTCTTTGTCTTTGTTTTTTTCCTACGCAGTCTCGAGGGAACGTTTCGCGATATTTAAAGTATCAATGAAGTGATAAATCCCAAAATCATATTTTTTAACAAACGTAAGGCCTGTCTTCTAAACAGCCATTTCCTTAAAAATGAAATGAATTCAGAGTAGAGTAGAGTAGGAGTATAGTGGAGTGGAGTAGGGTAGAGCGAGGTTGAGTGGAAAGGAGTGGAGTAGAGCACTCAATTTTACTTTGCGCATTTAATTCCGCAATCGAGCGCACTACATCTTTTGCCTTGTAAAAATCCAGCGTTTGAGTTTATCGAGTTATCGTTGAAAAAGTGATCACCTAATCGGTTTAAAATTTCCAGTGAATGCTCCTGGCATCTTTTTATTAAAGGGGATTGGCAATAAAAATTAAGTTTGGCTAATTTGAAAGAATATGTAAAATTGTTAAAGAAGATCTTTTACAACATTTTCGTATCTTTCTTCGTTTTCAAGATATTTCAGTTTGTTTAATATGTAAATAAGGTGGTCTCTGACGTCACGAGCAGGGTACAGTATTTTCATACAGAGCAAAATCACTTACATATCTATAATTGCTCAACATGAAATGTTCAGCGTCGCAAGGAGTTTTTATGTGCACAGTTTCAAATGATTTCGTTGAACAAACTTAGAGATATAACTGGTTTTTGCCACATGTGAAAATATTTTACCCTGCTCATGACGTCAGAGACCATCTTATTTACATATCAAACAAACTGAAATATCTTGAAAACGAAGAAAGATACGAAAAAGTTGTCAAAGATCTTCTGTTACAATTTTATGAGTTCTTTCAAATTAGACAAATTTTATTTTTATTGCCAATGTCCTTTAACATGAAAAACGCTGGTGAAATTTTCGCTTCATTGACACTTTGATAATTTTTTCGTATAGTTCATAAAAATATTGAACCGTATAGTTCACACCTCGGCTTCGCGGTAGACTCTCACCGATTCAATAGCTCCTTGGCTAGATAGTCTCTCGGGTGTGTAGAAGATAGGGGAAGGTGACCGAGGTTGAAAAGAACGTGGTGAAAGGAATGTAGGAAGTTGCACATCTGTACTCTCGTGTTTTGTTTGTAATGATGAGGGTGGTGGTGGTTGTAATTGTGGTGGTGTCGCAACGGCGTTCGTCTATAAAGCATATCAAACACTTATTATAATAATTACAAGCATATCAAACACTTATTATTATAATTTTATCGGGCATTGTGGTGTATTTTGCGGGCTAAAACGGATAAAACCACTGATCTGAGCCTACCAAGTTTTAACAGTTCTAAATCATTATTGGTTTGTTGTTTACGGAATTGTATATTTTTCTTGTCAATAGAGCAAAGATTGTTTTGATGACAAATATTGCGTTTTTCTGCCAAGTTACATGTAAAGTTATGAGTTATGGAATATTTGTTGCAATGAAATACACGCCGAGGTGAAGGCGGCACTATTCAAGATACTGTTTCCGTATATGGACTTTGATTTTTCCCTAAATGCCCACTATTATAATACTAATACAGTTGATGTTCTTGGGCATAAATATGTTTTTGGCCCTTCTCATAGCTAATTTTAACCCTCGCCTTCGGCTCGGGCTAAAATGAGCCTGACATCAGCACAGTTTCCAAAGGTCGTGGAAAACGATGTCTCTCGAACACAATACGACGCATTGGGCTTCGTTAAGCTTAAAAAGTGAAGTCTAAGCCATTTTGAGTTGAAATTTTACCATTTGGATTTAAATTTGGATTTATTTAAGAATTAGACTTTTGGCGGCCATGTTGGTGGTCAACCATGTTATTCAAATATGAATATTTAATATTTTTATTTTACATATAGTATAGCCACTAAACGCCCTATCGCACCCAAATTTTAACTCTCCCTATGTTTTTGCATGCTCTGTGCGCAACATACATGTAGAAAATATTACACTAAAGTAAGCTACACTGAGAAGTTTCTAGATCCCCTCACCAAGACTAACCTTTGTTCCGTTTCGTGCATTTGTAAACGACATCTCGTGGTTTGCCATTGCTTCCATTTCAAATCTCACATCCTGCGTGGAAGTCCCAGGTTCCTGGACGGACGGTGTAATCGTTTCCTGACAGTTTCTATGACTACAGATAAAAGTCTAATGATTAGCAGGACATAGTGTGATTACTGTAGAGTTTCCAAAGTAGCGCCCCCGCCCCCGAAAGTAACAGCAAATTTTCGAGACCTCTAATAATTTCCGAAAGTCCCCCGAAAGTAACGACTACCCACAAGTAACGCGTTACATTTAACCTTTTACGTGAAACAGATACCCACAAGCAGTTATGCACTGACATGATTTCTATTGACACGTGCATGTATGGATGTATGTAACGCGTGCACAAAAGAAAGTAACGACTCAATGGTTAACATTTTTATTACAAACATGGTGCAAACTTTCCAAGATACTATCTAAATTCATGGAACTAACGTGCGAGTAGAAGATCTAAGAAAGATAAAAGTAACTTTTCAATCAAACGTTGTCTTTTGTCTAGCTGTCGTACTAACACTTTTTAGCGCCTCCCCGAAAGTAGCGCCCCTCCGAAAGTAGCGCCCCCCGAAAGTAGCGCCCCTCGGAAAGTAGCGCCCCTCCGAAAGTAGCGCCCCTCCGAAAGTAGCGCCCCCACGAAAGTAGTGCCCCCCCGAAAGTAGCGCCCCTCCGAAAGTAGCGCCCCCCGAAAGTAGCGCCCCCCCGAAAGTAGTGCCCCTCCGAAAGTAGCGCCCCCCCGAAAGTAACGGCCCCCCGATAGTAGCCTGGTACCCTGGCCCAATTTCAAAAGAAATATGGGCCAGGTAACCACTAATCTCATTCTCGCGTCATCAGGGCTAAATCCACTTATGACGATTGCAGTTTCACTCATAGCCACTAAAAACGCGCGAAATTTTAACCAATAGGAAAGCAGAAATCTTTAGTGGTTACCTGGCCCATATTCTTTGATTGGGCCAGGGTACCAGGCTACCCCGATAGTAGCGCCCCCCCGAAAGTAACGGCCCCCCGATAGTAGTGGGGCCCCCCGAAAGTAACGGCCCCGTTAGTAGCGCCCCCCCCCGAAAGTAACGGCCCCCCGATAGTAGCGGCCCCTAATGGGCGTTAATCCCGAAAGTAACGCGGGGGGACCGCTACTTTGGAAACTCTACGGTAAGAGTAGAATTTTCTCTTTTATATATCCACCAATAGAGATTCATGTTACTTACTCTGGTTGAATAGGTGAACAAAATGTGTTTTCCCAATTAGCACAGCATCCTCTATTAAAGGGATTGAAACCACCGCGGACTTTACCAGTAACCTGAAACAAAGCATAAAAAGCACGAGCAGTGAGTGATAAGGTTGGAAAAGATATAGGTATAACGCATACAATAGTTTGATGAAAGATAACAGGACTAAAATCTCAGATGAATACCTTTATGTGAGGCCCTGTCTATACTGTACATAGAGGCGGTGGCAGATCTGGGTTCTCAGATGCGGTACATAAATGAGCGCAATCTATAGGGGGATCCGTGGCCCTGTTGCATAAAACCTCTATTTAAATATCTTTGGATTCAGTGAAGTGTAAATTTATCGGTGTTGCACAGAAAAACATCTCGTTTTCAAAATGTACGAGATGTGGAATCGAATTTGGGGGATCACGTTGCTTAAAGTCTTTACTGACTGACATATGTGAAAATTGCTTCAGGTAAATTTTCCCGCACTTACTGAGGTACCTACCGTAGTTTTACGTGAGAATTTTCGCTTGTGCATGTGTTACCTGGAAAAGCTTTATGCGACATGAAACTGTGAATGATCTCACAATTCGTACACTATCGAAAACGATAAGTTTCTCTGTGCGACACCTCAGAAATGGGATTAAAGTACCTGTGTTTTTAGAGCACGTTTGAGAGTCAAATACTTAAACGTTTTCCTGCGTTGGGAGTGCGTAGCGTGAAGGCATTTTGCAAATAAAGCAGCAGTCGCAACCCAGCCCCTCTACTAGACCTGCTAGTGCATGAAAGTAAGATAGAAAGAGATGCAGATGAATTATAAAATAATTACATGTAGAATATACATACATGTACTGCAACTTCTTTCTAAACATGTAAGTTGCATGTGGTACATTTGCGAGCTTGGTGTAATGGAACAGACGTTTGGTGGACGTTCGTCAAGCTCAATTACTCAGAAAAGATTTCTGAGCCCCCAGACAGGGTTCGAACCTGCAACCTTCTAATGACCGGTTAGACGCTCTAACCATTGAGGCACTGATGGTTAGGTTAGAACCATGTCGGGGTCTCAGAAATCTTTTCTGAGTACACGCGTAAAAACGCACAAGCTGTTCACGGTTGTCAACAGGCGTGAACAATGTTGTGCTGCTCGCCGTGAACAAGTTGTCAACAAGTTGTTCACTTATGGTTCGAACAATTTGTTCACGGATAAATCAACAGTCATGAACAAGTTGTTCCAACAGCACATTTTTATAGCCAACAACGTTGTTCGCACATGATACAACATGTTGTAACAACAGTGACGAAATAACAACGATGAACAACAATGTTACAACAATGGTGAACATGGTTGATGTATCAACACGTTCTTCGGTTGTTACAACATGCGTGACTGACAACGGTTGTTGTTTCATCAAGCTGTAACAACTTGTTGAAACAATGATGAACAATGTTGTTCACATATGTCAACAAGTTGTTACAGCATTGTTCAGGCAACAATGCTGTAACAACTTGCGAGATTTTTACGCGTGTAATTGAGCTTGACGACCGTTCACCAAACGTCTGTATAATTATTATAGTTTACTTAGCTGTATATACCTGTTCATTCGTTGTTCTTCCCATAGAGATAAGGCCAACGTGAAAGAATGTTAAACCAAACACAGGAATACCAACCAAACCACAGACTACCATAAGAACAATACTGGTAAAAATATTAAGGATACTAAACAACAAAATTGCCGTTGCAGAAACAAGCAAACGAACATGCATAAATCTACCCACTGTATAATATCTCAAAATGAATATCAAAGAGCCCAGCTCAGTATTTTGACATGGAATGAAATAATATAGAAAAGTTTAAAGAAAATTTATTAACGTTTCTCATTGCTAACGTGCAACTAGACAACTTGAGAATGAAAGGTAATTGAACAGATGAGAGTATATAAAATATAGATATACATTTACAAACAGAATACGCTTAGGTGCCAACGACTGTAAATCATTTCATTTTTTCTCAAAAAGGATACGATGCTATTACGTTGTTATCACTAAGATCATCTTTGAGGTCTAAAGCAGTGACTAAAGAGAACGCAAATACTGACACGAGCTGTATAGTGAGTGACAACAAGAAAAGAAAGAAATATCTGTAATTTCTCTTTCCAATGCAGTTATCTACCCAAGGACAATGATGGTCAAACACCTGGAAAACAAATTGAAAATAATTCTGAAGATGCTGATACATATACATGTATAAGTCACCTGGGGTGGTACACTTAAGTTATGCCAAAGATCTTCAGCATAGTTCTTAAATGTACTCAGTGTACTGGTGTACAATCACGGTGTTTGGTGTACCAGCAAGTGTATGATCATGTACTAAGTACACAATATCATGTACAAATCTAACAGCTTGTTAAGGTCAGATATCAGTGCTCACAACAGGCTGGTAGCATGCATTCAACAAGCTGCTACAATCTTGACTGTTAAAGGGGATTGGCATTAAAAATTAAGTTTGTCTAATTTGAAAGAACTCATAAAATTGTAATAGAAGATCCTTTACACTTTTTTCGTATCTTTCTTCATTTTCAAGATATTTCAATTTGTTTGATATATAAATGAGACATCATGGTCTCTGACGTCAGGAGTGGCGTAAAATATTTTCATACAGAGCAAAATCACTTCCATATCTAACATGAAATGTTCAGCGTCGCAAGGAGTTTTTATGTGCACAGTTTCAAATGATTTCGCTGAACAAACTTAGAGATATAACTGGTTTTGCTACATGTGAAAATATTTTACCCCACACCTGATGTCAGAGACCATCTCATTTACATATCAAACAAATTGAAATATCTTGAAAACGAAGAGAGATACAAAAAAGTTGTAAAGGATCTTCTATTACAATTTTATGAGTTCTTTCAAACTAGACAAACTTAATTTTTAGTGCTATTGCCCTTTAACAACTTGTTAGCTGCAGCAATGGGAACAGTTGTTGTCAACAACCTGTTGCAGACTTATTAACAAACTGGGCACTGCCAGTGCAAACACATGATGGTGACAGGTTGACAGCCTGTTGAAACAGCCTGTGACAACAGTTTGCGTGCTGTTTTTAATTTGATGTGTAGTTTATTTATTTTTCAAATTTACCTCAATACACCTTTTACACAAGCTGCAATGTGAACATCTTGGTGGTCGATAAAACTTGCATGTATCACACCATTTCATTTTAATATTGATTCCTTTGATTTCCACATTTTTATACAGTGGTGATTTAAAATCATCTTCAGAAATTGGAGGCAGAGGAGCTAAAAAATACAAAATAACTGAATGATATAATATTTATATAATACACGTAATATAATACTGACATTAACACAAATATTCCAAATGGCCTGGTTTTCTTTGTTTGTTGTTGTTGGGTATTTTTGTGGGGTTTTTTTAAATTTTCTTTTGTTTTTATTTGTATTTTCTTTTACAGTACTGGGTTTTTGTTGTTGTTTTTATTTGTATGTTCTTTCTTTCTTTCTTTCTTCTTTTTGTATTCAGGGGGGTTATATCTATGTGGTATTCTGTGGAAATTCCCACTGTGTACTTTTTAAATCCACATACTTCTATTATTTTGTAATATTCACTAAACAAAATCATCTGCCTTTGTCTCTTAAAATGTCAACCTTGCTTGAATATATGTAATTTAATAGTTTTTTCCCCCTGTGAATAAATCACATGTATCCCCTAATTGTCCCGACATACATTAGAGCTGAGGGAGAAATAATTAACAGAATATTTATGTAGCAATCAATTATAGTACTGTATAATATATAGTACAGTATAGATGAAAATATTAATGATAAACTAAAAAAATCTCCTGAAGTACCTAATTTACTGCACTGAGTAATAAGGAAAGGGTTAAGGAAGACAGATGAGCAGATAGGCCCAGTTAACCCTTTCCATCCTAGGGTTTCTCACTTGATGAGTAAAATCATTTGGTGCAAAGCCCTAATCAAACGAGAATGCAAGTCATCACAAGTTTTAGTTTGTGCTTGCTTGTGTCTCGTTTGACCACCAGCTTGCGATGACTTGTTGTGACTTGCAGCTAATTTGATCTTGTAAGTCTTTCGTTCTCCATCACCATAGAAACTATCATGAGAACTAGCGAAAAGGCGTGGGAACTAGCGGAATTGCAGAACTTCCGATGACATGTGCCGACGTTTGACTGGTGGCATCGCAAGTCATCCTAAGCTAACTTGCGATGACTTGCGTTCTCATTTGATTAGGGTTTTATACAGTACATAACAAAGTTGGCTGGTTTTTATTATGCACCTATCAATGTCTTCCCCGCAGGGAGGGAGGGCGGGCATACCCAGGGGAATTTGACATTTTCGGTTTCCCTCCTGTCAAATGGCCCCTCCAAAATCACATTGTGCTGGACAAAAATTGTCAAATCGTTTCCAGATCTCAAACTTGTTCCAGTCAAATTACCCCGCATGCGGGCAGGATCATTCTGACAAATTCCCCACTCAGGGCCCCCAAATCATAGTCAAATCCCCTTGGTATGCCCACCCTCCCCCCCACCCCCCCCGCAGGGAAGACATTGACAGGTGCATTACATACATGTAATAATAATTTTATATTTGCTCTTAATTTGATCTACTCTCTCTATAGGGGCAAACTATTAACAAAAAAACTTTAAAAAATTATTTTCTTTAAAAAGGTACTTACTCTCAATAACACATATCCGGCAATTAACAACCATTCTTATAAAGCACACTCCATAGACATTTTTCCTTTCAAATTCATGTTTACAGTATCTCTGGTAGTATTACTTATCCAGTTCCCTGTGACTTTCAAAACAAAGTTGGGAACACAAAAAGGCAACTAAGTTATGTGGTTTGGTGTTACTAAAGTTTTCAAGAAACGAAATATGATCAGGTTTTATTTTAATAATTTGACAGAGAATGTCAAATATCAATATCATTTGGATTCCGTCTTTTCTCAATGTCTCGATGCTCACTTTCGGTCTAAAACTTCTATACCTTCTTCTAACTTTCCATCGCTCACAAGTTGCTTAAAAAACATACAATTATTTCAATAATAAGTACGTTCTACTTAATTATTCGGAGAATAAAGCAATAAGCTTTTTTAAGTGGTTTTATTTCAGACTTTAACTTCAGACTTTAATGTATATTTGATACCGCTGTAAATTACATATTTACATTCATGGATATCAATCGGCTTTATAGCGTAGTTTTTAAAATGCTAAAACAAGCTAGCTCTGTAAGAAATTATATAATTATTACCTCTGTGAACTTTCCCAGGGTCTTGTATGGTTGCTTGAATGAAATTACTGAGAATAACTAACGTCAAAATAGCTTCGTAGACAGCTATCACAGGCGAATAATTCGACACCAAGTAGCGACATCTGAAATAGAAAATTAATCACTTTTTATCCGTGTTTCCAACGGTTTAAAGTCCTCAAATTAAACTAGATACTTACGGGAAGACGAAGAACACAGCTGTGGAGCCAAGGAGGACAAATAAAGCACTAAAAACTGGAACTCTTTTGCTACTACATACTTTTCGTCGTCCTCTTTGATCGCTCATTTTCTCTTTAAACTTTACAACATAACACCGCCGTCACTTTTAGCGGGTCTGACTTTTCTCGCCAATGTTTCGACATAAAAGACGCGGAGTTTTGTTTTTCGTTAATTTTAAGCGTTTATATTTTGTTTTTCAAAGCTGGACAATTAAATTTGTTGTTTAATACAATTTTGTTATCGGGAATATAACTAGAAAAACATATTAAACATTCAGTAATGGTTTCAAAATTTCCGCAGGGGAGGACATCGAATTTTCGTCAATGTTTCCAGGGGGGGGGGGGTAATTGAAAAATTATGGCTTTTTTTAGAACAAGGAGAACAGAAGCACTGCAGCCACAGAGTATGGGGAATTAATTATTGGCTCATTGCCTGAAGAATTATGTAAATCTTACACACATTAAAACACTGACATTTTACATGAGGATATTAAAATGGATAAAAACGAGCTGATAATATTTAGGGAGAAATGGAAAAATGAAATTGGGAAGAAACAAGATTTTAGTGTCATAGGAAAAGATGAAACTGGGGATAGAACTTCATCTGCTGGACGTGCAGGTCTTTGTGAAAGTAGTAATTCTAAAAGGACTGGAAGTTTAGACCATACTTTTTGTGAACAACCAGAATGCAAGGAATCGTCAAAGACTATACACATTTTTTGTGATGAAAGCAGTGTCCAAGAGACACAGCAGATTTCAAAAAAACAGAAATTGACACCAGTGCCACTTTTGACATTGGATATACCAAGTTATCAAATTGCACATACTGATGGTGAAAACGACATTAAGCCAGATCTTACTGGTACCATAGCTCACAATGATCACCATGACCATCAAGATCTGATTTCTCTGTTGATTCGTGACATTGATGAAATAACAGCTGTACCATTCTTTGATATAAGTCTCCCAAAGGAAGTCTGTGTTAAGATCTTCAGCCAGTTAGATGTAAAAGATTTGTGCCATTGTGCCTGTGTGAGCAAGACCTGGTCACCTCTTGCTAATGATGAGCTAATTTGGCATAACATTTACAAAAGACTTGGGTTCAAACAAAGGGGAAGTGTTGAGGAACACAAAAACTGGAAGGGGCTGGTGAGGGAGAGTATTTTAAGACAACAATTAGTAACAAGAAACTGGAAAGAAAGGATTTGTCAAATTCAAACTCTCGAGTATGAAAAAGGTGGAAAACATAATATTTGTATTTTGCCATCTATGGATAGATTGATTCATGTACACATTATCTTATCTTTATTAAAAATCAAATTTGCAGTAAAAAAACTGAATTATTTTGATTTACAATGATTACTAGCAGTATTTTACAATTAAAAATGAGTCAGAGTAAAAGAAAAAAACCCCCAAAAACTAGAGTGTTAAAACTAAGAGTTGTTGCTGGAATAAAACTGTTCAAATAATGAGATGTTCTGCACTTCGGCACATAAACATAGGACTTTTCTGTACTGTCAAATTAGTCTGTTCTATAATTATAGTCACTGAATAACACTGGACATTGCATTGTACATTGCAGTAAAATGTCAACTCTTCCTTTAGTACTTTATTGATGTCTCATTGATTACACCTTTGTTCTTTGTAGGGGGTGCACTGTGTGCTTGCCAAATGTACAACAATCTCCTCATAGCAGGTTATGCTAATGGTAAAACGTGTTTATGGAACATTGAGACCAACTGGAGACACTCTCTAGAGCCTGCTTTGGAGGTTTTTGAAGATCCTGCCAAAGCAAGTGTTGACTGTGTGGCAGTTGTTGGAAATGTCTGTGCCACAGCTTTCGCATGTGGTGAGTGTCAATGCATGTGCATGCTGTGGTTATAATGAGGGTAATAATTTATAAAGTTCTTAATGGGGGTAGATTTAAATTGTAACTGTGACTTAGTTTATTCATGCATAAATTATCTTTGATGTGCCGTGGTTAATAAATAGGTTATTGACCTTGCATATTAAATGACCTACTATATTGCTTTAAAACTACATCTAGAATACCATTTTTTTGTTAAATAACGACAAATATCGTCTGTGTCATGAATAAACTAAGTCGGTTAGTGACCTTAACCTCGGTCACTACACTGGTTATTACCCTTGGGCCTGCAGCCCTCGGGGTTAATAACCAGTGTAGTGACCTCAGTTTTGGTCACTAACCTGTACTTAATATATACTTACAACTTACAGTATAATAAATATATATATACTGTTTTTATTTTCACAACAGTGAATTAACTTACTCTGTCAGATGCGATTCTTTAATTGTATAGGTGTAGTCAATGTTTGGCATACAGAGATCAGTGTCAATCCAATATATCAATACAGACTTCCTGAACCTGCTCAGCACGTTGTTTTGGCTTCTTGCCAGAGTCCACTGGTTCTGACAAGCAGTGGTTCAGATATTCGTGTAGACCAAGTGCAAGACGAAGGTCAATGGGGCTTTGTAAAAAGCAAAAGTTTTGATAGTCGGGTATGATTCATTGGTGCAAGTAGAGTCTGTATAGAACAAACAAACAAACAAACAAAGTAAACAAACAAACAAGCAAACAAACAAACAAACAAGAAAGCAAACAAACAAACAAATAAATAAATAAAGGAGGAATGTAAAACAAAAAAGTGAACCAAAATAAGAGAAGTATACAATTGAGATTTTGCTATAATTTTGCTCACCTATAATTTTTATTCCTCATGTTAGGTGACCTTTGTCAACCTCCTCCCAGATGAGAGTAAAACATTTGTGATTGCAATAAAAGAAGAACTAGTCACATACAATCCAAGAACTGATAGTCTGTCAGATTTAGACAAGATAGCTGGAACTAAGATTACAGCAGTGACCTGTAGTAGTGACCATATTGCAGTAGGCTGGGCACCATTTGGATTTGGTGTTGGAACAGAATTTACAGCAAAGGTATTTCGCAAATTTGGAAAGTTTCAGACCACATCTTTCTTACAGAGTTTTACTTTTTGCAATCGTTTCCACAACACTGCAAACAATGTTTGAAGTTTGGGTATCGCATGGTATAACACCCTTCCTGCAATGTGTCTCGCAACAATTTGTAACAAACAAATTGTCTGAACCAACAAAGTCTGACGAGTTGCAGGAAAAAATTTTCCTGACATAACACCCTTTGACTCCACTGCAACACAGATTTACACCATCCGGCACTATAGATGTGTGGAGACAAGTTGCATGAAGAATTACATCATGTAACCACAACACAATATTTCATTCACTTTCAATACATTTTGACAAATCATCTTTTCACACAGCTTTATTAACACCCAATGACGAAACAACAAGAGATTACAAGAATTTTAAAAGTGATCAAAACTCAAAAGTGTGGTTGCCCATCGGGACATTAGTCAAGAGATTTTAGTTGCCCGACACAAATTTTTGGTTGCCCCGGGACGTCGGGCAGGCGATTTTGCGAGCCCTGGTTTGGGGGGTTAAAATATTGCAATGTCCTAACATTCACTGGGCAAGCAATGACAAGTACTAGGTATATTTTTAATGTATGTCTGTTTTAGGTTCGACTCTATGATACTAAAACCGGAAGACATCTGGAGGCCTTTGTTGGTCATTATGGTGACATCACATGCTTAAACCTTAGCTTCAACAATGGTCTGGTGACGGGAAGCAAGGACAAACGAGTGTGTGTTTATGACATGCGAACAGAAAGACCACAACTGAGTCTACAAGGTCATTCCTCATCTATAACCACAGTGCAGATGGATTCCTGGAAGGTGGTCAGTGGTGCTTTTGATGGTACACTTAAAGTTTGGGACATCAGAATGGGAACAGTCTTATGGGAGACACGTACTACTCATCCTGTACAACTGTGTCAGTTTGATAGTGAACAACTTGTAACAGCGAATATTCCTCTGGATAAGATGCCTCGTGAGAGCATGTGGTACGCTGATAACCTGATCTTGCATCGCAAGCACAGGGGCACGGTACAGCTCTACAACTTTGGTACTAGTTGCGAGCCTGGTGTAGTACCAGCAGAGATGACATCGAACTATGATGATATAGCGGGTTATAACTATAATATTAATTTAGTTGCACCTTATGATGCACTTACAAGTGAAATAAACTGATTTTAGAATGCAGTCATATCCAACTCAGAACCCATGCACTGTCATTTACTGTACTCTAAACTGTGTTAGCCCTGTAACTATGGTAGTAAAATAATGTCACTGCTGTCACTGCTCTAACCCCTCTGTCATTTTTGTATAAATCATGCTCTGAAATTCTTTGTGGATGTGACCAATTGACCATATTCTAAGATGGTTAGAGAGTTAACAATCATGTTTTGTAAGATACTGTATACTGTACTGTCCCTTGTACAGATAGAAAGCCATTCTCATGATTTTCTAACTATACTTGGGACACTATATATATATATATATATGATTGCAACTATGATTGCAATTCACTATACACATGATTTGTCACTGTGACCATTTCAAGACTTGCATTGCAAGTTTGCAAAAACTTGCAAATGGTTTGGGAACACATGAATCAGCATTCACTGGATACGTTATAACAGCCAATTTGTGTCACAATGGTAATGCCACACAAATTGGTGAGAGAAATTCGAATATGGCTTATTTGGACATTTATACGAGTCAATACGATACCACTTATACAAGATGTACCATTATATACAGTAAGACTTGACCCATTTATATGGTGTTTTTGAACAAACTGCAGCTAGTTGTGTCAGATGCAAACATTAGGGCTTTGTACCTTTCATGCAAGTGTTTCGCATCTTATACAGTCGTTGGCACCTAAGCGTGTGCACTGCCCATCAAAACATGTTCTAAATTTAAGCCAAAGTTAACCATTTTGAAATCAACACCGTGGGATTGGTGAGACGTGATTGGCTAAGGGCACATTCATGTGACAATAATACATTGGTTCAATGAAAACCTAATGATGTTTCCAAGGTAAAAAGTTAACTTTGACATTGACATAAAACATGTTTTGATGGGTGGTGTACACGCTTAGGTGCCAACGACTGTATAAGGCACATCCTATGTAAGCCACATCTTATCAGTTCTAGTATTACATGTACATGCATTATGATATCAACATGATGTACATGTACGTATTACCATAATTAAAGGTGCTGTCCAGTCCGTTCTGCGCATGATCCACATCTTTGTTTATCGGGACCCTCAAACATGACATTCGTAGATATTTACATGAAGTACTCAGCTCAATGTAAACCATTAGAAGCGACATGGCAGAAAACCAAGCGATTCGGTGAGGATATCTCTTCGGATTTATTCTATTTCTTCTGAAAATGTTTTGTTTTGGGTACAAGTAATGAAGAGGAAGCAAGAAAAGCTTACAATCTTGAATAAGGTATCAGTAAATATTTTTATAAATGAAGAAGTAAACATTAGTTTCGTACATGCGCAGAACGGACTGGAGGGCACCTTTAAAATATAAATGATTACATAACGTAATCTTTCTTGCCATTAACCAACACAACCACTCCTATGAGCGTCAAAACAGCACTAATAATAATGTTCCTATTAAAATTCTCCATATCTTCGGACACATGCCTTCCTTCGAACTGCTTTTTCATTGCAGAATGTCTCCTTCGCCTCTTCATTGCTTCTGCATAATATCGCTGACTCCAATCATCAAAATCATAAACAATTCTCTTCCCATCAAATTGTTGGCTCTTTATAGGAGCACGTTTTGTATCCATTGTAGTATATTTCACCGCTAAGCCCCGATCGTACTTCCTTCTTCCAGGTAAATTCCCAAGTACTTTATAAGCCTCGTTTATTGCTGTGAATGATTCATGTGCTTTATCAGATTGGTTAGTATCTGGGTGGTATAACTTGGATAATTTGTAGTAGGCTTTCTTTATTTCTTCTTGGGTAGCATTGGGGGTTATTTTTAAGATGGTATAATAGTTTTTCTCGCCCGTGTTGAACCGTAAACTGGAGCTAAGACACCGATGCAACGTCAAAGGTGAAAACCGAGCGAAACGTTGTCCATATCTCGTCATCGCGAAATTCGCTTCTACGAAGATCACAGCGACTATTTTGTCGTGTCTATTACTTACGTTAACGACTAGTTACCTTTTTACATCCATAATTGTGATTACTAGAACGTCCTAAGCGTCCTTTCGTTTAATAAAAAGCTTTCCATGTCGGTGAAAGTTGTTCAAATATTGAAAATATTTGCTGAAGCTTCAAATGTGCCCGCGATCGGCCAGATACGAGTAAAGCGGTTTATGTGATACTACCGGTAAGTACTTCGTTTAGCTCGTTTTGTGCAAAATTCTTGAAAATTGATCGAACGGAAAATTTTACAAAACTTTGTCTGTAAGCTTTTGAAACCAGTCCTGATTACCCGTCATGCAATGGTTTGTCGAAAAGGTCTATACAATAATATACAGTATATAATCTCTCTCCTCCGCAGAGGCTTCTAGAGCTTTTTTGAGCTCTTCAGTATATAGGGTCTTTGCAGGAGAGTAATGCGGTAGAGGGTAATGGGGAGTAAATAAAACCAGCGGTTTTATTTACTCCCCATTACCCTCTACCGCATTACTCTCCTGCAAAGACCCTATATACTGAAGAGCTCAAAAAAGCTCTAGAAGCCTCTGCGGAGGAGAGAGGTATATAATATAATATGTACAGTGCAGTGTAGTGTAGCGTACTGCATTGCACTGTCCTGCTCTGGCCTGCTCTGCCCTGCCTTGCCCTGCCCTGCCCTACCCTGCACAAAGTGCCCTGCCGTGCCGTGCCGTGCCGTGCCCTGTCCTGCCCTGCCCTGCCCTGCCCTGCCCTGCCCCGCCCCGCCCTGCCCCGCCCCGCCCCGCCCCGCCCCGCCCCGCCCCGCCCCGCCCCGCCCCGTCCCGCCCCGCCCCGCCCTGCCCTACCCTGCACTGCACTGCCAAAGTGCCCTGCACTGCCCTGCCCTGCCCTGCCCTGCCCTGCCCTGCCCTGCCCTGCCCTGCCCTGCCGTGCCCTGCCGTGCCCTGCCCTGTCCTGCCCTGCCCCGCCCCGCCCCGCCCTGCCCTGCCCTGCCCCGCCCTGCCCTGCAGTAGTGCGCGACAGTACGGTACGGTACAGAATTCACGCGCTAAATGCTACTCAATGACCCATCATGACGACTTTAATTAATCGTTCTAATCGATGAGACTTCAGATAACTATTTTTTCAATTCAACTAATTAATTATGTTGCTAAACAGTCTGCCAAAGTCAACTTGGTATTAAAAGTTAAGCTAAAGGATCAGGGTTACAAACTGAGAGATGAGTTGAGCTTGGTTCAACTAGTACTCTCATCTATTAAATTGTTAATAACGGGGCAACTGAGTTCTCGCTCGTATGCAAAGTCATCAACGTACGTACAAAAGCGCGGGAAAAACGCAAAACTGAAAATCAGCCGCAAGACATCTCTCAAATGACGTCCATGCAGGCCTAAGTCCTTTTTCTTCGTTCTCTCAAATGTCTGCTATCAAGTTATTCAGGCCTATATATCATATGTACTGCCATCTCAGACTTGAGAAATTGGCCTGCTTGAAATGAAGGTTACATTTTCACTAGATTCTTCAGCAACCAACAACTGCTTGGCGGTATTTGCGCGTTTTTTCTCCGCGTTTAAAGGACGATGAAACATTGACGTTACGGTGCCTTCTTGATACATATTGGCTTCGTTGGCTCGTCTTCTCCTCGCTTCCGACTTTCCCAACAGTGTTTGGTAAAAAGCATTCCTGAGGGTGCGATTGAGCCAGCAGTAGATTAGCGGATTTACACAGGAGTTAGCAAACGTCAGCAACTTGACAACTGCATTAAAGATTTGTCTGACCTGAATAAAAATTAATTTAAAAGTAATTTTATTAACACTTGAGACTACACATGATGTATATTGGACCAAAAGAAACCAGAAACTGTCGTCACCATCGTCGTCATCACCATTACCACCATCACCACCACCATCATCATTACCCATTACCAGGGTCACGATCACTATCGTCACTACCATCATCACCACCATCATCACCACCATCATCATATAATCACCATCGTTACAACCACCATCACCATCACTATCACCATCACCCTCATCATTACCATCATCATACCCATTACCAAGATCACGATCACTATCATCACTACCATCATTATCACCACCATCATCAAGTATAATCACCATCATCACAACCACCATCACTATCACCATTACCATCACCAACTCCATCATCATTACCAGGATCACAGCCACTACCATCATTATCACCACCACCATCATCATAATCACCATCATCACAACTACCATCACTATCACCATTACCATCACCATCATCATCATCACCACCACCACCATTATTAGTACTACTGCATGTATTACCTGCTTGAATGATGGTTTAAAGCACTGTGGGCACACCATATGAATGAAGTAATAGAAAGTCGAAGGCCCCCAGCAAACGACAAAAATTCCAACAACTAAGGCAAAAGTGCGGGTGACATCACGCTCTCGTTTCGAGTTCCTCGCGGCTTTACGGTCCTCTAAAGACTGGCTTTTCATTTCACGTTCGCTTTTCTGCCGAGCGTAACGAACGGCGAAGGAGACCGTGTAGATATGGCAACATAACATGATCAAAAATGGTAAAAACACATTGGCCAGAATGACCATCATACTCCAGCCCTTTGTTGGATCGTAAGCGCAAAGTTCTCCTGGTTTGCCTTTGCGCCAAAAGAATGGAAGCATGGAAACGAGTGCGGCGTCGACCCACGACAAAACCAGACCAATGATCATTTTTCTCGGCGTCAACCACGTTCTGTGCTTCACGGGCATTTTAATGGCAATGAACCTCTCAACGCTGATTGCTGTTAGACTCAGGACGGACGCGTACTCGGTGAAGAAGTACGTAAAACGAAACACGTCGCAGGTGACGCCCTCCTGCCAACCTCCAGTCACGTGTTTCTTGGCTATGTAGGCAGGCATGGCAAGAACGCCACAAAGGAGATCAGCTATTGCCAAGCTGATAATTGGGTAGTAGGACACTCTCCTCAGGTGGGG
Organism: Paragorgia papillata; assembly: GCA_035771165.1. Classification (NCBI taxonomy): domain Eukaryota; kingdom Metazoa; phylum Cnidaria; class Anthozoa; order Scleralcyonacea; family Coralliidae; genus Paragorgia; species Paragorgia papillata. The sequence continues at coordinate 792,383 of JAWNZC010000002.1, read as the reverse complement.
TTGTTTGTAGAAAGAAAGACACACAAGACTGTTGCCAAGGATTGTTACGATGATGAACACGACGAGAACGATGGTCACACTAAGAGTTAACGACGTCTTGTCGTACGAGCTGTTGGATGTGATGTTTCTGGATGTGATGTTTCTGGATGTCATATTGCTGGCGAGTGATGTGTTATTGAACATCGCGGCTACATAATGAAAAGTAGTTATGAAATAAGTGAGGAACAATACACGTTCTGACTGGCTACTGGTCGCGTGGTTACGGCAACGGAACGCTGACGTGGTACCTCGCGCGATATCCCTTTTTATTTTAAAAATGCTTCTAAATTAGATCAAAATTGCATGAGATAGACAATTTTGGCGTACGTCTTACTGCCCCTTTAAATTCACCGAAGGAAACTCATGAAATAATGTAGAGTGCGTGACACCGCAAGAATACTGAAGAACGTTTTCAAACACTATTATCACCATGGTAATATAACAACTGTTAATTGCAGTATTCAGCCGACGCGTGTTTCATTAATAGTCCTTATATTGTTAAATATACTTAATACTAATCTAACGAACATTTTATAGACAAAAATAACCACATGCTATAAAATAAATATGAAAACCCCATGCAGGGAGCCACCTTAGGCTACGTCCACACGTACGTTTTCGTAGCGTTTTCATATTGTTTCAGGTAAGTAGACCATTGTTTTCTATGCCCTTGAGGACGGAGAACAATATGAAAACGCTATGAAAACGTATACGTGTGGACGTAGCCTTATATATGATAATCTTATATATATATAGCGATGTTTGACATGCATTAGGAACATTAACAAGTCACAAAATACAATAACACTCTATGTTGCAATGTACAATTAGTGCAACCAGACAACTCAGATAATGCTTTCAATATTTAATTTTATGTTAAATTTTGCATTTTGTTAGGAAACTATCTGACAAATATTCAGATTTTTCACCAATATAAAACTAAAACTAACTTTATTTATCCTTCATTGGTCCAGTCTTATTACAGTAAACTAAATTTACACCTAAGTTTATACCAGATAACTCTATCAGTCATATCTAAACTGTTTTCAGCAAGGGCGATTTTTCGTTGGTCCAGTATACAGGAGGAAATTGAAGTAAACTAATTTAACTAACTACATTTACACTAGAGAACCCTATCAGCTATCTACATACGAACACATGAGGTCGATATATGCAGGTGCAGAGAAAACTAACTCAGAAAGCAAAACGTTTTAGCTGTAAGAAAACTTTTAGCTGGCTCAGCAGCTTTAATTAATCAAGAGGAATTGCATTTTTTCCAAATACCTAGAATAGTTTTTATAACGAAATACTGACGTTTCGAGCGAAGCCCTTCGTTATTCACAATTTTTACTCTGATGAAGGGCTGTATACCATTACCAGCTGGAAATATCAGTATTTCGTTATCAAAACTATTCTCGGCAGCTTTACCACCTTTTCACTTTGCTCTATCTAAAACACTTGTCTTGTCTGGAGGTCTTGATTATCCGGAAAGATCTATATATACTTGTAGCTTTTGCATATCTAGGGAAATTGAGCTTAGTCTGCTTAATATGTTAAACGGTAGATTTTATGCAGATTAGGTTTTCAGAATTTATTGAAAACACGATTTCTTCACCGAGGCAATAACTCAGACCACCGCTATAGAACGACGCAATAAACAATTGGAATTTGAGAATATCAGATCAGAGGAGGTCTATTATACTTTGGATGGATTTCGATCATATCCAGTTTTTCAAGGCGGTTTGCGGTTAACTATAGAACCGTTCGGTTGCGGAAATCTATGAAATGTCCTCATTGGATTCGGTTATCGTTTAGAATGAAAGCTTTTCGGAGAACTGGGAACGATTTCTCAAAAACGCGGTTATGTTCCAAAGTGAAACGAAAAAGCGGTTGCGTTTAAAATTGCCAAAATAGAACGGATTTCGGAAATACAGACCCCTTATAATAGACCCCCTACAAAAAGTTTTATACAGAAAAATGAAATTTATCAAGATATAAATTATCGAGTCATTTAATCTTTGGCAACATGGCTTTCCGAAACCTCCCCATGACGAGTAAAAAAAACTGGCGCTAGACAGCGAAAAACAATAAAGTTGTCCTACAAACACAATGTAGGTGATATGAAGGTTAACTTGCTCGAAGTGCACTAATTCATATCTGTAGCTCAGATCTTACTGAATGTTATTCGTCCATCGTGTGATGTCCCCCGTCGAACCACCTGTCATTTATAAGTGCAATTTGCCGACACTAAAGCGCTGAACTCTTTCAAGACGATGTATAATTTTTTTAAGATTTTTCAGTACTTTAGCCAACGCCGCATGGCTTATGTCTTTTATCTATCCCTTAATTCTAATTTTAATTTTTAATTCTGTCTCCTGTCTCGCCTAGAATTCTTGGACTATTCTATACGGTTGTACATGATTAGAATTTGTAATAACAGACATGCACTACATGTATACTTACTATTGATAATAGACTGACTTGTTATATAGGAAATACATGGATGTCATGGAAACTCAGCGATATAAAATTTATCTTCAAATGATCAATTTCATCTGTCACGAGTGGCGTATAGCGACAATGTGTTACTGATCCTGCTGACAATATAGAGTGGGCGAAATTACTCCGATAAATGAAAAGGACGTTTTTTTCCCCAATTCAGGGCAAAATTATATATACTTGCATGTGATTGACTCGATCAGTAGTATTGGTACGTGATTGGTTACTTATCAGCAGTATACTAGTACGTGATTGGTTACTTTATTAGCAGTACTCGAACGTGGTTGGTTACATGACCAGCAGTACTTGTACATGATTGATCAGTGTTTATAAGTGTGGCCAATTTTTCAACAAATATGCATGTAAGGTTTCCTAATAGTCTATACAAATATATTTTTGTCGACTTTGCCAACTAATTCAGTTAACCTGGACTTTGACTCGTATAAGCACGCATATAGACGCATCTTTAGTATTTTACTCTGTCTAACACCAGACGATTTTACTCTGGTTCACGCCAGACGATTTTACTCTGGTTAACGCCAGACGATTTTACTCTGGTTAACGCCAGACGATTTTACTCTGTCTAACACCAGACGATTTTACTCTGGTTAACGCCAGACGATTTTACTCTGGTTAACGCCAGACGATTTTACTCTGGTTAACGCCAGACGATTTTACTCTGGTTAACGCCAGACGATTTTACTCTGGTTAACGCCAGACGATTTTACTCTGGTTAACGCCAGACGATTTTACTCTAGTGAACGCCAGACGATTTTACTCTAGTGAACGCCAGACGATTTTACTCTGGTTAACGCCAGACGATTTTACTCTGGCTAACGCCAGACGATTTTACTCGCGAAGGGAAAACCCCTGCTAGTAAAGGGGTTAAACTATTGAACGATTCTAAACTGATTATTACTAAAATAAATACACTAAAAAATTTACGAACTTTTGCCAGGCTATGTTTACTCTTAGCCAAGTCAGCGATATACCTATATGTACTTTAACATTTTATGTATATAACATAGCTCTAAAATATTTTTTCCCTGTATATTATTGACAAGTAAATAAAGTAATCACCTAGACCTTATTGAAAAATGGCAGCCGAATTAAAATTATTTTATATGCATACTGCGATTTTCAGTTGAGCGTGCATGGAGATAGATAGTTTTCATTTAAAAGTTTGATCGTTGAAACGCACAAGTTGCCAAGGGAAATTCGAAACGTTGTCATGATCATGTGAGAATTTGAATGTTGTCATCATTTAAAAGTTTGGGCAACGCCTTAATTTCTATTGGTCAAAATGCCCAAACATTTAAATTTCCCATTGAACGTGTCAAATTGTGAAACGATCAAACTTTTCAATAAGACTTCCGGTCTCCAAGCTCAACTGAAAATCGCAGTATAAATTAGCCCTTATGAACTCGTTTTCATATGGGAAATTCAAAATAATTTTTACTTTAAAACAAGGTCATATAAGAGATAATTTATATACACATAAAATAATTCTAATTTGGCGGCTATTTTCATGGGGGTCCCTGAAATATGAAGTTTAATTTTATTTGTGTTTTCCTTAGCTCTCAAATCACCCTCGTTGCTATGTTTTTGGTTATTTTTCTCAATAACCGAAAAGCTTGTATCACACTAAAGTTTATTAACGAAAATTTGGTATTTCTACAATAAATTAGTGGAACAGTTTATACATTACAAACTTACATCACTTATATATATATATCAGTGTACATAAAGAAACCGGAAAAACTATGAAGCAATTTAATCACATACATTTAAAGTAAGTAGACTCACCTATGTTTTTCAGCAAATAGTGCTCGTTATGAAGTCGCTTAGCTATCGTTTAAAAGAAGTCGCTTTGACCTTTGTGTATGTATAATACAAGCTCGAAAGCAGTGCACGCTGTCGGCTGTGAAACGGTAGTGTGTTGATAACTGTGGTTTGGACACTGCAGAAAACTGCATGCACGTACTAAAAATAATGTTCACAATTATAATCCTGAATTATGCATGGCATCGTAAATTATTTCACGGAGTAACAGATGGGCATCAGAAGATAAAAATCACTGGTGTTCGTTTTGTACTAAATTGTCTATTCTTCAGATATCAATAAATGTATTTTCCCATTATAGTCCAAAACGCCTAACCACAATATTGAAAGGCGGGCGGTCGACTCAACGGTGAATATTGTTTAAGAAAACCATAAGGAGACGTTCCCACAATTTGGGTCGATATCAGTCCGTTTGCATGCTACACTATGAAATATAGTAAGGTTTTAGTATAATGCTGAAATTATTCAACGTAGTTTCTAGCCGTAGGCGTACGAGGCGGGGGGGGGCAGGTGCCCCCCCCCCCCAGGCGAATGGAAATGTTGCTAAGTCGGGCAAATTTTCAAGCTAAGTCGGGCAAAAATATAGGGAAAAAATTTTAAAATAGGATGAAAATAAGGAAAAGTAATCAAAACAATTTAATATCTGTGTATTGTAGGAGATAAAGTATATTGAACAACAGGCAACTTAGTGGGTTTTTTATATCAAAAGTCGGGCAATTTCCGTTTCCATTTTCCGGGCAAAATGTTCTCCGCCCCCCCCCCCCCCCCCTATAAATTTGTGCCCGTACGCCTATGTTTCTAGTGTTTCGAGCGAAGGCCTTTCGTGAGAGAGAAATCAGAAATGTATAAAGAGTGTCAGATAAATATAGAGTAGTATAAATATTGCAACACTCCCTATAGAACAAACAAGACAGTGAGCATGCTACACTGTCTTGTTTATGCTAGAGAGTGGGAATATTTATATTTGAAGCCGTTCGCACAAGACTTTAAAATTTACATCGGGTGCCCGAGTTGATCTAAGAGAAGAGATACGCGTTTACCAACGACTATAGCGCGGGAAAAAATTAGATCCATCTGAGTACGAATTCACACTGATGCTGCAGAATTAAGCAGGACCCCCCGGTTAACAAAGACCCTTGCAGCTATCCAGCATATTCTCTCATCTCGAAATGATGATTATCGTTAATTGTGAAATGTCCTTGAATTATTAACAATAATCATCATTTTTAAAAAAAGAATTCCCTACCCCCAACCCGACCCCCACCTCTAAACCTGACCCTAAACCTAACCACAACCCCCCTGGAAACCCTAACCACAGAGGTTGGACCTAAACCTAACCACAACCTACCGGGAAAAAAATGTCCCACCTCTCAGACTCCGAGCACAACACCGCTAATGTGTTTTTTTGTTATATGCAATTTAGTTTAACATCCCGCATGTGGGACAGAATCTCACTTGAGTATATCATGATAATCATCATATTCGTCTGTGTATCATGATAATCATCATATTCGTCTGTGTATCATGATAATCATCATATTCGTCTGTGTATCATGATAATCATCATATTCGTCTGAGTATCATGATAATCATCATATTCGTCTGAGTATCATGATAATCATCATATTCGTCTGAGTATCATGATAATCATCATATTCGTCTGTGTATCATGATAATCATCATATTCGTCTGTGTATCATGATAATCATCATATTCGTCTGTGTATCATGATAATCATCATATTCGTCTGTGTATCATGATAATCATCATATTCGTCTGTGTATCATGATAATCATCATATTCGTCTGAGTATCATGATAATCATCATATTCGTCTGTGTATCATGATAATCATCGTATTCGTCTGTGTATCATGATAATCATCATATTCGTCTGTGTGAAGAAATGATGATTATCATGATACTCAAGTGAGAGGATATGTTCAGCTATCAGACTGAAGAGTCAGGACAACCAGGACGCTAGTTTTTCGAGGATTTCGTCAACCTTGTCGAAGCAAAACGCCCTGGATATGAGGCCATGCAGGGCAAGAAAAACAACTTGTTTATAATTGTCGCGATAAAAGCTAGCAGAAGTTTAAGGTCTAGACTAGATCGCTGTGGGGGCTCGGTAACATTCTACCCAAGGAATAAAAGCGGCATTCACACATGAAAACCACAATTTTCACTGTAAAGATAAACATCAGTATATAGACTGTAAACATCAGTATTGTATATACTGTACAATATACAACCTTCATTCATTACTATAAATTGACATATTGCTAATCCGGCTATACATTACAATAGGAACCTTAAGATCTACGACGGCAACTTCGAGGACGACGTCCTTCAAACAAAAACGTTCTTCTTGCAAAACAAAGATAATGAATAATTTCTAGTCCCAAGAGTAATCTGAACACCGTCCTCGTTCTGTGTACAACGCCACTCAGAGCATTTTCACGTCTTCAGGACGACGTTGACTCGTGGGGTGATGAGAACTGTTGTCTGAGATTGCCTTAACACAGACACTGCAACCGTTTTAACACTTTGAAAATAATAAAACAAGCTTCAAGTATTGAATACAGTAGTCAGTTAACCGTGACTTCTTTTTAATGCTAAAATTTGAATTGCTTTTTAACCGCCGTCGTCGTCCTAGCATCTTAAGGTCCCTATTAGGATAGATTAGACGTTGTCTGTTTGTCGCTACTCTGAGCTTCACGCTGTTAGGCCGATCATGACCAGACGTCTGAGAAAACTATTAAAATAACTGTAAAAACGTATTTATACACGCTCTAGTCTACCAACATTGCAGGTGTAGAGCATGCATCTTTGATCTATACTGCCAGTATATATATATAGTTTAATCCGAAAGAGCCAGCTTTTGGTCCAAAGGTTGTTCCAAGGATTAATGGAATAGACAAAACAGGAACGCTTTAAAACTTTATTTCTTAAAGTTTCGGGCCCAGCCCTTCTTCAGAATGTTTTGTCTATTCTATATATATAAACCAAATAGTGAAATAAAAGTAGCGTGCTGCGTAGGCAGTTTTGAAACAACAATCGAAATATATAGTATAAGGTTAGATATACTGCCCAAACAGAGAACGTATTATAGGAGTCTAACGTTTCGAGCGTTAAAAGGCCCTTCGTCAGAGAGAATTATATATATATATATATACATGGTCTTGGAGACCATGCACTACGCCACTGAATTTTCGGACATGATGAACAGAAGGTGCAGATGTTTTACTTATTCTTGTTCTTTTTATTGAATATTTTGCAGTTAAATATTATTTTGACTAATACAACCATAATTCATCAGAAAACAGTCAACTTGCAGTGCCTATATAGAAGCGCTTTATATTTCGCATTTTCGCCTGCGAGTTCTTTCGTTTGCTAGTTAGTTTGTTCGTGCAGGACAAGTCTAGGTCTGGACAAGGCCTGATATCTATGCTAGGCGTAAACTGGCGCGCTAATTTAAATTTTTTTGGCTTGTGAGTTGTGAATTTCCATGCATGTATCCTTCTAAAGCTCTGCGATAACATTTGAAATGATACTATTACTATTAACTTGTCGGAAAAATTTTGTTGTTTGTCGGAAAAATTGTGCTCTGGGCTACCCCGGGAACCACGACTCCCCTGAGACTGCACAAGCTGTAACTCATTTATTACCTCATTTATAACCTTATTTATTACATACCGTCAAATATTTTCCGTCTAGCTCCTGTCGGTCAGTAATCCACAAACTGTTCCCAAACAGACACTTGCAAGGTTTCTTCAAGCAACAAGCTCGAGATCGCAGTACTTACTCGCGCATGAGTTGAGAAAATGCATCTACGATCTATACAGGTTTTTCAATTTCGACCAGCCCATCATGAATAACATCAATCTATACAATTAATAAAAAGAACCCTCATGCAATTACGTGTTGTATTAGGAACGTTTCGTGGCAACCCTATCGCTGACAAAGATATTTAGCGCGAAATAAACATATGGAAGCTCATGGCTTAAAAGTGGTTTAGCCAGAGGCAACGGGACGCCGCCGAAGTTCTAAAAGGGCACGATTGCAGTTTTGATAAAGACAAGATGTTTCTGACATATATAAAACTCTCTACGCCGCTTCTTCAGTTCTTGGGCTTTTCAGAAGAGGATTTAGGGCTTTTCAATGCTCCGCTTTCCAGAAGACTAAGAAGAGGATTTAGTATAGGGCTCAGACGAGGATTTAGTTGGCGTTTTATGCGCTTGGACATTCCCTTCACGTGGGCTCACACTGGCCTTGCGGCTAAATCCTTAGCTAGCTTCTCAGTCTTCTGGGAAGACCATTGAAAAGCCCTAAATCCTCTTCTGCAGACCTCTGCGGAGGAGAGTGGAACACTTATGAAATAAGAATCTAAAAAATTTTGAGCCGCCAGCGAGATTCACACAACTATAGCTACTGCACTCAGATCAATTTGAACGTATAGCCGAATGCTAAGTTCACTATAATGTCTGCAAGTGTAATTTATTATATATAATAACAATCGAAATATAGTAAATATAGTAAAGAGTCACACTCTTTACGTTTCTCTCTAATTAGGGCCTTCACTCGAAACCGTTAGACTCCTACGTTCTCTGTTTCGGCAGTATATCAAACCTTATACTGTCTTTCGATTGTTGTTCATTCAACACTGCCTACTTTTATTTCACTGTTTGTAATATATAATATATGTGACAATCGTATAGTGTGTATTGTTAAAAGGAAAGATGATATATATGTTAACTGGGATATTAAAATTATATGTAAATGTTTTTCGAACTATTTTTTTCTGACGTTGCGTGTTCGTTTTTGGATCATTTCGGAATATAGGAATAGCAAGAAAATATCATAACGTACGTGCATGAACGCTAGTTCTCTTCTTAATCTGGATGTTAAGCCCTAATCAAACGAGAACGCAAGTTGGCAGTCAGAATTTCTGTGGCGGTCGTTCGAACAAAATTAACAAAATAAAGTGTTTTAAACAAGTTTTAACTTTGTCACGGTACATGATATTTTCGGGAAACTATTCAGAGCGGTTGGCTGAGATAGCGTGACTGCCAACTTGCGATGACTTGCCTTTCTCGTTTGATTAGGGTTTTAAGTTATACCGCGTTATACCTTGGAATACCATCTGCATACTAAGCTCTCTAGGTCAACCTATCGTTTGGGGAAAAAACGATCAAGCTATTCTATGCAAAATATCATTTCAAGAATTATCCTTAATCCGGAATGGCTCCCAAACGAATTAAGGCACCCTCAAAATTTCAACAGGATTCGAACCCATCGCCGATGTGACCGTCCTAATGCATTGAGCTAGTAGGACTCAGATTATTTGAGTTCAATACATGACGTTTAATACAATAACCATGCTTTATTATATGAGTAAGCTGGTTTTATTTCAGGTCATGAAAAGCGATGCGTTAATTGGCCGCAGAGAGGCGAAGAAAAGATAGTATATATTGTCTTTGCAATTCCAGGCGCTGTGAGAAAGAAATACGCTTTCTTCCTGACCGCTAAGGGCTGTTTACATGAGCTGGGCTAGCCCGGTTAACTGGGCTCACGCGATTGATTAGGATCTCACTGTGGATTTGAAACTCGCGTAAACTAAACGTACAAATAAGAATTGGTTTAGTTTAGATGTAAACGAATCCTAACGTTGATTAAAATCTCTTTTTGTGGCCGAGGAAAGAATTTCGTGACACGAGTCAGCCCTGTTAACCGGGCTAGCCCGGCTCATGTAATCAGCCCCTAAGACTTGTTAGGCGAGAAAATTTCTGCTTTTGAATTAAAATACCAGAAATTAAGTATTTTCGTTCAAATATTCAAAGAATTAATAACACGTCCTAGGACATTAGATCTATATAAGCGAAGCAAATAAATGGCTAACAGATGTAAAGATGAAGCGAGACCTCATGTATACATACATACATTTAGTTAATATTTTTTCTTATTTATTAATATATTTACATATGTCATACTTGAGTGGTTAGCAGTAGAAAATGCCCAAGACCAAACCAAGTAACTCTGAGTCCCAGGAACTGGCAAAGCGTCTCACTGCATGGCAATCAAACTGAAGGTTGAGGTTTCAATTTCCACTAAGGACGACCTCAAATTGTTTTTGAGTAATATTATAAAGCTTCGACAAACACCTTTACTACAATTTACATAAATATTATCCGTTGAATAAATATTATCTTTTGAATAAAATATCCTGCCTTAATTTAAATACGTTGAAAAAGTTAATAGAAGGAGAAGTGCCTTCAATTGACTATGAATACACGGTGGTACTAAACGCGGCATATATACTACTTCTTTATTTCACTGCAAAAAATTGTATCGGCTTTTATATATCCATGTCGTGCAGGTATTTAAACTCTTATAGCTCACGGCCTTCAACAAAGGTTTTACTTTTCATTATTTATTCCTCACTATCTCGTTTTAACTTTTTTATTGTTTGTTTTCCTTCTGCAAGAGCTACGTACCAGCTGCTCAACTGAGAACGTCCAAAAATCATTCGTACAAATATAGTCAAAATTTAAAACAATTTTCTCACCAAAACGAAAAAATACATTGTCCATGGACACAGACGTTTCATTGGATATCGTTCATATAACAGTCTAATACTTCAATTACTTTTTTTAGAAAGAAAACGTTATCTCGGTTTCGAGCTGATCTTCATAAAACAACAACTTGTCCGGTAGTCCCCGCAGCTCTTAATCGTAAACGGCAAATATATGCATAAGCTGTTGTGTTAATCATCGGTACCAATGCATCGATTAATTTTGTTTTTACAAGGAAACAAAATATTTGCGGTTATATACTATGTTTATTGAACGAACGATGTATATATTGTTTTAAAAATATTTGTTTTAAGATCTTGCTTGGTGAGTTGCAAGAATAATTTCATTTCATTTTTTAGAGAGCTTAAATTTCTAAAGTATAGTACAGCGAATACTAGCTTCTTTCTCTAACACACTCTAATAAAAAAAACTTGCTTTATAAAATAACATTTATTTTAAGATTATCCTGTGTGGTTTACAATAACCAAAATGCTAACCATGCAAGTGACTATATGAGATAATAAAAAAAAAACATAACTGAAAATATAATTAAAGTTTAAAAAAATAAATTAAGACAGATAATACAAAAATTATAACGCGTATAGGTCTACCAATATTTAATTTCACTATTGCTTAAAATAATTTTAAAGAATTAATTTATTTTATTTGTTCATCTATACATGACATAGATCATTACTGCAGAAAAACGGACCCTTTAGAACTTTCATAATTGGTCCTACAAGTACATTTGATATAAGATGATATATAGCGCATAGTATATTTAACAAATAGATTCCATTTTGCCGTTGTCTGTTCAGTTATAGATGCACGGATGGCGTCACAACGTGGTAAGAACAAAAAAGTGGCCCACGAGACGCGGTCGAGTGGGTCACTGATGTTCTTACCACGTTGTTACGTCTTCTGTGCATCTATAACTGAACAGACAACAAAAAAATTGAATCTATTTGTTTTATACAATAAGAATTTAAAAGGTCTTTGTCGAAACTCTTGCCGGATTTTGGGGTATGAAGAAGGGAAAGAGCAAGTCAGCTGACGTGATCTGACGTGACCATGTGTCTGTCCTCTAATAGATCATGGCCAACAACCAATGAAAACACGCATAGCATGCGCAACCAGGGTATTGTATAAATATATATATATACATAACATAGCTGTATTGTTTTTATATCAAAAAGTTATAGACAGGGGCTTTTTCCATCATACAACAGATCTTTAGGACACTATTCTATCTGTATTGTATAATACAAAAGCTTCTTTCAACAGCAGTTTAACAAAACACAATATACACATGCATATACATATATATTGTTCAGAATTTTTTTCAACAAGTGTATGTATATATATATATATTGTTGTGTTTTTTATATAATGATTATGAAATTGAAACTGAAAATAAAAACCACATGGTATTGCAAATACTAAAAGTTATACTTATACTTGCCAAAAGAGACTCGAATCATGTATAGTTTAGCTTAAAACAATTATTACCAATTTAATACTCTAATTCATCTATCGAACTTGTTGGGTTAACTGTTGTATAATAGCGCAGAGATTCCAAAGAATTAACTATTCAAACACGCTGTATTTAGCATTAAAGTCAATAAACTCTATTATATACCTTTGTTTTCTTCTAGTCGGGGAATAAAAGTCCTGACAAAAGCTTGTCACCATCTAATCTGTTTATGATAATGAAAGCGATCGACTCCTATATTTCGACTGATAAGTGATGACGTATATAGTGACGTCTCTAAACCTCTCAAAATATTCCATTTTCAATTTTACTATCATTGAGCACTTGATAAACTTGGGTTAGAGTTTCAACATTTAAAAATAGACTACATTTTAATAATTATAGAATACATAATTTCTCGCCGCTGGCGTCTGATGAGGCCATGCATGTCCACACGTATATGCGTTTTCATAGCGTTTTTATATTGTTCTCGGTCCTCAGGGGAGCAGAAAACAATGGTCTCATTACCTGAAACAATATGAAAACGCTAGGAAAACGTATACGTGTGGATGGGGTCTGAATCCTTTTCAATTTTCCTTGGAACTTTTTTCCATTCAATTTATGCTCTCACTATGCCAACTGTGACAATAAACAACATTAAAAATAATTCAAAAAGCGAACAGAAAAGAATTTGACGTCGAGTTTGACGTCAGCAGCTGAAAATTACGTATTCTCTACTTAGTAAAAAGTATAGTGTCGTCGACGTGCTTATAAACGCAGATGCCCCCCCCCCCCCCAGTATAAGTTTTGAATTTAATACAGACCGAGGACTGAACTAATCAGTCGAGAATGCTTGATGTAAGATAGAATTTAATTCTTTGAATGTTGCATGGTGACAAAATGTAATACAAGCGAGAATTTGTCGGGTAACACCACGTTTATTATTTTTTGCTAACGTTCGACCTGTTGACTGCAGGCACGTAGCTACGGGGGGGGGGAGGGGGCGAGGGGGGACCACCGCAACCCAAAATAATTATTTCTTGCCCCCCCCCCCAACCAGAGACTACATGACCAACAACAATAACAATTTATTGTACCCTTTGAAAAATATCATGAATAGAATTACATAAATTATTTTGATAAGTTAGGGTACTGACTTCCAGAAATAACCTTAAATAAAGTTGAAATTAAATTACATGGTCGGAGTTTACAAAGGATACAAACACGTTGCAGCGATATTTAACTTTTATACATTTTTACATACATAATTACAAAAGCTAAATATCATGACTGCACACATAACACAGAAAACAAACTTACACAGACAGATCTACACTATTATCAGTTCAGAATATTTTTCAGTAGAATGGTATGCAATGTTAATGAACATTGTAATAACAATGCAAATTAACACTGTATACTTAAAAACAAAAAGGATGAAGTGAGTGGTAAGTAATTGAAGTGTGAACGCTGTCGCGTACTTGCCTAACGTAAGTGATGTTGTTATATTATATCCAAAGCGTCTAATGGCGTCATGATTTAGTTACGTAAACTGATTGCATCAGTTGTCCTGCATGACTCAACTTTGTACCTTTTCACTTGCCCCCCCCCCCCCCCCCCTCCCCAAATAAAACTTGCACTCCTAGATTTCTTAGTGCTTACTTAGAGCTAAACATCAGGCCCTGACTCAACATGTTGAAAAGTTCAGCAAGAAATAATAAACGTGCATGGTGTTACCACAACTTCTCGCTAAGGCTTGTATTACTATTTGTCACACTGCAAACTTTCATATAATCAAATAATTAAATTCTAACTTATACATCGAGCATTCTCGACTTAGGCCTGCGCTAAACGTCGCACAATAGACGAATTTAATTCAGACGAATTTAATTGTTTGAATTTTATTCGACGAAACTGCGACGTATAACTCGATCTGAGTCAGACGGATAATGCGACGATATAAATGCGTGTTCGAGTTACACGACGAATTCAGCATCTCATCTCGAAATGATGATTATCGTTAATTGTGAAATGTCCTAGAATTAACAATAATCATCAATTTTAAAGAAATAATTCCAAACCCCCAACCCAACCCCCACCTCTAAACATGACCCTAAACCTAACCACAACCCCCCGTTGGACCTAAACCTAACCACAACCCTCCGGGGAAAAAGTTCCACCTCTCACGGACCCGACCTATCTCGTTCCCAGAGCCCACGTTCCCCACCCGGGAAACGAGAGACTCTGGGATAATCCGTTTCACATCGATATTTCATTGGCTGATGAACATGATTACTCTTCTTCCGGATCACAAGAATCCTGTGATGGCGTGATCGGATTATCCCAGAGTCTCTCGTTTCCTAGGTGGGAACGTGGACTCTGGGAACGAGATTGGGATCCGACCACAACACTTGACCCTCCTTGTGTTGATACAGTCATTCTCAAGGATATAATGCGCTAACCACCATATATGTAAAATATTAAGCGTAAATGTTCAATAAGCTATTTTAGTCAGAAAAGGTTTGACTTCGAGTCCCGCTTGCGAACTCAGAAATATTGGGATTTGCTGAATAGAATAACTCGGAGAACATTTAGACTCAATTATCATGTCCGAGCTAGCATATCCATCTCCGTTCTCTTAGCAATACGTTAAATATCTTATATGTGTTGTTGCGTGAAAGCAATCTTGCACCCAGAGTGAGCTGGCCTAAAAGAAGCTGTGCTGAACAGCGTTGCTATATCATGCATGCAAAAGTATACTGATGAGAAACAAACATTGTAGACTAGTTGCTCTAGTAATGAATAATATATTGTTCAACCTTCTTTCAGCAATATATGAGGAAGTATTGAAGCACTATATAGTTAGCAAGATTGTTCAATGTTCATGGTTGTTGCAAAACAAGTCAATGTTAGTGCATCGACAAAACAGCCATGTTCGCTATATTGTTGACATTCCTATAGTCCAACTCGTTAATAACTCATTTACAGAATAATTAATGACTGAGCAATATTGTAACAACTAACAACATTGTTCAAATTATTAATGACCAGCAATAATGTTATTCATACGAGCTCGCATGGCATTCCATAGTATAACTAACGATGTGTACCAGTGGTTTAATATAAGACAACGAACTTTCACTTAATTTCATTCGACAACATTCAGACTGAAATTGAAAGTGAAAGTGAAACTGTACATGTTTCTATTCAGATATACTTAAACTATATTAGTTCCTCGCTGTATATATATATATAGGTATACTTGGGTCATTAGAATTAAACTATTGCATAAGATCTAGATCTCGTTGGTATAACTTTACCTTCTCTCCGTGTTATAGATTCGTTGAATCCAATTTCTCAGGGTGACTTTAATTCGTCAGAGTCGCGTTACGTGCTCCTAGATTTTGGCACTCAAACTCACAGAAACTTAGCCAACCTACGAAGAAAAGGAATCCAAGTAAATTCAGCGAGGGTGTTTGTATACACTTTGACGTCTGTTTACACTCTAACCAGGAAGAGAACATATACCGAAAGACGGAAAATATTTGTTATAAAGTTCTCGATAAAAAAGATCTCAATCTTGAATATAATTATACGCGTGATTTCCTAGAAGGTCAAGTACTTCTATCAACGTATTAATGCTCTAGAACTTTTGGAATAATTCAGTATCGTATATCACAGATAGGGAATGGCATGATATAATACTGATATATTCTGTATACCAACTATACTATACTCTAGGGATGAGGTGACGAGAAGGACTATACTAGTGAGATAGTCTGTAGACACACATAACTCACTCATCCACAAGTGGAACCATGCATCCTTTCCAGGAAGAGCTGTGATTTCAAAGGGATGGTTCCTCTTGACGTTGACGACCGAGCCTTTTTTTTTAAGATACACCCCCATACAATCTTGACAGAAAAAATATTTCCGGTGTTCTAACTAGTTCTAATAGAAAGCGACTCTTATATCAGACCAAAGATCAGACGGCGCCCCTCAAAAGCATGCGGACAGGAAAGAGTTAAATACTCGGAAACTGAATCGGTCTTTAGTATTTTATTCTATTTATTTAAGCTTGAAGAATGTCTACTAATTTAAGGCCTTGGCCAAACGCTTTCAACATTTCATTCAACATCGTTCAACATTGTTGAATTCAACCGTGATTCAACATGTTGAAAGCGTTTGGCCACCCCTGTTGAACGATGTTGAATGATGTTGAACGAAATTTGAACATGTTCAAATTTTCGTTCAACATGCGTTCAACAATGTTGAACGATGTTGCATGAAATGTTGAAACTTGAAAGCGTATCTTATAGTCCGAAATAGCTGATCAGATACATAACATACATACATAAACTTTATTAACACAACCGTTTCTAGCTAGGTATTGACACAATTAAGTACTGTATATCTTTTTACTTTGTTCCATCTAAAACATCCTTCGCAGCACTCCAGGTTTTCACCAATCTCGTTCCCAGAGCCCACGTTCCCCACCCAGGAAACGAGAGACTCTGGGATAATCCGTTTCACATCGATATTTCATTGGTTGATGAACACAGTGAACTCTATATAACTCTTCTTCCGGATAACAAGAATCCCATTCCCAGAGCCCACGTTCCCCACCCAGGAAACGAGAGCCTCTGGGATAATCCCAATCTCGTTCCCAGAGCCCACGTTCCCCTTACCCAGCGGGAGATTGGGTTTTCACATTCTCTTATATGTTGTGAAAACTGATCATTAATGATGGTATATTTCTTTATTGTGTAAATGGTTTCAACACGACCGCCGGACGGACGAGTCTGACGAGATGTTGGATTTTTGAAAGCATATATACAAGACCTACAACAGAGATTCTATGTCTGGTATCTGAAATAAATTTAACTTGGACATTTTTTACATACTTACAGCATAACAAACAAAAATGACTCTCAGTTATAGTATATAGGTTTAAATAAGAAAAAGATAGGTGTGGTTCCATGTATTTACGTTTATTCATGTTAGGAGCTTTGTGCATTCCATAATTTCACCGCAAGGAATTTAGTTGGCTATAGTTAATAACAAGCGCCCTGACAGCTGTTGTATATTTATATATTAAAAGGGATTCAGATGGTTAACTTCTTCAAGACCACCGACATGCAAGAAAGGATTGAAGTGCGATGAAGCCGCACTGAAGCCTGTGGCATCAAAAAGACTACGTCATCCTATTTTTTAGTAATTCTTACAAAAACAAAATTGTCCTAAATTAAAATTGCGCACAGCCGCGTGTTACTGTGGTTTGATGTGTGGCATGTGTGGCGGCATACCACACCTGAGTCGGCAGATTTTTTGAAATAGTCGGCAGATTTTTGGAAATAGTCAGCAGATTTTCAGAAACAGTTGGCAAATTTTCACTTTAACATGTACAGCTTGGCTTTTCACTTACTCGGCAGAAAAATTTCGCTTGCCCCATGTGAGCAACAAGCCAGCACGCGCCTGATTGCACAAAATTTCATAATAACGGTTTTATATTATATAAAAACATAAAAGACTTAGGGGCTGTTTACATGAGCCGGGCTAGGCTAGCCGGGCTAACGGGGCTGACTCGTGTCACGAAATTCTTTCCTCGGCCACAAAAAGAGATTTTAATCAACGTTAGGGTTCGTTTATATCTAAACTAAACCAATTCTTCTTTGTACATTTAGTTTACGCGAGTTTCAAATGCACAGTGAGATCCTAATCAATCGCGTGAGGCCAGCTAACCGGGCTAGCCCGGCTCATGTAAACAGCCCCTAAGAGATACTAGAAACCTGCACAGATGTGCGGATGGTCAAAATTAAAGCCACATTGAAAGGGATTGCAAATGTGACATCTTGATTCCTGTTGGTGTCACAGCAATCAAGTTTACGCCAATTTGAACTGCTTAAAAAAGAAACATAGCATGCTGCATGGATGATAGATTCTCAAAATGATTAACAATTCATGATGAACATACAAAGGTTAATTGTTAGTTGATTACCGAGGTCCGAGGCATTGTTAGTGAATGTGTACGTGATTTTAATTATAGCATTAAATTTCAACAACTGATTCCTAAACTTATCTTCTTAAACTACTAATTCGTTTAATTGAGATGCTACACAATACACTCGAAAACCCCGTTTATAATGCCTCGAAGTTTGTTAGTTTGTACATTGAAACTGAGGAAGAGATATCACCTCATTTTTTTAAAAGAAGAGACAGATGACTAGCTTGGATATGAGAATTGAGTGTAAATGTTCTTCGAGCCATTTTACTCAGAACATTTTCTGAGTTCCCAAGCGTGACTCGAACCCACAACCTTCTGATCGCCGGTGAGATGCTCTAACTAATTGAACTACCACAGTCGTATGATGTATCACCAGCTCTCAACAGCTTGTTCTATTCATTGCGATTGCGTGCAGTGTGGACAACAAGACATGACATGACAGATGACTCGAGCACGTCATCGTTTAGTGTTGTCACTATAACTCACGCCAACCGTTCAACTAGTGAATACCACTACATCAACAGTAATTAATTAATTAGAAGAGAGAGTTTGCAAGAACCACACCTTTCAGCTATGTCCTTTCAAATATTTTCAAGGTCATGGTTTATATATGCTGCAAGTGACATTGATTTTTTGAGCTAATCTAGAGATCGTATACATGAGGGTAGCTAGGACAGGTGTATATATATTTGGGGGGGGGGGGGGGGGGGGAGTGTTGAAAACTTAAAGGCACAGTGTCACCATGACGCAAACTTAAAACTTTTCGTGGACAAATTCAAGTTCACATGATTAAAATTATGATATCACACACGTCAAAACTTGGACGAAACAGTCCGTAAGAAAATGTACTTATGACTTACTATTTTAACGTTTTAAGAATATTATTCCATAATTTCAATCCTTTGCACACAAATATAATTTTTGTCTCGTTGTGCCTTTAACAGCGTGATAAACAATATTCTCGTACCCAGACCCACGCGGATAAACAATGTTAGCTGCTGATTTAAGATCGCAAAGCATTGTGGTGAGACGTAACAACCGCCATTTCTTTTTCAATACGCTGTCAATTAACGTCATACGATATAAGATGTCAAAATGATCATTATCAAAAAGGATGTTCACATATCCGGAGATCGGAAAGGTATACTGATCATCGTGTGAATGTCTTGTGTGTAATATTTCCACGACTTTAGTTCCAAAACAACCACGCACTTATCTCAACGTGGGAGGCGTTGCTACAACATGCACCTGGTGTGTTCCCATAATCGCATGTATGATGGCACGAATGGAAATTTGCAATCTCCATCTTGCGATTACATGGAAACAATTAATCTTTATCATAGTATAATAATAGGCAGTGTTGAAACAACAATCGAAATATAGTAAGGTTTGATATACTGCCGAAACAGAGAACGTAGGAGTCTATAAACGTTTCGGGCGAAGGCCCTTCGTCAGAGAGAAACGTGAATCTATTTATCATAGTATAGTGTTTTCAGCTAGCCACTTAGAACTCAGATGACAGGCCGAGTCTTCAGTTCTAGTGGTTCAATGGTTAGGGGGTTCGAGTCCTGTCTGAAGCTCAGAGTTTTCTCGGTTTAACCACTTACGACAGCTTGTCACAGCAAAAACAACTGAAATTTCAGTCTTAGCATGATATGAATTATGTAAAAAGACTCTCAATCTTTTCCAGCTGATTCGATCGATGCTTGTCAGTAACAGATTCTTTGTAGGCAAAACTAGTGTCATGTCACGTTTAAACTCAACTTTCAATTCTTTCCTGTCCGGATAAACGGACAGAATTTTATTCACATCTGTGAAATGCCTTGGACAAAAACGAGTTATAAACTATCTTTAAACTCTCTCTTGTCCACATATAAGGATATTCAGTATTTCATTCTGGTTAATAACAGACGATTCTATTTACCTCTGAATAAAACCCTTAACTATCTCTAATTGTCTGTTTCCTGTCTGCGCATGTAAGTATTTAGTATTTTATACGTTGGCTAACGCTATATATATAGATGCTTTAATCCACTTCAACTGACTCTGGAGAAACCCAGGTCAAGGACAGGTTATAAACAATCTCTTCACTCATTCCTGACCATATATACAGAATATATCTATACTTATAGTACCTTATTCTGGATAAGGCCAGGGTAATTTTATATATCCACATCTGGAAAATATGCCCTGGACAGAGATAGTCATCATGCCAGTTAACTGACCAAAAAACGCTCAAATGATTTTTAAAATATGTACAAAGTACACTCCACTTACATTATACTTTCTATGGCAATGTTGCTTAACTTCCAACGTATGCAACTGTCCTAGATCAAGCCAACAGCTGTGGAAGTGAACCATATTCATCCGTCCACTGCATGACCTCCCTTCGTTTTCTTAAATGCTTTCTAGCTGACTCAATTGGCGCATTAAAGAATACTGTGCAATAAAATCCCAGGGTTCAAAATAGCGGCCGGCTGCCGGCTATAGCCGGCATTTTCACGCCGCTAGCCGGCTAGCCGGCTAGTGTATACGTTTTACAACGTGGGGTAATGTTATAGAACGTAGAAAACGTCTCACAACAAAGTGTGACGTCTTATAACGTAGCGTAATGTAACGTCTTTAAACATAGCTTATTAACGTCTTACAACACAGCGTGATGTTGTATAACATAGCTTTAATAACGTGTTATAACGTAGCGTAACGTCTTAAAACGTAGTGTAACTTCCAATATAGTGTAACGTCTCAAAGCCTAGCGCGACGTCTACAGTAAATGAGATTATTTTTGGAATACGAGCTTATTAACTAAAACAATTCCTGGGTGGGCCTCTGATGGACTCACATAGCAGGCAAATAGCCTGTATATCAAAATAGCCGGTACCATAAATGTACATATGCAAGACAGCCTACAAAAATATCTAAATCCAAAATATTTATTTTGAACCCTGAATCCGTACGCATACGCGGATTACTGCAACAGCTATATATCAAATTCGACATTCTTAACATGTTTTGCTTATATGCCGCCTGCATGCGCCAAAAAACTCAAGTTTCTGAAGAACGAGAATACGAGAGAATCAGTGCTCCTAATTAAGTCCTAAATCAAGCATCATATACCTTGCTATGATACCGCAGACTTCCAAAAGCATATATAAGATATCACACGGTGGTACGGAGATATGGATTTTATCTTCGAGTGGTGAAAACATTATTTTACAAATAGCCTAAGCTAGTACTATCATTCGACCTTTAGCTCCCAACTTGACCTGTAGGCTGTATGTAGCTTAGTTGGTAGAGCAGCGGGTTCAAATCCCAGCCGGGCCAAGTAGAGTTTTCCGTCTACTTGTCCGGTATGGTTCGCCACTCGGAGTAACACCTTATTATTCTCCACCCAGTCATGGTTTTACAACGTATAGTAACGTTGCGTAAAAGTTACTGAAACAATAATGCAGTTTAAATATAGTAAGGTTAGATTGTTGTTTCAACACTGCCTACGCAGCACGTTACTTTTATTTCACTAATGCAGTTCAGGTGTTCAGTTTGTATCACCAAATGTTAGTTTATACTGTGTCGACGTTCGGATAAGTGCAGCTGTGTAATATTTCCCAGAAACGCATTCAGTGAGTTTGCTGTTCCGGACCGAGACCTGCTCGTCCATTCGCGCCTCAGAAGCCTTGTAAACGCATTTCGAAATTCAACATTGAGCCAAAAATACACAACAGGGTTCATAAACGAGTTACAGAACGTCAGAATTTTCACCGTCGCACTGAAGACGGATTTGAAATAACTAAACGAACGAGTGAAACATTCTGGACAGAGATTTCTAAGAAAGTAGTACAGCGTAGAGGGTCCCCAACAGAAAACAAAAACACCAACGACAACGCTAAAAGAAATGGTCGCTTTTCGTTCCATCTTCCAGTTTTCTGCTGGGATAATCTCTCTAGCAACGTAGTTTTGAGTTAATGTTTGGTTGCTGCTGTCGAACTCTTTCAAGGTTTTTAGGTAGATATAACAATGACACGAGAGCATGATTAGGAACGGGGCAAATACGTTGACCGTGATTGCCATTAGACTCCAGTTCGCCGTCGGAGAATTCGTACAGTTCTCTTCATTCTGATTACGTCTCCAATAAAACGGCATTGAGGAAACCAGGAGCGCTTCGATCCAGCATATTATCAAGGCTGTGATCATGATACGAGACGAAATAAAGTTTCTGTATTTGAGCGGTTTGTAGATAACCAACACTCGCTCAATACTGATCGCCATTAGACTCATAATGGAGGCGTACTCGGTAAAGAAGTACATAAAACGGTACAAATCGCAAACGAGCCGTTCGTTGATGTTGATATTCATGGCAGTATTCTTCTTTACTATGTACAACGGCATTGCCGTGACTGCGCAAAGAAGGTCGGCCAGGGCCAGATTGATGATAGGAAAATACTTGACCTTGCGCAGTGACGGTTGGGCATAGAAGGACAGCAAAACAAGACCATTGCCGAAGAGCGTGAAAACCATGACGATGACCACAGTAATTGTAATTGCAACAACGCTCAAAGATGCTTCTTCATCGCTGTCTTCCACCATCGAATTAGACGAATATCTTGAGTGATTCGTAGAAAAATCCATAGCCAAACACTTCACCGAGTGACAATCTGAAACGTAATGTAAATCAATATAAAAGGCGTTTTATGATAAAGTGAACAGATGTAAGGTGGTGATTGATAATATTTGACACTTTAAAAACAATTCTCATAGGATACCATTGATACAATACACTCAACACTCGGTTTATTACCTTTTAATTGTACTATTAACCCACCCATTCAGGTCTCGTCTGCATATCGCTGAAATGCACTGATGACGCTATTTCGCTATTTCATATGATTTTCATCAGGGGCGCCCACAGGCGGATATTTATATTATGTAATAAATATTTTCTATCATTGGTTAAATGACACCATCAACAGGGCCCCTAGATCTGTGTGCGTCCACATTATAACTACCTCTGTGGGCGCCCCTGGTTTTCATGACAGACAAGCTCACAGTTGCCTGACTTGAAACGGTAAAATTTCTAACTTTAATAACTCTTGACTTCAACGTAGAGGGTCCCCAATAGGCTTCTTCAATCCCGAATCGCGTTCGATATTTGCCACCTTTCCCGTATCCCGGTAAGTTTGGTTGGCTGATCCAATCGCGACCAACCTCTTCATTATTTAGAAATCCCAAATCCCTTTGTTCAATTCTCCTTATTTCCCGAATCACGACAGCAACAAATATTTCTAGATCTCGTTTCCCGTTAATTTTTTGAAATCCTGAATCTCGTCTATTTTTTCTCGTCTATCTAGCTCGTTTTTCGTTATCAAAATAATCGTTATCCCGCGTCCCGATAACCCTATTGTAGACCATCGTTTTAATCACAACGATCTAACACTTACCCTTGAGTATATAAGCTTATATATCAAGCGAGATTGAATCATTGCAACTCTTGGTCAATGTTTGGGTCGGTAGATTGGAGCTAATTAAATTATTAGGTAAGCAAAATAAAAAGCGTACCTGATAGTGTTTGTTTAATAAAAGTAGCGTGCTGCGTAGGCAGTGTAGAAACAACAATCGAAATATAGTAAGGTTAGATATACTGCCGAAACAGAGAACGTAGGAGTCTAACGTTTCGAGCAAAGGCCCTTCGCTCGAAACGTTAGACTGACTCCTACGTTCGTGTAATTAATATAACATTAGTAGATCACATACTATATTTCGAGTGTTTGTTTAGCCTCCTTCGCAGACGTTCTTATGGATCGCTGTAGTATAGTATTCTTGTTTGGTGCAAGAAATTCACCCTGCATGGTAAATAATTGTTAAAAGAATTTAAATTCAAATGGTTCGTGACTTGAATTTTGCGCACGTTTGGCCGCGTCAACATTGATAACGTATTTCACACACGTCCTGGAGGTTTTCCAGCATCATTATAAATTACAGGTGGGCAAGGTTAATCTATTCCTGTCTAGGTGGCTCTTTCATCAGTCAGGTCACATATTAAAGGTACTAATTAGCCTGTGGCAGTGTCACAGCCCTAACTCGGTGAGAGATAGGTCTGTGAACACTCGAGCGATTGCTTGTTCCTGCTGGGAGAAGAATATAGGACGATATTAGAGCTAAATATGTTAATAATGATCATGCAACGCGATCAAATCCGCCAAAATAACATAGGTATACACATATTAGTAGTAGTAATCAAAGATTAGCGAAGTGTGTTCGATTTTTTATTAGTAAATTAAAAGAAAGCAATAGCACATGGCCGCATCCCATGAGTACTTGAGAACCCAAATCGAGATATGCGTCACAGGTCTGTACATGAAATCGAATGGCATGCAAAAACACGCGGGACAACACGCGAGACTGAATTAGAATGCGTTCTCCTTCGTCGAACGCAACAAACCAACTACGGACTCTGTCCCTCGATTTACCTTATATTTGTCGCTTTAAACATGTAAAAGTGGGTATAGTGACCACTGAAACTACGTCATTATTTTTTAAGGTGACATAAATTATTTCCCCCAAAACTTGGGATTTCATTTATGCAGGAACAAGCAATCGCTCGAGTGTTCACAGACCTTACTCTTACCGTGTTAGGGCCGCGACACAGGCTATAAGGTACTAGGCTTGTCTGGAACGGGTAAATTACAAAGACGGGGAGGCTAAGGGGAGCTATACCTCCCCCCCTCCATATCTCCGACGGAGTTAAGCACCACCCCAAATATCTCTGAAGATAGGGCTAAAATGGACTAAAATTTCCTTGAAGAGGAACACTCCCTATAATTTCTGTATGAAGAATTATATCCCCTTCAATATAACACATCAACTTCCATCCAGCGGCTGAATTAGGAAGGACGCAGATCAACGTGGCCGTGTCGAGGCATATCAAAGGCGTTCCAGGCAGCCGCCAACGACACAGTTCAGACCACGGATCACAGCTAAGATGTTAGGTGTTGATTTTACCTTTTACGGAGGGAGGAATTAAATATAACTGAATTACATATAGGGGCTTTGAAGTTTGCCGTGTTTATATCAGGCTATGCAAACATGGTTGTATAAATAGAAAATGACGCCCTGCGTTTATATAACCTGATGCAAACACTCGAGTGAGTTGGGAGAATTCGAAAGTACTTATGTAAACCCTCGCCTACTGCTCGGATTCACATCCGAATTCTCTCAACTTCTATTTCTTAACACTTTGAGGCCTGGACCTCTCGCTCCCTGTGCAGAATAAAATCGTCTGGTGTTAGCCAGAATAAACCAAAGTGTTAAATAACACGTTTCATTCATAAATTATTAAATACTGCAGCAAAATTTCAAATCTACAGTTGAAGCCCTCCTTGCGACCACGCTCGTAAACGACCACTTTTCCACATTCCCGAGGTGATCGCTTAAGCCCCGCACAGACGACCAAGTTTTTCTTGACAAGTTCCTTGGTAGCTTTCCTTGCTCGTGTGTGCGATGAACACGTTTTTTCCCAACAATTTTCCTTGACAAGTTATAATTGCCCGTGTGTACGGTTGGACAAGTTTTCCTTGACGGCAATGATCGCGTAATAAGCTTCGGAGATGATCTTGTCAAGTTTTCCTTGACGACTATACACACGAACAAATTTCCTTGTTCAAAAGCTGGCGTG
The DNA here is from genome assembly GCA_035771165.1 of Paragorgia papillata. NCBI lineage: Eukaryota > Metazoa > Cnidaria > Anthozoa > Scleralcyonacea > Coralliidae > Paragorgia > Paragorgia papillata. Next base: position 766,289 of record JAWNZC010000002.1, on the reverse strand, counting down.
ACCAGCTTTTGAACAAGGCTCCTTGTCAAGGAAAAACTTGTCAATTTGTGTCGTACACACGAACAAATAAAACTTATCAAGGAAAAACTTGTCAAGGAAAACTTGGTCGTCTGTGCGGGGCTTTACGAGGGCTTCGACTGTACAGTATACAATGTACAATAATTAATAAAACTAAAGCCTCACCTTAATATACTATAACAACTTGACGAAAACCACTTTTCTCTGTGCAATACACTGATCATGAAATGTAAAAGACGAAGGTACCAACAGTTAGTTTAATTTTACGTCAACTGTATCTCTAAGACAATCAGAAAACGATGCACCAAGATTTATATATTTATATACGTAACGGAAATAAAAAAGACGTGTTACATGCGTCGCCGAGTTGAGTATATATATAGTAATGCTCAGGGTACACATTCTTACTTATATATCATCTCATATCAGCTTTTTTGGTCATGTTTTAGCTCTAGTTGTTTCTACGTTATTCCGGTTGCTAAACGTTATCCGGTTTGTTTGATGATCCTCTTAAAGGCTCTCAAAGACGTCTCCAGAGGGAAAAGCCGATAAGGTTGCTTCAAAACAACAATGCGCATAAAAAAGTTAATCAACAGTGTCAGTGTGTTTAAAGGTCAACTAAACCTTTTGAAGTTATATTTTCTTCTGAAAGGGTTATCATCTAACTTAGCAAAAGTAAAGAAAAATATGAATTTCGAGGTAAAAAAAAGAATTAATCAGCAAAGCCTTCTTAGGTCCTCTTGAAGCATAACCGCGTTTCTAGGAGAATGGGTACTCCATTGTCTTTGACGTCATACCGGTAAAACCCACCAATCATATTGTTGTTTGTTACCGGTATGACATCACAAGGTACTGGTACCAGTCTCTATTTCGCGCGGTCGTCGTTCACACGAGTTCAGCAAAAGGAGCAAAAACTCAAACTTAGACAGTTCATAAAAGTGGAACCGAATGACTGGTTTCAATTATTTCTTCGGTTTAAATTGAACTTTTCCAACTTTAACGGGAAATAGAATAACCTGGAAACGTATAGTTGCCCTTTAACCCTTTATTTCCTGCATGCTTGGCTCGTTAAGACGGCCCCAAGATGTCCCCCCTTGACGAGTATAAAATCGTCTGGCGTTAAACAGAGTAAAAAGATAAGGTTGTTCTACAACAACAATGCGCATCTTTCCTGCTAGGTTCTCCAAGACGTCCCCCAAGAGTAGACGTCCCCCCATTGACGAGAAAAATCGTCTGGCGTTAGTGACAGAGTAAAATCGTGTGGCGTTAAAACACTGAAACAAGTTTCCGAAACACATTTTCGAAAAAGTTTCCGAAACTTGTTTCAAAAAATAGAACAGTGCTCTAATCAAGGAAACTTGGTTCACTGTTTCCAAAGTGCTCGGCGTGCTGGTGCACAATCACACTGCGGTCGGCGCACATATACAGCCATACAACTATACAAGTCAGTTGGTGGTGCCGGCGCCGGCGTTCATCTTGACCTCCCTTGGCGCAGCACCTGAACACCAGTGGCTTATCTTCGGCGTGGGGTTGACATGGAATGCACCCTGGCCTTTCATGCATAGCTTTCGAGACGTTTCCCCTAATTCACAAAAGATTCATTAGACAGAGTAAAAATATCTGCGGTTAGTCAGAGTAAATAGATAAACAAAGTGCATCAGCGCATAAAAGGGTTAGGGAGTATACTACGAGATTGTCGACCAGCCAAAGAGAAATCTGCTATATATATTATATATAAATTAAAACACGTATAAATAAATTAGCGACTTTTAGCTTTACCTTAAAGATGTTTTTCTGGGCAAAATCACCTTCTTCTAGGTCAATTCTTATCTTCGTGTTATTGTTTACAACCTTGCTTGCTTGTCACGTTTCGAGCAAAGTCGAGTGTTATTTTTAGTTGTTTTTCTCACTTCGTATCTGATGGAACACCTTGGACCCTCTTAAGACGGTAATTTAAAGTCAAGGACTTTGCCTTGAGGCCTGGCCAACGTCTATAATTGTTTGTTTTTTTAAAAGCTCGGTTATGAATACGCATACGTGCGTGTCAAGCCTTAAATCTTAGGTAATTTTTATGTTTCTGAAACGAAGTCGGAGTCTGATTATAGCCAAAGACTCCCCACACGAAATTAGGTAGGAACCTAGGAACTCTAAAGCCTGATTTACACTTGTGAAATAAGCACAAGCTTAAAATAAACATACGAAACAAAAGATAAAACCAAAAAAGCCACAAGCACAAGCCACAAGCACAAGCCACAAGCACAAGCCACAAGCACAAGCCACAAGCACAAGCCACAAGCACAAGCACAAGAGCTGTCGTGCTTGTGCTTACAGGACGAAACAAGCATAAGCACAAGCACATGAAATAAGCACAAGCACAAGCCACAAGCACAAGCCAGAAGCACAAGCCAGAAGCACAAGCCACAAACACAAGCCACAAGCACAAGCACAAGCTAGCACAAGCCACAAGAGCTGTCGTGCTTGTGCTTACACTACAGGACGAAACAAGCATAAGCACAAGTATACATGAAATAAGCACAAGCACAAGCCACAAGCCACAAGCCACAAGCCACAAGCCACAAGCACAAGCCACAAGCACAAGCCACAAGCACAAGCCACAAGCACAAGCGCAAGCCACAAGCCCACAAGAGCTGTCGTGCTTGTGCTTACGCTTGTTTTACCCCAGTTCACACAACTATTTGTTCAGTGCTTATGTTTTTTCACAAGTGTGAATCAGGTTTAAAAGGTCGTTATGCATTAGAAAACATATACCGTGATGGGGAATTGTAATAAATTGTTTGGTTTTGTTAAAGTTATTTATTCTAATCGGGGTTTTTTTATGAGTTGGCGCAACTATTGACGCATGTATCCGGCGTTAAAATTTTGTCGAATCGAAAGACTTTCGGATTCAGATCGGGTTCGGTTTGGCTTAACAAAGGTTACATATATATGTACAACTTGTAACCTTTTGATCACTGGTGAGATGCTCTAATTATCGAGCTACTGGGACTCAGATGGCAGAGGAAATATGTCCGGTTCGGATTAGAATCGGACATGGATCGAATCGGATGAGATTCGGATTTGGATCGGATCGATTCGGATCGAAAGAGAGAGAGAGAGAGATATCCATACCCTATAGGGCACGAGGGGAGCACGGGTGGCGTGTGCTGTTAGCGCGCTGCCTCTCACCAAAAAGTTAAGCCCGGTTAGACGGGGTTAGTATACTTGGAACTCGTGTGAGTAAAGTTGTAGTTGATCTCTCCTGCATGTGCTTCGAGGGTTTTCCGCCGGATTATCCAGTTTTCCTCCCTCCATAAAATCAACACCTAACATCTTAGCTGTGATCCGTGGTCTGAACTGTGTCGTATGGCGGCTGCTTGGAGCGCCTTTGATATGCCTCGACACGGCCACGTTGATCTGCGTCCTTCGCAATTCAGCCACTGGCTGCAAGTAAGGATGACTTTATCCTTTATCCTTTATAGGCGGCACATACCTGCATGTATACCCTATATACGAGAGTAACCCTTCCCCCCTCCCCGGGTGCCTAGGCTGCATGGCTGGCGTTAGACAGAGTAAAACAATAAAATGTTGCTTTTCGACGGCTCATGAGCTGCGAGGAATTGGTTAATAACTTGTTAATGAGTTAAAATTCTAGCTCTACCATTAGACAAAATTAAGTAAAATAATAAAAAAGACGTCAACCTCAACGACGACGTCCTTTAAACAGAAGAATTATTTTTGCAAAACAAAGAAAATGAATAATTTTCAGTCCTAAAGTATATAATCACAACGTCATCCTCGTTCTTTCTACAACGCCACTTATTTCACGTCTTCAGGACGACGTCAACGGCCAAAAGATGAGAACTGTTGCTTGAGATTGACTTCAATACGGACACTACAATCATTTTAGCAATACTGGGGCATTCTAAAAGTCATTAAACTAAGTTCAAATATCAAATCAGATAATAGTCAGTTAACCGTGACTTCTTTAAATTGTAAAACTTATCTTGCGTTTTAACCGCCGTCGTCGTCCTAGCATCTTAAATAAAGTCCCTATTAAATGACTTGTTAGAACTTGTTAATCCATTGATGCCCACGCTGTCTGAAGGTTCTCATTTTGACAGGCAAAGTGATCTAGCGTTAGACAGAATAAAATAATAAAAAGATTATGTCTCCAGCAGGCCCAGGCAGGAACAAAGTTTTTTTTAAATTATATTATCAGTATAATAACCAAGAAAAATGACCTGGACACTAGGAGATCGAGTCTCCGCTAAAGTACCCGTGGAGGAACCTCAACTCATGGTGCGGACGGCAAGGAAAGACGCAAGACCGAGGAGAAATGCCGCTAAAATTGGGGAATTGTTAAGAAAGAATCAACTCTGAAGACCGAAGACTAAGTTTCATATTGTTTTACATTGTTAACTTATTATCATTTGTGTACCATAACTGATACCCTTACGTTACCCTGCGAGCAGAGCCTTCTTTTCCTTATTTCCTCGCTGAGAGAGAGGAAGAAAAGTAGGCTCTGCTGTATTCGTGACTGGTTTCCATTGCGCATGCATGTCAGTTGCTTGGTTACAATCTCGAACCCAGTCCCAATAAGAGCAGAAACAAAACGAGAACCGGTTAAACGAGTTTTAAACGGGTTACTTCGTCCTAAATCTTGGACGAAGCCAAACACGAATACAGCAGAGCCTACTTTTCTTCCTCTCTCTCAGCGAAGAAATAAGGAAAAGAAGGCTCTGCTCGCAGGGTACCCTTAAGCCCTAATCAAACGAGAACGCAAGTCATCGCAAGTTGGCAGTCAGAATTTCTGTGGCGGTCGTCGAACTCCCCAAATTAACAAAATAAAGGTTTCACGAGTGTTTTAAACAAGTTTTAACTTTGTCACGGTACATGATATTTTCGGGAAACTATTCAGAGCGGCTGGCTGAGATAGCGTGACTGCCAACTTGCGATGACTTGCGTTCTCGTTTGATTAGGGCTTTACGTCACCAAAGTTCGAGGTTCTCGTGTTCGATCGGGAGAAATTACTCCACAAGTTTAACCATGCACCACGCATGGCTGTATACATTTCAGCTATCGGAAAGTCAGCTGTTTGACTGTTTTAGTTACCACCGAAACAAAGTAAGAGTATAATAATAACTCAACAAAACAATCGTACTGACGATAACAACCCGAAATTTTTAATTTGTAGCGGCAAATTTCTAGCTGTGTCGCCTTTGTTACGAACGCTGTCGGACAGGAAAACGCTGATTTTCTGGTTCAGCAACGATCGGCAGTAACATTAGGTGGTACACAGTTTAATTAAACTTGTCAAAACAGATATGTCAGTGTTTCGAAAGTGCTTCGTATTTGCTCGCGGCTTTCGAATAGAAATGAAGAGAAACTAAATAATACCATGCACATGCTCTCGTTGTTATAGTCAGTTTCAGCTTGCTTTTGAAATTCGTTTGTCAACATTCGTTGGAAGGTTGGGAACTTGGTACGGAAGTTCGCGAAGTTCGTTGTGAAGTTCGTCGTGAAGTTCGAATTTAATAAGCTTTGAATTGAATTCCTTTGGTAAAATCACGGAAAAGAAGATTATTTGTTGTATAGAATATAATCAATAGATACGCAGAAACAAATTGCCGACTTAAATTTGTATCTACCTCGCAAGTCTAGAGTACATATGTGGGTGTGTTGCGGGCAACAGCGTTGGTTGTGTTTGATATGGTGATTTATAGTTAGGCTGAACAATGAAGGACTTTAACAAGGATTGAGCAGCTTGTTTGTCCGTGTGTACTTATTCAGCGCAGAAAGATTACAAGGCGAGATAAATTATTGCTATAGAAATGCTGGAGTCTGAAATATTAGAGTATAATAGACTGAACTATAATCCAGCCGCTTGGTGTTCAAAATATGCTGAGTTAGAGTCTTAGACAGTCTCGGCAGTTAAAGGTCACTAAGACAAGGTATACAAAGGCATGAAGGATCAAAATATATAAGAAGATGTATACATAATTGGATAAACTCAATTTACAATAATTTAAAACATCGGTATAGTAAACAATGCAAGCAATAACTACAAATATGTCATGTATATTATGATGGTTAAATTTTAATTATGTTATTGTCTCAAAAGCTGTTTTTAAAGTTTCGGTAACTCTCTGAAACATTTAAGTACTGTTTAATAAACGAGCAGGAGTGTTTTATCAGATATAAAGACACGAGGCGAAGCCGAGTGTTTTTATATCTGATAGAACACGAACTGCGAGTTTATTGAACGGCTTAAAAAACGAACCACTTGGTAATTAGTTCATTGGCGTAGTAAGTTTGAAAAATAACCTTGTCTAAGCCGAGAAAATCAAAGCTAAAGTTTATGTAAATCAGGAGGTATCTTTATCACATATAAAGACACGATACGGTCATGATTTTCTTTTGTGTTTTCCTCATGAATTATTAATGATTTTTGAATACTAATTACTATACGAGAAAAGATTATCCATAAGAATGCTAGAGGTTTTAGTAATAATGCAGTCATTGCAGTGCAGCGTACTGCACAAACAACGAACGAACGAACGAACGAACGAACGAACGAACGAACGAACGAACGAACGAACGAACGAACGAACGAACGAACGAACGAAGAGGCAGGATATAAACTCGCAGCTTAACTCGCATCACATTACTCGCAACTCACATGAAGCTAGTACAGATGAACATGAACGCCTTTGAGTAGTTTGAAATGGTCCACTTAATAGAAACAATTCGAACACGCTTAACCACAATCACAAGACCAAATAGATCATAAGTGTATGGGATAAATTTAGCACTGATAAGTGTTTGCTGTGCAGCCAAGTTGTAAATATTAATAATTAATCAGGAAAAATGGGAAGTGAACGCATGCCAAATAAAGAGTCTTTCATCGAAGTTGGTCAATATAAATCAGAATGGGTTAACCTCAAAATCCAACCCCTTTTTCTCTAGAAATAGAAGGTCTACTGTTCAGCTCAACTAGAACTTGTCAAGTATCTTAAGGACTGAGTTATTTATATATGAGTCCAAGCTAACAGGTTTAGGCTACGTCCACACGTATACGTTTTCGTAGCGTTTTCATATTGTTTCAGGTAAGTAGACCATTGTTTTCTATTCCCTTGCATGAGGACGGAGAAAAATATGAAGACGCTACGAAAACGCGTATACGTGTGGACGAAGCCTTAGTTGTTCGTGTCGGCACGAAATCCTTAAAAGCCTGATTCACACTTGTGAAATAAGCATAAGCACAAACAAAATAGTTGTGTGCACCAGGGTAAAACAAGCGTATAAGCACGAGACAAAAGATCCTTTGTTTTCTCTTTTGTACAGCTCTTCTGCTTGTGGCTTGTACTGTGCTTATTTCATGCATGCTTGTGCTTATTGCTTGTTTTGCCCCATAGGAATACTGCATGCTTGTGCTTATTTCACAAATGTGAATCAGGCAGTTTACCTCGGCAGCAGGAATACATTTGAATCATGGTTAGGATTCGTTTACATCTAAACTAAACCAATTCTTCTTTGTAAATTTAGTTTATGCGAGTTTTAAAACCACAGTATATATATGATCCAACAGACAACCTTCAGTCAGTCGGCGAAAATTTGGAAATACAGCCTAGGAGTATATTAATAATAAGTGCTTGCAATTACTGGTAAACTGGGCCGTGGGCACGCCTCTTGTAATCGGCATTATAAACAAATATACATGTGCATTATATGCACGGTACTATCGAGCAGACTGCAGTTTAAACATGAGTTACGTAAAGACTAAAGACTAAAGACTTAAAGTCTATAAACTGAACTGTGTGAAACTGAAAAAACGGTTAAACTTTCCATCGATTATTATATATACTTGATATTGTGGTAAAAATAAAAAAGTCTAATTGACTTTAATGTTAATTCGAAAAACTAATTTAAAACGAATTAGTTGTACGTTTTTTAGAGCCATATCATGCATACCTGTCTCGCCAAAATTATATTTCGTGAAAAAGTCGTAAAATGTTTTAAATGTTGTCAGTTTTTCGTACAACTTTCTGCATGATACACCAAATAAAAGTTCTGAGTGCTTTAAGCTTGACAAATATTTAAACAGATTTCTTTGGTAAATATGCGAGCGGTATATACCAAATAAGTTTGGAAATTTCCATTTCTTTGTTGCGAAGCTCTTAAGGAATGTGCGGTAAATGCGCAAAATTAAACATGGGACTGTCTTTTCTAATCTAAATTACACAAAAGTGTGGTTTCTTGTAGTTAAACTTAGTCAAAATCAAACTCAAACTGAAATTCAGGGCAGTTTCTTAACATAGTAATACTGATGTTCTTTTCTATAACTATATATATATATGAGAGCAGTTCTATAATGGAATGACCGAGATTGTTAAGCATGCATGGGTATTCAAGCGGTTATAATTGGCCGTCGAGTTTAATTACTCGCTGGTGGGAGGGCTTGACCAACGGTCAAAAATGCTTTACAAATCCCTTCAAATTTCTCTAAACCAAACATATCCAGCCCGTCCTTCGTGTAGGTAACAACACGTCAAAAGACAAGAGTCGTTTCCGTAAAGTTCTAAAGTAAAGGTAAGTTGTCTTTCGAGTTATTGTTGCTTGATAATTCGTATATATTATACTTTCTTGAGTTCTACACAATCACAGTGTTTGTTTCTCAACTCCATCAGTAACTGACAAGTAATACTGATATTCGTTGTGCAACTCATTTGTGGCAAAAGTGTCTCGCAGAGTCGACGCCTTCTTGACAATGTCAATGATTTATGGATAGGCTTGTGTATGACACTTGAAATTATAACAGCAGTGTTTTAAGAAGACAAACTAACTCTAGACAGACATGTACATATCAAGGACATACAAAATGCCTACTTCAACGGCAAACAGCCTGCTCTTAACCGATATTAGTCGATCCATTCAAATTCTGCTTCGCATATGAATTGTGCGGTAATATATACAAAGTGTTTGTAGTGCATCGTACCGATAATTTTTGCGCTGGACGTTTTCACTTCAGTCTTCGTAAACAAAATCATTTTAGGCAGTTGAAATATCCAATGGTAATGCTTTGGATTGCCATTAAAAATTCCTGTATAGAGGGCACTTTGGTCAGGCTTTGCTTACCTTATTAATAAAATACGTTTTTGCTTGACAACGTAACTTATTTACTAACAATAATGAGGTCACTTTCATTAAAGTTAAAGAAAAACCATCTGTATGAACTTTTGCAGTAGGTGAAACGGTTTAACGGTCATTTAAAAATGTAATTGCTTTTTTGAATTTTTGTGGTCAGTGATGTATATGCGTGTAATAAGAAGATAGAATGAAATCTCGTTCGCGGGCAGCGAAACGTACAACGTTTTGTTTTTTCTTGTTATGGCGACAAACCGCCAACACAAATTGATTATATATATAATAATGCAATGTTATTCAGTGTCAGAGAAAGTATGCATATAATTGCTAATGGTGATTTATTATGTAAAGTTGGAAAGGACGCTTACCCCATTAACACTGACCAGGCCCGGGGGATAATTTGGATGTTAAATTTTAGAATTGGGGCAAGTCAGACTATATGAAATTCTTAATGTTTAATATTCTAGTCGTTTCCCTAAAATGTTGGTGCTTGCCGGCAAATTGATTGCTTTTTAATGGTCAGAGCGGTTTAACCCTGTAACTCGAAATATCATTGCTTCGACTCGGGTGGGTGGACCATAAAATGTATGTACAATATTATCTGGCGGAAATAATTTGACAGTGTCAAGGTTCTCAGTTGACGAGTAAAATAGTCTGGCGTTAACCAGAGTAAAATCGTCTGATGTTAACCAGAGTAAAATCGTCTGATGTTAACCAGAGTAAAATCGTCTGATGTTAACCAGAGTAAAATCGTCTGATGTTAACCAGCGTAAAATATATAAGTACAAAATGTACAATTGCTTGTTAAAGGGTTGATGTAACAGGGGGTGTTTACATGAGTCCGGGCTGAACTCGGAGCAGTCTGCATTTTGCATTTCAGTTTTTGTTTACATGAGGCCGGCCTTAAAACTTTATAGGCTTGGTTTCGCTGTTACTCCAAGATTTGTGTCAATTGCCTTACAGCTCGTGACCACCAGAGAATCATTATTTTATGTGGATTTGACACCAATCATTTAAAACAAGACGCCTGCTCAGGCGTTCACTCGGGCTACTGATTTCTGAAAGCTTCGCGTAGCCTGTGCGTACTCTAGCAAGACTACATGACAATGGCAATGCATAATTGCATAGATTTTCACAAATAGAATCTATGGTCTTATATGAACTGCTGCGGTGCAGGAAGCGCCGAAAGTTTGCTAATTAATGTAGTATGACTGTTCTCTGACGTCCTTCACTCCTTCAGTTTAACGTTTCCAATTATTTTTTAATACACCTTGATTCGCTGACAGTCCGATTACTCTGACATCTTTGTTTGAGACGACTGCTGTGTAGTGTGCCAAGAAATGTCGTGGAAATATTAAAAAACATCGATAAAATGGCAAGAAAAGCTTCGTTCAAGAGACAACTCGCCATGAAAGTGAAATCTCGGTTTCGCAAAGCCTGCTGGGGCAATATCGCGACCCCCAAAAAACAATATTACCAATAATTAACACGACCGAAACCTAGACTCGTCTACCACAGGTAGCCCAAGTAACAAGGTATTGAGTTTGAGAGGTGAAAGTGCTTCAGTTCGGTCTAGCGGACGATCTGAAATTAGGCCAGCGTGAACTGAATCTCAGGCTGGACTCATGAAAACGATCTACAGTAAAAACACTACAACCGACCAGAAATCAGTTCGGCCTGAGTTCGGACCGGCCTCGTGTAAACAAATCTCGCATGTTTTGTTTCTCCTTGTTGTATTTACATGAAGATCTATAGTAGGGTGAAAAAGAAATATGGACTTACGATTTTTTTCATGGACGTTTTTTCATCGTTACCGTGACAATAATGACGTTGAAACGTTGGCGTATTTCCTACGTCTTGAAGAGGCATTATGTTCGGTTTCTTTAATTTAAGGCGTCATTTTCGGTGAAATTTTCTAAAAAAAATTAAGTTCTCATTAGAGTAGATTTTGTAGTATACAGACTATCATTTCAAAATCAGTATTCAATCATTTAATCATTTATTATTCAGAAACACGAACATGAACAATCTAAATTAACTCTTTCCTGTCCGAATCGGTCTTTGTTATTTTATTCTGGTTAACCAGGTGATTTTATTCACCTCTGGGGAAGCCCTCGGACAGGAATGAGTTAACCCTTTAATTAAAGCCTGAAGACGAGTCTTTAGTATTTTATCTGGCTAACGCCAGACGATTTTATTCAGCATAGGGAGAGTTCCAGGCCTCAAAGGGTTAAGGCTCAATTTTTACTGTAAGAATTAAGGCTTCTATCTTATCGGTATAGTGTGAGTGAGACCTAAAATTTGACTCATTTCTCTTTGTTGTATAATGTGGACTAGAAAGTGAACAATGGAACGGAATGGTGTTTTGGTCGCATTGCTTGTGGTGGTGGTAATTTTACACGTATCGTCAGCAAAGCCGTGGTCTGCACGGCGAAAGTTTCTTGAAACCTTTTTCAACGACGAGGTGGGAAAAGAAAAGGCTTTCTTAAGCCTGTTTTCCACGAGGTGAAATTTTGCGCGCGGAGCGGAAATTTTCTTTGTCTCGTGATTTCTCGGGTGGAACTAATTAGAAAAGACAAAAAAAAATTCCGCTTCGCGCGCAAAATTCCGCCTAGTGGAAGACCGGCTTAATACTCCATTAGTTTTTAGAATCGGCTTCTCATGCGCCGAACCTAATGGTAAGTATAGGTAATCATATGATAGCGAGTACAATTAAAGGGCAACTATACGTTTCCAGGTTATTCTATTTCCCGTTAAAGTCGGAAAAGTTCAATCTAAAACCGAAGAAATAATTGAAACCAGTCACTCATTCTCCTAGAAACGCGGTCATGCTTCAAGAGGACCTAAGAAGGCTTCGCTGATAAATTATTTTCTTTACCCCGAAATTCATATTTTTCTTTACTTTTGCTAAGTTAGATGATAACCCTTTCAGAAGAAAATATAACTTCAAAAGGTTTAGTTGACCTTTAAGGATTTCCACTACAAGTGATATTTGAAAACGAGCCGTTCGGCGAGTGCAATTTGGCATAATTTTCATGAACACGAGTGGTGTAAATCCTTAATCATGATTACTCGTTATATGCATGACAAAATTACGACACGTACGCTTCGTACTCACTCACGCCTTTAAAAACATCTTGTTTCATTACTTGCCAAGAAACATTTTCACTCTGGGTGTTCTCTGTACTCATTTCAAAATATTTACATGGAATTCAGTTTAGTTCAAGTCGTTGGAAATATGAGAAATTCCATTGCAGAATTGGCAATTTTAATCCAATTTTATTGTCAACATCGTTCCAAGGAATAATTGTACTCCTCTCAACCAATCAGAATGCAGTAATTTTGTCATGCATATAATAATGGCGCTAATAGTGTGGTATGAAGTGTCATGAAAACGAGCTATCATTTCCTTCAAATTATGAAGCTTAACCAACTATTAAAACCACCATGTTATTGGACAACCTTTTTAAACGAAACCTCACCCCCATACCACCCCCCGGAAACCCTAAACCTAATCACAACCCTCTGGAATAACCCTAGCTTCATGTGAACGCTTTGCCTCAAGTAATCGCTAGTTCTCATGGTAGTTTCTATGGCGACGGAGCACGAAAGACTTGCATCGACTTGTGTTTTGCGTTCAAACGTTTCGCAAGCTCTCGCAAGTTGAAAAAAACTTGCGATGAAATTTGAACAAGATCAAATTAGCCGCAAGCTAACGCAAGTCACCACAAGTCATCGCAAGCTGGCGATCAAACGAGGCACAAGCAAGCACAAGCTAAAACTTGCGTTCTCGTTTTGATCAGGGCTGATTAGAGGAGAAAAACTCTACGCGGCCATGGCTGGGATTCGAATCCGTGCATGGCCTTCGGGTTTACTGGTATTACCTGTGTACTGACTGGGCTACATAGTCAATCCGAAAGTTATGAGAAGGATTACTTTGTATTGTGACAGTGTCATGTATGTATGTATTGTGTATGTGTGTATATATATATATATATATATATATATAAAGTGAGTTTTGTTTCACGAAATGTTAGAGAGACTCAATACCATATATAGATAGAGCAAAATACAAAGTATGAAGTATAGTTTTACCTTAAAGTCTTCGCTACCAGAGGTTTCACCCTGATGATCCCGTTTAGGGTGAAACCTCTGGTAGCGAAGACTTCAAGGTAAAACTATACTTCATACTTTGTATATATATATATATATAGCTAATCCTTTTTTTATTAATTTGCTACAGTGCGAGCCTCTGGAATCCAAGGATTGTAGCAATAATGCAGAGTGCATCCGGGGCCGCTGCAGGTTTGTCTGTTTCGGTATGCCTGGTCAACAAAAAGTGTGTACTGGCCATCCACATGTCAATGTAGGTGGTGACAACTACTGAGGAAACTGTTCCGTTCCAACTAATTCATCTTTGTGGAATATAATCAGGACAGGAAAAATACAGTTAACTTCAACAAGACCATTTTTGAATATTTTATAGTTATAGTTTGCATATAAGACAATGAACAGAAAGAAAGTAGGGTGAACTACTACACAATCTGTATCCGTATTAAGTAACATAGTATACACTTCTGATCTGTTCCGAAAAATATGTAGCAACCCTTTAATACAATCTGTTGCAAGTATATCAATGTCTGACGCAGTAAGAAGTGACTTTGTTTAAGTAATACTTTGAAGCAGTATTAGGTGACTATGAAGTCGGAAAAATTCGTTGGCATTTTTGTTGTTTTATTGTACAGAGGAGCATCAGGAAGCACTCACTGAAAGTTCAAGAGAATCTCAGTCAGATGCGTACACACGCAAAAACGCACACTCTGTGTCAGACCTGATGCAGAATGATGTCAGATCTGTTCAGAAAAATGTAGCGACCCCTGATACAGCCTGTTGCAGTATCAGCTATGATACACCTATGATATCATATCTGTATCATACCTGCAGCTACAACAGACTGTTCAGAACAGATTCTGTCAAACTGTATCAGCCTGACACGGTCAGTGCTGTATATAACAGACTGAACAGGTATGTTGTCTACGGAGCTGTCGCAGTCTGTTAGAAATTCCAACTAAATGTTGATACATCAGCGCTGGTACATTCTGTAGCTGTCAGGCTGTATCAAGGGTCGCTACATTTCTCTGAACAGATTTGATATCAGAGCTGATCAGACTGTGCGTTTTTACGTGTGTAGTTTTCGCGCTATCAACTTGGCTATATCGTTTTTGGAGAAAAATTGGGTTTCGGTAACAATGCTTACGACGTACGCAAATGGACAACTATATGCATAACAACGATAGATTCCATAAGACATTGTTATCAGGAAGCCAAAATTTCCAAAACAAACTATCTACGGCAAATTTTGAGAGTTGATAGCGCAAAAACTACGCATCAGATTCTCTTGAAATTTTCAGTGAGTGCTCCTGTCATGCTCCTCTGTCGAATAAAACACGAACAATTCCAACGGATTTTTCACTTCATAGACACAGTATTTAGAAACTGATAAGCCAATGGCCCTCATCCCCGAGGGAACTTGTTAGTAGAATTAACTGGAGGAAACTTTAGTGTTGATTTTATGCGGAGGGAGGAAACCCGGAAGCACAGGAGAGAACCAACAACTCTATTCACGTAAAGCTAAGTTGGTCACCCAACTTCTGTGATGAATTGAAAGGCAGCGCCCTAACAGCTTGTGCACACCTTTTGTCCCACCACAGTAAACTCAATTTTCATATAACTGAACGCTAACTCCAGAGGCGCAAAAGGATCAGTCGCTGTTTTACATCGCTTTCAGTCCCCCAACACACTCCTCGGCCTACGCTGTTGAGCAGCCTGCATGGTTCACAGGCCTCTCTTTTTAACGTCGAGCGGCAGACCGAAATTGTGGTAATCAAAATTCCATGTCCTAAATAACCCAGGTACTTCATGAAAGCCTGACCCCAACACACACCCTAATCCTAACCAATAAATTCGTGAATATAGGACATGGATTTATAACCGAAATTGTGAGAGGCCTGGAAGGTCCTGGAATAAAATGTTTTGCTTGGCCCAAAACTGGCCCCAAATTATACAGGCACCAGACGGCCATTTGGCAGAAAATCAAGCAGATAACACTCATCTTGGTCTGCACAATTCTTTATAACATCACATAGCAAGGTTGGTCTACTGTCGAAACGTGAAAATAGCATATTTCGATTTGCATAAATGTATTTCAACACAATCACTTCCTACGCCGAACACTACTTTATAAAGCCTCGTATGTAACAACCTTTTAACGTAATGTAAAATAAAGAAACCTACTCGTTTGCTGTCTGCTCTCAAGACGAAGTTTGTTCATAAAAAAGTTTGTTCGAAGGGTGTTGGTGGCACAGTGGTTAGTACACGTGCCTTTCACCTCTGCGAGCCGGGTTCGATTCCTGCAGAGTGCAGTTATCTGATTTAAAAAAATGCACCTTGGCCGCATGTGAGAAGAGTGCTTCCAGTTTGACTCTACCAAACACCACAGGTTTCCTCCAGGTACTCCGGTTTCCTCCTGTAGTAACACTGGACCAATGAGGGTGGGCCCTTACTGGACCTCTGAGGATAACAGTTTAGATAAACTGATAGAGTTATCCAGTATAAATAAGGTTAGTTTAGTTTAGTTTAGAATCCGAGCTCCAGCAGGATTCATGATGGATAAAGATGAACATTTTCCGCTCGATTCCTATCCTGTGACGTCACCAAAATAAGTTCGAGAGAAAAGGACTATAAACTAGTCTGGCAATTGAGGTATATTAAACACTCGATTCCACTGAATTATAAGGTGAAACCGGTGAAAGTAAATTCTGATTGTGATTTTTAGTTTGATAGATTGTTGTTGGCACAGTGCCAGTGCATGGTTATTTAGCGCACGTGTCTTTCACGTCTGCGACACGCGTTCGATATCGGAGTTAAAATTTCACCTTGGCCACATGCAAGCGAGACAAGTGCTCGGCGTTTTTTATTTGCAATATGACACTATATTATTGTAGATATATATAAGTACTCATTTGTAATTAGTACGTCTCAGACTTCAGATAAGGAAAACAGTTTAGATATGACAGCTGCATATGAGGTTATCCGGTATTTAATTCAAGCAGTATATGGCATTGCACTCGATTCAACTACATGTTCTGAAAATTTTGAGTAAATTTATAGAATATACACATTTTAAGACCAAATCGAGTATTTTCGCAACTGATCCCGGCATGGTCCTTAAAAATATAAAGTTTTTTTTACTATTTCCTTTACTAAAAATCCTTAGTCTTCTAGAATATGATTTAGTTAAAGTCTTTTTTTATGACAAGTTGTTTCTTTAAAATATTTCCCCCTACGACTAGTTCGTCTATGTAGAGATACATGTAGTGCATGTGGTACGTTTGCGAGCTTGGTGTATTTTTCCCTTTATTTGGTTTTCGTGTTTACGCACACGAGGCAAGACACAACAGGGATGTTCAGCCCTAGTCATGGTGTCTTGCCCTAAAAATTAACAAATATCAAATTACATATATACTATCATATACTTATTACTATATCACATCTACTGTACTAGTATTTCGCTTATTACTGTATATCACTTATTACAAATACTGACTTCACAGTTCACAAATATACATTACACTAACACACTCACGCACGCACAGTTAATATTAACAACAAATTCTGAAGTTCTGCAATTCAAGATCTCTAACAGAACTACATTTTAAACATATTGAGCGCCAGGTAGATATAATATCAATATTGAATGTGTTCTGGACTCTGGAGAGCAACAGAGTATCTTGATTATAAATATTTTTTAAAGAGACTATATGTGTTAATTTCTTTTGTTTGATCCGAGAGTGTGTTCCAAAGTCTAGATCATCTTATGAAAAACCTGTTTTGAAAATGTTTCGTCCGAGGTTTTGGTATTTTGTTTTGGTGTAATGTAATAGAAGGATTTATTATATGGCTGGGCTTGCTTTCGGGTCATTATGCCAAAGGGCGCACTAATGCCCTCTCGGCACTGTGAGAGGGCATTACGCCCTTTTTAACGACCTGCAAGTTTTGGCGGGAAAATTACTGAGTTGATTTGAATGAAAATAAAAGCGAATTAGATATATTCGTTGGAAAATTTTGAACAATAATACGTCCTGAAACATATACGTCCTGAAACATCAGTGTTTCTTTTTATAAAAACTTCTTATTTAAAAGCGCGAAAAATAAAGCCTATCAGGTGTAAACATGAAGCGAAACGAACAAGCTCAAAAGTAAGAACTAAAGTGAACAGCGACACATGATCAAGACTAACGTAGAACTAAAAACAGATAAGAAAACAAACCAAAAGCCATATAATAAAAGGCTTATTAACCTCGTTTTCTCGGTCTGTACGGGAAAGTATTTGCCCTCGGTTTCTCTCCGGCACAAACCTCGCTCCTTCGTCGCTCGGTCTGTACTCTGTACGAAAACCTCAGGCAAATACTTTCCCGTACAGACCTCGAACTCGGTTAATAAGCCTTTAATAATACCCCGAAATATTATCCGAGTACTTGACCGTCCATCAAACGTTTACATATTTAGGATATTTGAAACCTTCTGAGAAGATTTGTAATATATCTTCCTTTTCTAAAATTTCATCTTCATGGACTTTTTTGTCGTTAAATTTGACAGAAGTGACGTCAAAAGAGGAATTTGGCTATATAAAAACCACTTTACAGATTCCTGCGTAGACGTCACTTTCGTCAAAAAAGTCCATGAAGATGAAATTTTAGAAAAGGAAGATATATTACAAATCTTCTCAGTAATTTTCAAATATCCTAAATATGTAAACTAGAAGTTACTCTATCGAGTTTGGCCCCTCTATCTGAGTTTGCCCATTCCCTCCGAGTTTGCCCACTCCATCCAAGTTTGTCCACTCCATCTGAGTTTGCACACTCCATCCAAGCTGCCCACTCCATCTGAGATTGCTCACTCCACCCGAGTTGCCCACTTGGAAAATATCCCCAATCATGAATCATGATATAGGCACTTAATTAAGTTGTTTTTTTGTTAATTAGTCTGGTGTAACTATATATTGTAAATGACGTTTGGCCAAATTCAATATCGTTAATTATATGTTTTCGAATTTTTCCACTGTGACAATTGCTCGAGAAGAAAGAGAATATAATATCATATGGTGAAAAAAAAATTGGAATCTCAAGTAAAGGATCATGGGCATTCTAAAAGATAACCGTATCCGATGAGGGCATTTCAAAGTTACCCGCACCCGAATGCTTCTCAGTTACACGCAAACCGCCCCGAAAAACTGGATATGATCGAAATCCGTTCTAACTCGCCAAACTATGATAGATCCCCTAAAGAAATTCGGTTTCAAAAACGGATGTCTCAAAACAATGTTTCGTCTCATCATAGTTACTTACAGTCATTTGCAACTGGCTTTTCATCCAAATCTTCGGAAGTTCGTTCGGAAGTTCGTACGTAGTTCGTTTTGAACTCTGCATTTGATTGGTTCCTTGGTTCCTAGCAGCCAATCAAATGCGTAGTTCAAAACGAACTTCGGAACGAACTTCCGAAGATTTGCAATTGGGTGAAAAGTGAGTTGCAAATGACTGTAATAGAGTGTTACCCCTCTAGCTAAATTATTGTCAGTTTCAGCGCGTTTTGGGAGTTCGTTATTACGTTTCTAAATTCAGAAGTTCATTACGAAGTTCGATTTGATGTTCGAAGTTCACATTTACGGAAAACCTTCGGTCGAGCAGACTTTCTTTTGATACGATTTCTTTCGGAGAATATGTCGTTAGTCATTCTTCAATTCCAAATTACCAACTGCATAGCCAAAGAATGGCGCAAAGCTGAACTTCGAATTGAACATTCGAACTTCAAATCGAACTTCGTATAACTTCTAATTTAGAAACGTAATTTGATACTTGACAACGAACTTCCGAACCGCGCGTTGAAAAGTGAACTAAATGGACAATAACCTCCTCATTATAACGACTGTCAAAACAAATCACTGAGTTGGCGCACGTCCGGTTGGAAATATCAGCGAGAATTCACACATTAAAACCGCCAGCTATACGCAGGATGGTTCCTTCCTATTACATGTTCCTAATTACGTTCGATTTCATTATTGATGTGTCGATGTAACAGTCGATTAGCGGAGATGTTTGACAGTATTAAAATGATTCTATTTGTTATTTGTGGTAAAGACGTATTAATTGCATTAAGAAAAATCAAATAATATAGCGCTAGCCGTCCAATATCAGGTTTATTAAAATCGGTAACAAGTTTACAGTGTGCGGTGAACTCATCGCTCGAAGTCGGAGATGGAGACCAATACAGTATGGAAAACATATCTTCTGACTTTGTTTGGCGTGATCGAGATGGTCTTGTTTTCTGGTGTTATTTTTGGCTGGGCGAATTTGGTTTTGATCTTAAAAAGCGAGGGGTACTTTAAGGATTTGTGTGCGCCAAATGAGAATTCGACGAGAAAGCCAAACGCAAACGAGGAATCTGATGATTGCGCCAGCCAAGATGATCGTCTGACTTTGGTGTTTACCATAGCGGTGTTCGTGTTTAATGTAGCTGGTTTTCTTGGCGGTGTTTTATTTGATCACCTTGGGACTCGCGTGACCAGACTTATAGCATGGTAACGTATTATTTATTTGAAGTTGATGATGAGGCAGATTAGATAGTTATAGCTTGAAACGAGACCCTTCTTTGGCGATTAAGACGGCAGTTAAAGTAATGTTATACCAGTATAAAGGTTATACCAACTATAGCAGTGGCGGACTGGGCTTGGAATCTGTACCGGGAAATGTCGTGGAGAGGTTCACCGTATTAAATTGGGAAATTCAGGTTTGACTGCGGCCCTGGATTGTGAACTGGCCCAGTAGCTTTCTGTACCAGCCCATCAGCAGCCTTCTGGCTGGCCTATCGGCAGTTCTCCAGGCACTCTATCTCCTGACCAGTCTGCTGTTGCTAACTACATTGTTCGACTTTGAATTAAGCGGTATAGAATCCCGCTGCTCTCTAAACGCATGGACTATTAACTATTAAATACTTGCTGTTTGCAGGTGATTCCGTGACTGCGCCGCGCGCGCCGAATTTTGATCGTTGTTTGCAAATGGTCTCAACTACTGCTACTTGACACGGTCCAAAGTACGAGTTCACACGGGGTCAAGTACAAGTTCAGTTAATTAGTCAAGGTTATTTAAAATGCTTGTCGACAATAGCTCTTTTACTGTAAAATCAATGGACAAAGCTTTTCCACTAGTAATATCTCCTTCCGCGTTTGCTAAGTTTCATAATTATTATCTCAGAACTTGCTGTCTGGGATCCGGCGTTAAATGTTATTAGTGTTCAATTTCAGTTCGTTGGGATAAGTGAAATAAGCTTGGGCGGTTTACTGGTTTACCGTGTTTTTTTCGGTTTTTGTATTAAACCGGTTTTTTCGGTTTATCTTTTAGAAAAAAACGGAAAACCGTCATCATTATGTATTACAATGTTACAATGTATAATTTTGTTTAGTTCTTAAAATTGTTACTATTAAAGATGAGAAAAGCAAAGTAAAATTAAAGTTAGCAAACGTTTTCGCTGAACGTTCGTTTTTTGTCCAATATTTTGCCGTGATTTATATGCAGTCATTGATAATTATACAGCCAAATTATGACGTCCAGCGCTATTAAATATTCGAAATTGCGTTCCTTCAATTAGTTCAATACTGAAATTGTGTTAGTTTCTGAAATTTGGGGAAAAAACGGTTTTACGGTTTAACCGGTTTAGAGTCGGACGGTTTGTCGGTTTTTATTTTAATCAAAACCGCCCAAGCTTACTGAAATGTCATGATTGGTTGATACAAAAATAAACATTAATTTACAACTGACAAAAACTTGATTCGAGCATTAAAAATAACCTTGACTAAACTGAACTTGTACTTGACTCCGTGTGAACTCATACTTTGGGCCGTGTCAAGTAGGAGTTGAGACAATGCAAACAACGATCAAAATTCGGCGCGCAGCGCGGTCACCTGCAAACAGCAGTAGGCAAGTGCGCAATCTGACACCGTCGCCTGCTCCCCTTCGAAATGGCAGAAATGCAATCTCGTCCCCAGATTGGCAGAAATGCTAAAAGCCGTGAGAGAACCTCCGGTAGGTTGAAGACGCCTTTTCTTTGATCGCTCCGAGCCAATGAAGTCGCTAGGATCAGATCTTGATTCCATTTTCTCATTGACTCCAAAATCTGTTGGGTAAATCTGTTAGGCAAGTGTTTTTATTGGTTGGGCTTTAATTAGATTACTACAAAATGAAGGGATATGCAAGGCTTTCAGCGTTCAGATCAGGGTGGACCATTGAACTGGAACGCTCACTCCATAAGTCAGGCCCTATGAATGGATGAAGCCAAAAATCTTTTTTTGTTTTTCTGTTTTCTGAGTTTTGAGCTGAAATACTTAACGCTGAACGTTGGGCTGTACATGAAACTGAAGCTATTGAAAAATGCTATTTGGTATAGAAACTTCAAGACTTTAGCTAAAAGAGAAATAATTAAAAAATATAAAAACAACTGCCATTTTGTTTGCCGTAGGTTACAAAATGGCAGTTGTTTTTATATATTTTAATTATAGCTTCTTCTTATAGTTCAATGGGGTAGACACATTCTGAGTCAAGATAAAACTTGTTTCTTCCGTCAGGAAGTTATGTTGTTAAGGGGGGGGGGGTCAGCCTAGTCGTTAACCAGGGCAGGGCCCAAGCAAAATAATACGTTATATGAACCGTGATCACTGTCATGATGGTTCTTAAGTCAACTTATCATGAACTAAATCTTGCCTGTGAATAGCCTGAGCGATAAATTAAAATATTAGATTCAAACAAAATCTCAATTTTTGTCTTCTTTTTAGCTTTTTCTTTTTTTTGACAGGACTATTTGCTTTCTTTTTGGAGAAAGGTACTTTGTTGGATAATGATTGCTCGTGTTGATGGAGGAAAGGAAAGGAAAGGAAAGGAAGGGAGGGGAAGGGAAGGAAGGAAAGGAAGGAAAGGAAGGGAGGGGAAGGGAAGGGAGGGGAAGGAAGGGAAGGGAGGGGATGAATGGATGAGATGGGATGGATGGATGGATGGATGAGATGGGTGGATGGGATAGATGAATGGGATGGATGGGGTGGATGAGATGGATGGGATGAGATGGGATGGATGGGGTGGATGGGATGGGATAGATGAATGGGATGGATGGAATGGATGGAATGGGATAGATGAATGGGATGGATGGGATGGGATAGATGAATGGGATGGATGGGGTGGATGAGATGGATGGAATGGATGGAATGGATGGGGTGGATGGGATGGGATAGATGGGATGGGATAGATGAATAGGATAGGATGGATGGGGTGGATGGGATGGATGGGATGAGATGGGATGGATGGAATGGATGGGGTGGATGGGATGGGATAGATGAATGGGATGGATGGGCTGGATGGGATGGATGGGATGAAGGGGATGGATGGGATGAATGGGATGAATGGGGTGGATGGGATGGGATGGATAAATGGGATGGATAGGATGGATGGGGTGGATGGGATGAGATGGGATGAATGGGATGGATGGGATGAGATGGGATGAATGGATGGGATGGGTGGATGAGATGAGATGGGATGGATGAGATAGATGGAATGGATGGCGTGGATGAGATGGATGGGATGGTTGGGATGAGATGGGTGGATGGAACAAGCAAGCAAACAAACAAGCCAATGACAAACAGATGAGGACTGACAATAAAGGTAGCAGGATGTCAAGCATTTGCAGACAGAAGTCAAAATAAAAGTGTTATAAAAAATATAATAAAAGCTATGTATATTTTATCTTTATATTGATGGAAAGTTTAATTTTTTAGAGACTGCTAATTTAACCTTTGCTGTAATATCATGCTTAGGAATTGCAGGAATGCTGCTCGCTATTACACTGTTTCAGGTAATTTAAAAAATAATAGCAAAGTTGTCAAGGCTGTAGTGATACAGCAGTTATTTAGACCTTATCACAGGGAGCTCTAACATGTATTTTTTGTTTTAAACAGTATATACATCCATACACACATACATATTATATATAAATTATCGTATAGTTTAGTAGTGTCCTTGCTCTTGCCTCTTGTTGCTCCAAAAACAAGCCGAATCAAGAAAATCCTTGAATCCTTGATTCGGCTTGTTTTTGGAGCAACAAGAGGCAAGAGCAAGGACACTACTAAACTATACGGTAATTTATATATAATATGTATGTGTGTATGGACTGTTTAAAACAAAAAATACATGTTAGAGCTCCCTGTGCCTTATTCAAAAAATGGCCGCAGAATTAAAATTATTTTATATGCATATAAATTAGCCCTAGCTTATGAACTTGTTTTCACCATATTGGTGCAACAGAAACAATGATTGGTGCACAATCTTTATCCTATGGGAATTCAATTCTATTCTTATTCAAACATTTCGTATTGTTTCACCACCCCAACGCGGCCACCGATCACGTGAGTGAAAACGATCCATTAACAATTTTAAACAAGCTTTTCGTCAACAAATAAATTCCCCGCCAAGGCAGCCAGGTAAAGAATCAGACATAGTTTAACGCTACTCTGGCTTAAAAGTTTTTTGAACGCAGTTTAAAAAGTTACTGTTCATGACCCAACATTTCGACACTCCGATCTAGTGTCTTCGTCATGCTCTTCGTGATTAAAATATATGTATATCAAATATAATATAATGTATGCCAAATATATATATATAATTTGGTATACCAAATTATATTTTTTCATTTTAGATGGCACAACTTCATCCGAAGCGCAGGCTTGCTGTGTCTAGCTTACTGAGTGGTACTTTAGATTCATCATCCATAGTTTTCTTAATTTTTCAAGGTATTTGAATTTTGTTTTTCACATGAATAGATATCGTCAGGGACTGGGAATTGCATTGGAACAGCAGTGCTGCCCAAGGACTTGTTGAAAACTGAATGCGCAAAGAACTACTGACACTGAGACAGACAGACAGACAGACAGACAGACAGACAGACAGACAGACAGACAGACAGACAGACAGACAGACAGACAGACAGACAGACAGACAGACAGACAGACAGACAGACAGACAGACAGACAGACAGACAGACAGACAGACAGACATTGCAGCGATATAAATAAAACGCCATCTTTTCTTGTCGTTTCCTAGGCGTGTTACGATTCTGGAGCGAGTCTACGTTGGATTTTGATAACTTATGCAATCATTGCGATCGTCTATGTGCTGACAAATACGTTTGTTTTTCTGCCGAAAACTTCGATTGAGTTAATGCTGCGGGAACAAGAAAAGGCCGACGCTCGCTCTACTGTCGAGCTCGGAACTGCCAACCCTGGTGCCGAGGTAGATTCAGAAGTTGAAACAAAAGCAAAGGAGTCTAAGGAACCAGTGAAGATAGTTGATTCCGTCACGCAAGACGAAAACGACAAGTACGCCAACGGTATGAGATGTGTGAATTTTAGTAGGATTTTAAGAACTTGAGAATAGTAAATATTGGATCAATAAATAAGTAAATCACCTGACATTCGGTCAGCCGCGTTTTTAATCCTTTCACTCGCTTTGTTGTGGGACAACTTTATCTTTTTACTCTGTCTGACGCCAGACGACTTCACTCGCCAAGGAGACGTCGCGGAAAGCCATGCTGCAGCAAAGGGTTTAAAACAGATGAATTTAATCCTAACCCTGTCTAACCAACCCGTTCTTCCCGCAACGTGTACACGCGTAAAAATCTCGCAAGTTGTTACAACATTGTTGCCTGAACAATGACAGCGCCATTGTTGCCTGAACAATGCTGTAACAACTTGTTGACATATGTGAACAACATTGATAAATGAACAACATTGTTCATCATTGTTTCAACAAGTTGTTACAGCTTGATGAAACAACAACCGTTGTTGTTCACGCATGTTGTAACAACAGAAGGACGTGTTGATACATCAACCATGTTCACCATTGTTGTAACATTGTTGTTCATCGTTGTTATTTCGTCATGTTGTTACAACATGTTGTATCATGTGCGAACAACGTTGTTGGCTATAAAAATGTGCTGTTGGAACAACTTGTTCATGACTGTTGATTTATCCGTGAACAAGTTGTTCGAACCATAAGTGAACAACTTGTTGACAACTTGTTCACGGCGAGCAGCACAACATTGTTCACGCCTGTTGACAACCGTGAACAAGTTGTGCGTTTTTACGCGTGTAGGTGGAGAGGGGCCGAACACTGGACACGGCTGCGAAGGAGGCTACACAACGTGCTTCCTTCTTATAAAAACTCGGCAGTTTACCAACACTTTGCTCTCTTCAAAACACAAGTTATTTTTCTCGAAGGGTATATCACACCCAAAAAAGCGTACGAGATGGGAATTTTAATTTTTTATTTTTGGGAGGTTTTGGGAATTTTTGAGATTTTTTGAGATTTTTTCAGATTTTGGATTTTTAAAGGTGTACAAGATTTTCAGGTAATAGATCAAACACGCGAGTTTGAGTGTTTCATCAGGGGTTCCAAATACGAGAAAACAAATGAAAACCGAGGGCGTAGCGCCAAATTCGCATCGCGATTTGCGGTGTTTTCTTCATTGATTTTAATATGCAGATTACGAAATGTGATCCAGTTCACTAGGAAGTTTCCTACAGGTTTTCATTGGGTATCAGAACTCATGCATGTGATGTGGTATACGTTCATGGATTGGCTACAATAATTCATGAATTATTAATGAATTATTAATGAGTTTGAGAAGAGTGATTCTCCCCCTTTTGTATATTTTTCTTTAGGCTGGCGTTATATCTTGACCGGTGGATATATATGGCTGTTCTACTATCTTGCGTTTGTTCAATTGCGTCTCTGGTTTTTCGTTGGAAGCTTAAACACTTATCTTGTATTTCACACCGACAACGACAAGGAGAAAAGTAGGTTTTGAGAAAAACACCGCTGCCAAACATTTTGCGCCTGCGCGAGCTCCCGACCGAAAAAAGAGCGGAAAACTATTACTATTCTGTAATTCGACGAGACTGTCACACATTTTTTGTAAATTTTAAGAAAACTACTGAAATTTTAAGAAAACTACTGAAATTTTAATATATGGCTACATAAGCTACATTATTAAATTATTAATATCTTTACATGTTCTGAGATAGCCCCTTCGTAATTTTCATGGCCCTTTGTTTAAAACACAAATGAATAATTGAGTCCCACATTTATTGTAGTGTTTACTCTTGGAAACTCGCGCATGCGCATTGGGAGATATCGTTGAACGTCGAAGTACAAATTCTAAAAGTACCGATAGACTTATTATAACTAAGGCTAATTTTTTTACTGTTTTTTTTTGTTTGTTTTTTTAGTTGATAGCTATTCCCGTAGCTTTGGAATAGCTCAGTTTTTTGGTTTTCTTTTTGCTCCATTCACTGGTATCGTCATGGATGTGAAGCCAAAGAGTATCAGAAATCCTTATTTTGGACCGATTATCAGTTTCGTCATTACGAACCTTCTCTGTCTTCTCCTGGGGGTACTGGTACTAGTGCCAGTCCTTGAAGTGCAGGTAAAGCTCATTCTCGTTCACAGGACTATATTTTTACGGGGTTGGGCCAAGATGGTTTCCCGCCATTTTGGTTTGGCCAAATTCACCGTGTTGCTTACTGAACTACCGTTATCTTGTGCTGTATAGATTAGTAAATATAACTGTATTTTATGTTCTATTTCTAGTATTTGTCATTCGTTGTTCAAGTTGCAATGCGGGGATTTCTATATGCTTCACTAATATCATTTATCTTACGAGCGTAAGTATGTCCGTGCCACTGTGTCTGTGCGTCACCTGCGAATCACTGTGTACATGTATGCATCATCGCCATTATCACGATCATGATCACCACCACCATTATGATCATGATCATCATCATGATCATGATCACCACCACCACGGTCATCATCGTCGTCCTCGCCGTCATCGTCATCATCGTCGTCGTCGTTATCACAGAATAGAAATACAACCAGAAGTCCAACTCGCGTCGGAACCTTTGAAGTTTATGTCCTCGCGCATGTCGCCTCGCGCGTCTTGATTCCTCGCCATCCTACGCAATCCTGGCAAGTTCCCCCGGCAGTTTGGACCTTCAAAAGAAGGTTAAAACTGCCGGGGGGAACTTGCCAGGATTGCGTAGGACATCGCGCCTGCGCATTGAAGAAATGCGGACAAGTTGTCACTCGAGTTGGACTTCTGGTTGTATTTCTATTCTGTGTCGTTATCATCATCGTCATCATCATCGTCGTCATCTTCATATCATCGTCATCATCATCATCTTTATAAAAAGCATCTCTTTTTCTTTATTTAGCTTTCCTGTCATCCACTATGGTAAATTGTACGGCGTTTGTACTCTCGCAGGGGCTATTGTCAGTTTACTACAGTATCCAGCATTTATTATTTTGGAAGGACCTTTTGATGGAGATCCATTTTGGGTAGGTCGCACAATAAACGATCCAATTAACTATTCCGAAATATTCCTACCATCTCGTAATCACAACGCATTATCATCTAACTAGGGCATAAAAACGACAGTACAGTACAGTACAGTACAGTACAGTACAGTACAGTACAGTACACAGTACAGTACACAGTACAGTACACAGTACAGTACACAGTACAGTACACAGTACAGTACACAGTACAGTACACAGTACAGTACACAGTACAGTACACAGTACAGTACACAGTACAGTACACAGTACAGTACACAGTACAGTACACAGTACAGTACACAGTACAGTACACAGTACAGTACACAGTACAGTACACAGTACAGTACACAGTACAGTACACAGTACAGTACACAGTACAGTACACAGTACAGTACACAGTACAGTACACAGTACAGTACACAGTACAGTACACAGTACAGTACACAGTACAGTACACAGTACAGTACACAGTACAGTACACAGTACAGTACACAGTACAGTACACAGTACAGTACACAGTACAGTACACAGTACAGTACACAGTACAGTACACAGTACAGTACACAGTACAGTACACAGTACAGTACACAGTACAGTACACAGTACAGTACACAGTACAGTACACAGTACAGTACACAGTACAGTACACAGTACAGTACACAGTACAGTACACAGTACAGTACACAGTACAGTACACAGTACAGTACACAGTACAGTACACAGTACAGTACACAGTACAGTACACAGTACAGTACACAGTACAGTACACAGTACAGTACACAGTACAGTACACAGTACAGTACACAGTACAGTACACAGTACAGTACACAGTACAGTACACAGTACAGTACACAGTACAGTACACAGTACAGTACACAGTACAGTACACAGTACAGTACACAGTACAGTACACAGTACAGTACACAGTACAGTACACAGTACAGTACACAGTACAGTACACAGTACAGTGCAGTGCAGTACAGTACAGTGCGGTACAGTACAGTGCGGTACAGTACAGTGCGGTACAGTACAGTGCGGTACAGTACAGTGCGGTACAGTACAGTGCGGTACAGTACAGTGCGGTACAGTATAGTGCGGCACAGTGCGGTACAGTACAGTGCGGTACAGTACAGTGCGATACAGTACAGTGCGATACAGTACAGTGCGGTACAGTGCAGTGCGGTACAGTACAGTGCGATACAGTACAGTGCGGTACAGTACAGTGCAA
Organism: Paragorgia papillata; assembly: GCA_035771165.1. Taxonomy (NCBI): domain Eukaryota; kingdom Metazoa; phylum Cnidaria; class Anthozoa; order Scleralcyonacea; family Coralliidae; genus Paragorgia; species Paragorgia papillata. The sequence goes on along the minus strand of JAWNZC010000002.1, from coordinate 737,411 downwards.
TACAGTACAGTGCGGTACAGTACGGTACAGTGCGGTACAGTACAGTGCGGTACATTACGGTGCGGTTGCAGTGCAGTGGTCGCACGCAGGGTGGAAATGGAAATGCTATACTACTTTCTAGGTATCCTGAATAAATAAAATCACTTACCTTTACCAGGTAAACTTTGGATTCCTGACCTTGTCCTTCACTGCATTTGGTCTTCCGCTCTATCTGTGGCTATCAAATAAAAAGGGAACAGATGAAATTACGACAGCATTTTAACATGACATGCTCGGTTCATGTCAAAACATGACACTGGATTAAACATTGTTAGCGGCTATAAGTTGAGCACAGAAAATATAGTCGCCATTTTGGGAAGTTGGTATGGCAATAACGGGCGCAGCGCTAAATAATAATAATTTGGGATTATTTTTTCGGGGGTTTCCCTGTGCATATTATCAAAACTAATCTTGGTAGTTTACAACCGTTTCACTTTGTTCTTTCACCATAGACACTTTGAGTTGTTACACTATAAATGACTGAATACAAGGATGAGTCCGATTCTATACTATCAATATATAAATAGCTGTTTTTAAGTTATCTTGAGATTATCTTGAGATTATCTTGAGATTATCTCTTAGGTTACCATCCTGAATGAGACTTGTATAGCTACTGCATGAGCTACAAGCTTTCAGAAAGCTTCCAGCAGTATGGTGGCCGAGAACTGCCATTCAGTTTTTTTGAAAAATTAATTCGAAAATTAAAACCACTTTAAAATAAAAACAAAAACTATTTTAATTTAAAAATAAAACGAAACGAAAACAAAAACAAATAAATTTTAACTTAAGTTTGAATTAAAAATAAACACAAACTAAAAAAAATTAAAAGCAAATTAAAAGCAAAAAAAAAATTTTCGTGGCCGAGGACTGCCACATGGCCGAGAACTGCCAAACAAATCCCATGATGCTTTGCGTTACAAAGCTTATTTGAAACATGGCGAGCGTTGTGGCAGGACGATGAAAACTTAAAACAGGACGTTGCGATGTATGTAAGGCAGGGATTAAAGCGGGAAGAGATTCTTGATTTTTTGATGTTTGTACCATCCTGAAGCAGTACCCCGGAGGCGAAGTGCGTTATGTACGAGTCAATTCCAATCACCCCCCTCCCCCGGGCAAACCCCCGGGAATTTGACTTTTCCGAAAATTTTTGGTCAAATTCCCCACTATAGCGGACCGAAAACACGGTCAAATGCCCCACTGTCTGGGACTGTCAAGGCTGTATTAAAAGATTTTGTTTGAAATATTTCATGCATAGACAACAAAAAATTCACTACCATGAAGTTTCAACGTCCTTCTTTGCATCGCAGACTTTAAACAACGGCATTTTCAAATGTTGACGATATCGACAGAAAAGATCATGGTATATACTTCATGGTAACAAGATCATGCAGACTGAAGAGATGGCTAGAACGAGGAGATTTTTTAACGTGCAACCGCTAACCAACTTTTTTCAATAGTCAAATGCCCGACCGGGTGGGATTGCTTTGCGTCAAATTCCCGCTTTTTCCCTAGCTCACCTTGGGTCAAATGCCCGGGATTTGCCCGGGGGGGGGGGGATGATCGCAGTTGGATTTGACTCGTACATTAATGCTGGTGCAACAGAATCTGTATGTGTATGGTTTGCTATAAACCCTCAAGTTATCACCTTCATCTCAACCTCAAATACAACTTCCGTCTGAACAGATTTCACACAACACTCAACACTCAACACTCAACACTCAACAGACAGACACGATGGCGCATGGGCTAGACAAAATATCGATAGTCATCAGCCACTCTAACAAGACAGATCTGTGAGTTAAGGCTACACACGCAAAAACGCACAGTCTGTGTCAGATCTGATGCAGAATGATGTCAGATCTGTTCAGAAAAATGTAGCGACCCCTGATACGGCCTGTTGCAGTATCAGCTATGATATGATACACCTATGATATCATATCTGTATCATACCTGCAGCTACAACAGACTGTTCAGAACAGATTCTGTCAAACTGTATCAGCCTGACACGATCAGTGCTGTATATAACAGACTGAACAGGTATGTTGTCTACGGAGCTGTCGCAGTCTGTTAGAAATTCTAACTAAATGTTTATACATCAGCGCTGGTACATTCTGTAGCTGTCAGGCTGTATCAAGGGTCGCTACATTTCTCTGAACAGATCTGATATCAGAGCTGATCAGACTGCGTTTTTAGGTGTGTAGTTTCCACTCAGGAAAATCTTCCGCAGGACAGGAACGGACAGGAAAGTTTTCTTTGTCTTGTGATCGGCTGAAACTAATGACTTTAACACAAGGAAACTTTCCTGTCCGTTCCTGTCCTGCGGAAAACTTTCTTGAGTGGAAACATGGTGGAAACTAGCTTTCAGTCCGTTCGTTAGTTCGCCCGTGCGGAATCAATAGGCACGACAAAAACGGTTTCGGTTTGGTTTTGCCTGCACGGGTCAGTTTGTGAGTTGGCTCCTACGGAATCAATAACAACCGACGTTTTTGGCGTTGGCTCTTTTAATTGGCATCGGCCCTTTAGTTATTTTATATACCCCGGACAACGCTTGTGCGATGCAATTCAATACGCCAATTATATTGGCGCAGTCTTCGGAAGAAGGGGAGGTGGGGTGACCTCTTTATTGCTTTCCTTATTTCTTTCGTGAGGCAAACGCTTGGATCACTTTCATCTCAAATGAAAAGAGCCGTTTCCGATTGCGAAAGTAAACCATAACTTTTGTATTTATGTTTGGTTTTGGACCTTGCTCAGAGGAGATCCAAATGTCACGGAGGTCAGATCCGTTCAGACTTCCTCGGATTACAAGGGGGGTGGGGAGAGTGAGCAACATGCAATGATCCAAATCGTGATTGTAGCGCTGGTGCTACTAATTGTGTTGTAGCCTTGTGGGTGGGGTTGTAACTACAGTACATAATTTAGTTTATATTAATTTTTAAACTGAATTAATTTGTACGTAGAGATCTGGAAGTCGTGCAAATCAATAAAATTGTCCCCTAAATTCGGGGCTTCCCCAGTGAGAACTAGTTACCCCCACCCGGACACGGCATTGGAAATTGTAAAATAATCTCCAAAGTTCAAACAGAAGTTTCACGTGCACTCACTGATGCAAATCAGCCCCTGTATTGAATAAACAAGGAGCTGGTCCATTATTTACATAAGTTTTCAAGCGGTACTTCGAAGTCTGGAGTCCAAGCAAAACAGTTGCTTTTGCTTGATTGTATTAAAACGTCTGTCAAAATAATATGGCCGTGAGTAACACAATATTGAGAACCGTGTTTGGCGTGATCGAGATGGTGTTGTTTTCCGGCGTTATTTATGGCTGGGCGAACATGGTTCTGATCTTAAAAGACGAGGAATATTTTAAGGATTTGTGTGAGTCTGGGAATTCGACAATAATAAAGCCAACTACAGACACGGCGGACGATGAATGTGCTGGACAAGATGATCGCCTGGCTTTGGTTTTCACCATAGCTGTGTTTTCGTTCAATGCGGCCGGTTTCCTCGGTGGCGTCTTATTCGATCATCTTGGCACTCGCCTCACTAGACTGATAGCTTGGTAAGTCAACCGATATTTAGCTATGTACAAGTTTAGATAAAATACTAGTAGAAAAATAGTATTTTTAAGATACAACACTACCATGTAATGACTTTTGATGTTGAGACACATGCAGGAAACGCCACATGCTGTTTATTGCCTTTTCAACACTAATCAGTAAAATATGCCATGGCGATTGGCTTCATCGTGTCAAAACTCAAAAGACCACGTATACGGCGTAACCTTGCAAGCAGAGCTTTCTTTTTTCATTCTGAGAGGGAGAAGAAGTTTATAGAAGGCAAGGCTCTGCCGTATTCAGCTTGGCTTTCATATTATAAATAGACAATGACATTTTCAGTTCATTATTGACATGCAGCCATACATTCAATATCTGCTATATTGGCGCCATAATAGAGTTTCATAGCACCAAACTTTATGATTTATGTACTGAAACACTATCAAAGAATTGAATGTTCTACTTTTCTACTACGATATTTTTTACAGTTTGTTGTATATTTCCCCAAGCGTTTTTCATTTTTTCTTGAGCCAGCCACGTGATTACCCGAATGTTCAAAATTACGAAATTGAACCGGAGAATTCCGAAGTTTAACAGGATATTGTTGGGTATCGCTGGGTGACCCATAGAGATCATATAAATACTAGAGGGGGCCATCCTATCTTAATTTCAGTCAACCTCAACCGCGGGTAATTGAACGCCGCCATCTTGGATTTTTTTGGAGGCAAACATTAGGCGCGTTGGTTGGCAAAGGACTGGGTCTAGTACTGTCAGTTTCACGCGGGGCGATCTTCAGGCGACTCATTTGCCAACCAATTGACTGAAATATCATAGGTAATGGCGGCTGCCATGTGGTTACCAAATTTTCCCGCCAATGCCCCCTCTAGTATTTATATGATCTCTATGAGGCGACCCTTAAGCCCGTTTTCCACCAGGCGACTTTTTTCGCGCGAAGCGAATCGAAAAAATAAATTCAGCAACGGGATTGGTTAGCGACAAAATTCGCCGCGAAAAAGTAGAAACAGATCCTACTTTTTCTGGCGAATAATCGCTTCGCGCGAAAAAAGTCGCCTAGTGGAAAACGAGCTTGAGGCCTTGGTTCATACGTTCGTTAGCTTCGTCGACTAGTCGACGTAATGCACCAGTCAATATAAACCCCCGCACCCCCCCCGGCCGGGACATAGCGGGGCATTACCGGGGAATTTCCTGTGATTTGATAGGAAAAACGTCCGGGCATACCGGGGTATTTTACTGCTTTTGTACTGTATACAAACAATCAGCGGGGGACAGGACCGGGGCATTTTACCCTGACGGAGAAAAGACTGGTATGGAAATTTCTGGACTGTCTCCATTCTCGTCCCCAGAGCCCTTTCATGAAAAGCTAAAACAGTTTTCATTAAAATGTTGTTTTAAATGTTGTGTTGTGTTTTAAAGGGCGGGGGCATTTGACCGGGGCTTTTTATGCTATTAGAATAAAGAAACTGCCCTGGGATGCGGGGCATTAGATGATATTTGACCTGTGTGCAAGTCAAATGCCCCGCTATGTCCCGGCCGGGGGGGTGCGGGGGTTTATATTGACTGGTGCATAAACTCGAATTCGTTTCATGCGACGAATTTAATTCAGTGACGAGCAAGGAAAATCCCGCTAGATCGCGCCAAAAACGTCCAATACGCATGCGAAGTAAACAAAAATCTGATCACGGGCACAAAAAATATGTTATCATAATTATTTATGCATTTAATTCGATGCGACGAAACAGCGACGTCTGAAACCAACACGCATTTCAGACGTTGTATTCGTCTCACCGTGACGGATACAACGTCTCAGACCAATTTAACTCTTCAGTCGAATTTAATTCGTTTCATACGTCGCACTACAGTCGCATTTAATTGATTGAGTTCAATTCGTCTGAATTAAATGCGACGTATGAACCAGACTTAGTAGGGAGTCTAAGCGATTGTCAGTTCGACTGTTTTTTTCTCTGTGAAGTACTACAACGGGGAGGGGCATCAGCTACTTTCAGTTAACCCTTCAAAATCCATCCTTGAAATATAATATTAAATAGCATTTTAGTACCGTGTACCATATACACAAATGCTGCAAGTGTAAAAACTTTTCAATTATCAGCACTGATACTAGGGTTATGCAAGGAACTAAATGAGGCACAAATTTACACCACAAAATGTTTCAGGGGGAAAACTAATTTTTCATAACTTTTTCCAATTTTCCTATCAAGCCACCTTAATTTAGTGTACGCTATATTGTTTTGTTTCTTTCAGCGGTTTCTTTTTTGTAGCTGGACTGTTAGCCTTCTTTATGGAGAAAGGTATTGTGGTAGAAATATATATATAGTAGTGAAGGAAGGAAGGGAGGACGGATGGAAGGAGAGAGGGGAGATAACACGGGTATGGAGGAAGGGAATGAATCAAGGAAGGAAGGGAATGAATCAAGGAAGGAAGGGAATGAATCAAGGAAGGAAGGGAATGAATCAAGGAAGGAAGGAAGGAAGGAAGGAAGGAAGGAAGGAAGGAAGGAAGGAAGGAAGGAAGGAAGGAAGGAAGGAAGGAAGGAAGGAAAAGATAGTAAACTGCTGAGAATAGTTTTGATAACGAAATACTGACGTTTCAAGCGGAGCTCTTCACATTCTACTCTGATGAAGGAAGGAAGGAGGGAGGGAGGGAGGAAGGAAGGAAGGAGGGAGGGAGGGAGGAAGGAAAGCAACCTCGTACCCAGGGTCTTATATAAGAACCTGGGTATGAGGTTGGAAGGAAAGAACGAAGGAAGGAAAGGAAGGAACAGAAGGGAAGGAAGGAAAGAAAGGAAAAGAAGGGAAAAAAGAAAAGATAGGAGGGAAGGAAGAGAAAGAATGAAAAAAGGAAGCAAGCAAGCCAGCGACAGACAGACACACACACAAAAGAAAAAGAAGAAATTGGATATCAGGTGAACCAAATCTTGAAATTCTAATACATTTTATTTTATTTTAATTTTACCGTATTTAACCAGATTTTTAGTATCATAAAAACTAGCTTGGGAACCCTTATTCTAAACAATGACAGTTTTTGTATGTACGTTTTTTCCAGACACGGCTAATTTAATATTCCCCGTGCTCGCATGCCTGGCGTTTGCAGGAATGTTAGTTGCCATTTCGCTTTTTCAGGTAATCTTTATATATATTTTTTATCACATGAATAACTTAGACGAATCATTAACGGGGCCGGATTAGGGCTGTGGGCCCCCCCCGGCATATTTTCAGCATGGGGTCCCTTGAACCCCCCACGAGTCTTGAGCCCCAGAACAAAAAAATGTGCAATCAGAAAGCGCCGGGGACCCCGAAAGCTTGGGCCCCACGGCATATGCTGCTTTTGCCATATGGTTAATCTGGTACTCTACATAGGCTATGCCTAGCCATACAAGATTCTATCTAAAGTATAAGAAATTTTATTTTACTCTAAAAAAATTTTATGAACTACTTTTTTGGGGCCCTAAAGATTGGGAGCCCCTGGCTGCAGCCCAGTCAGCCCCCCCCCCTCTTTAATCCGCCCCTGATCATTAAAGTGCCTATGAAACGAAATTTCACTTCAGTTTTTTAAGATTGTATTTGGAAGAACACCTGGGATAATGAAAAATGTCTTTTACATGCCTTTCAAATCTTACCCCATTCTTGAGTTATTGGCTATGCAATTTGAGCAATGACGTCACACGTGTGTGGGAGAAAACGGAAAATCAATCTTATCTTTGGATTGGATTAACTACAGGAAACCACACATTGCGGATGTAATTAGACCATACCCCAAGGAAACTTCCCAACGTTTGGTTCAGTTTAGGCAAACCAATCCAAAGCTAAGATATGACTGATTTTCCGTTCTCCCACATACATGGAAACCAGGCTTTATGGAACAAACAAGGAAGGTTCTAATTGTGACAAATATTGTTCTTTTTTAATCATTTCAGATTGCACAACTCCATCCGAAGCACAGGCTTGCTGTATCAAGTTCACTGAGTGGTGCTTTGGATTCATCTTCAGTAGTTTTCTTAATTTTTAAGGTACTTTAAAGGCATTCTTCTTTTAAAAACAAACAAACAAACAAACAAACAAACCTAGAGGCCTGGCCAAACGCTTTCAACATTTCATGCAACATCGTTCAACATTGTTGAACGCATGTTGAACGAAAATTTGAACATGTTCAAATTTCGTTCAACATCATTCAACACCATTCAACAACGATCAACATCATTCAACAGGGTGGCCAAACGCTTTCAACATGTTGAATCACGGTCGAATTCAACAATGTTGAACGATGTTGAATGAAATGTTGAAAGCGTTTGGCCAGGCTTTAACCTATACTTAATTTGTTTGGGTAAAATATCTTCATTTTCTCTCGTTGTTTTCAAAGGTGTGCTACGACTCTGGAGCGAGTTTTCGTTGGATTTTGATAATTTACGTAATCATAGCAATTGTGTGTGTGGTGGCAAATACGTTCGTTTTTCTACCTAAAATGTCGATCTCGTTAGACCAAAATAAGTCGAGCAATAATGCTGAATTAGAGACACTCGACGCAGCAATGGAAATGCAGGAGAACGAAGGAGACCGGCCAAGAGAATCAACTACGACCACTGACAGTCCTGACATCCAGGTGGAAAGCAAGTTCTCTAACGGTATGAAATATGGGTCCGCCCAAGTAAAACTTCGCTAAAAAAGCTTTATGTTATTGTATCCATGGCTATATTAATCGAAATATAGTAAGGTTTGAGTACTGCCGAAATTATTGAACGTAGTTTCTTCAACGTTTCGAGTAAAGGCCCTTCGTTAGACAGAAACGCAACTCTAACGAAGTATCTCCGCTCGCAACGTTAGAAACTATACGTTCAATAATTTAGGCAGTTCTCAAACCTTACTATATTTCGATTTGTATTTCAACACTGCCCGCAGCACACTATTATGTATTACCTGGTTTCAGAGGGGAGGAAAGGGCCGGGGGAGAGAAAATACTGGGGACGTTTTTAGTATTTTTCCAATAAGAAGACAAAGTCAGATCTGACAAGCAACAAACTGCCGCTTTCAATCAGGTGTTTTCTCCTCTCTGATCCTCCTGCCATCAGGGTATGTTTTACCGCTAACCGGGTTTAACGGAAAGCGCGAGGTCAGATCAGCACACATACAAGCTAGGGCGGTAAACACGCGCTTACTGATTTATGGGGTTCTTGTTGGAGTAATAAGTGACCTGCAGAAAATCCTGCTTTGGCATATTTTAAATTCATCCAGTTTAAAGTCCAGCCCAAAGTCCTGTCCATAGTCCAGTTTGTGGTCCAATCCAGTTCAAAGTCCAGTCCACAGTTCAGGGTGTTCACATGAGGACGGCCCGAACTATGGTCGCCTGCTAGACCGAACTGAAATTTTCGAATTCGGAAAAACTCCAGGCCGGCTTTCCATGTAAACAGAATCTAAGTCTGGCCACGAAAACAGGCTTTTTAACCGACGTAAGAAGCATACTTTTACCTCTCAAACTCAATGGAAGTGACAATTGATACAAATCTTGAAGCAACAGCGGAAGCCTATATAATTTCAAGGCCCACCTCATATAAACAAAAACCGAAATGTAAAATTCAGGCCGGTCCGTGAAAACCCCCAAACTTGCCTTTAAATTAGTGGTATTTTAACAAACAAAGCCTATATGTACTTACATACAGTCTCAAACATATCCAGTTATTAAAATGAATGAAAGCTAGCTAGCGAGAAACAAGCAAGACCTATCAATTATATTATGAACAACATACCTGACAATGCGAACACTATTCACGAGATAAATCCTCGTCTACGTTCTTTCAACAGCGACAGTAAACATCCACAATTACAAGAGAGGTTGCCATGTTTATAAACAAGCGATTCATTTAGGCCGCCGTTTCTCGGTTCCCACTTCCCAAGCATATTCTTCGAAAGAAATAAGACGAATTGAACAGACTAGTTTAAAATCTTTGAACACTCGTATAGTTAATGCAAATATGGCCAGGTTTACATCTCAGGGGAGTTAAACAGTGCTAGGAGAAGAAAACAAAGCATCTTGTCAATGAGCCCCAAAGGAGCCCAAAGCAAAAATATCCTTGGATTGAAAAGATAAATACCTGTTTGAAACCGGTTTTTCCCGCGCTTTTTCTCCGTGATCATTTTGATTTTTGAAAGCCCCAGTAAATAAGTTTAACATGAGATTGTATCATCAACACGGTCCTCGTTCTTTATACAACGCCACTTAAGGACGGCATCAACGGTCAAAAGATATAACTGTTGCTTGAGATTGACTTCAATACAGACACTACAATGTACTACAATCATTTTAGCAGTATTGGGAGTCTGGGACGTTTTGGAAGTCGTTAAACTATAGCTTCAAATATTAAATATAATAGTCAGTTAACCGTGACTTCTTTAATCGTAAAACTTATCTTGCTTTTTAACCGCCGTCGTCGTCCTATGCCATCTTAAAGTCCCTAAAAAGATCATCTGATTTACACAAACTTTAGCTTTCGATTTTCTCAGCTTAGGGCCTGTTCACATGAGACCGGGTTATCTCGGGGGGTAGGGATAACTCGGGGGCTAGGGTCAAAGTTGACCCTGTTTCACATGATAAAACGCAACTACCGAGTTGTCCCTGGCCCCCGAGATAACCCTAGCTTCATGTGAACCCTTCACCCCGAGTTATCCCGAGCAACAGCATAAATACGCATGCCTAAGTTGTCCCTACCCCCCGAGATAACTCGGGTGAAAGCGTTCACATGGAGGTAGGGATAACTCGGGGGCTAGGCTTACCCTATCGCTCCGACCGAGTTATCCCTATCCCCCGAGTTATCTCGGTCTCATGTGAACGGTTTACTTTTTTAACATGGAAATAAACTAACACCGAGTTATCTCGGGGGATAGGGATAACCCTAACCCCCTTAGACAATGTTATTTTTCAAAATTACTACGCCAATTACCCTACCAAATGGATTGTTTTTGAAGATATTCAAAACATTCGCAGTACGTGCTTTATCAGATCTAAAACACTCGGCTATATATATATATATCGCCTCGTGATTTAAATCTGATAAAGCACTGCTACATGCTTCTAATATTACATAAACCATTACTTAAACTTTATCTCCTTATCTAGGCTGGCGTTACGTTTTGACGCCAAACTACTTATGGCTGTTCTATTATTTTGCGTTTGTTCAATTACGTCTCTGGTTTTTCGTTGGAACTTTAAATCCATTCCTCACATTTCGCACCAACGACGACAAGGATAAAGGTAGGATTGCATGGAAGGATAATATACAATTATTTAGGCTACATCGGTATATACCGGACGAATTCGAGAATGGTCTCGAATTTGTCCTATTTCGCCGTGTAAACAGGCGGAACCGTACTAATTCAAGAACGGTTCGGAGAATTATCCAGTTCAGAAATTATCAGAAAATAAACATATATAGTTAAGATGCATGGTCATAGTTTTTTGAGCTTCGAAATTACAGCCCAAAGAAATTTGTCTTCGAAAAAGCCAAAATATTCGACAATTCATGATGCCGCAATTTTAGAGCGTACTGTTAGATGCGATTTTTCTTGCAACTTAGTTTAACCCTAACCCTAACCTGAATGTTGCAAGTTGCAAAAAAAATCGCACTGTGTAACATGCACCCCATAGCATCTTGCGATTTATGGGTTCTACTTTTTGCTGCAACTTGCAACATAGTTCGCAAGTTGCTGAACGTGTAACGCCCTCCCTGCAACTTGTTTTTTTTTTCAAGTGGGCAAACTTGTTCCAAGTTGCAAGAAAAATCGCATCGTGTACACGCGTAAAAATCTCACAAGTTGTTACAGCATTGTTGCCTGAACAATGCTGTAACAACGTTGTTATCATGTGTGAACAACCCTGATTAATTAACAATATTGTTCACCATTGTTTTATCATGTTGTTACAGCTTCATGAAAAAACAGCAGTTGTTCACGCATGTTGAAACAACCGAAGGACGTGTTGATACATCAACCATGTTCACAATTGTTGTAACATTGTTGTAACATTGTTGTTCAGCCTTGTTACGTCATCATGCTGTTACAACATGTTGTATCATGTGCGAACAACGTTGTTGGCTAGAAAAATCTGCTGTTAGAACAACTTTGTTCATGACTGTTGATTTATCCGTGAACAAGTTGTTCGAACTATAAGTGAACAACTTGTTGACAACTTGTTCACGGGGTGCAGCACAACATTGTTCACGCCTGATAACAACCGTGAACAATTTGTGCGTTTTTACGCGTGTAACAGCACCTTAATTTAATAGCAACCATTATATAACAACTTAATTAGCAATTCGTTAAGATGGTTCGACATCCAAAAATCATGTGAAATTACGTTTTTTTCCATAAAAAAGTTTTCCACAGCTCTCATGAGCTTCATTTTAGTTCGCTGCATAGCTCTAGTGGTGGTCTTGATTAATGAAAGGTTTTCTACTTGTAGCGCTTGCATATCTAGAGAAATTATATAATATAAGCGGCAGATTTGATGGAAATTCTGTTCTATCTAGATTTATTGTAAACACGATTTCTTCACTTAGGGTAAACTTTGAAGATATAAAACTTTTCAATGATTAAGACTTATTATTTTTTTTAGTTGATAGCTATTCACGCAGTTTTGGAATAGCTCAGTTTTTTGGTTTTCTTTTTGCTCCATTCACTGGTATCGTCATGGATGTGAAGCCAAAGAGTATCAGAAATCCTTATTTTGGACCGATTATCAGTTTCATCATTACGAACCTTCTCTGTCTTCTCCTGGGGGTACTGGTACTAGTGCCAGTCCTTGAAGTGCAGGTAAACGTGGTTATGCACAGAGATCATGTATAGATAATTTTTTTTTTAAATTTTAATTTAATTTTTAATTTAATCAACTTTAACTTTAAATCAACGTAAATTGACACACTATTATAAGGGCCCGACCATTTGACTTTTGAGGGGGGGGGGGGGGGGGGGGGGGGTGATTTCCAATGTATAATTTCGAGCTTCGGTAAAAATATACCATCATCCGTCATCGTATAAAATTACAACACACGTAATACTTTCGTCTGCCAGAGTTGCACATTTAAATGCAACGTATAAACAGGGCCTATTTAATAATAAAAGCTCTGAAGAATTGCTTATTTACCCGTATCATTGGTGGATAAAAGCTAAACTAAAACTGCTAAAAAAAAAAGATCTTGCCGAAGCTTAAAATGGTGGGGGAAAATTTCACACATAGTTGCGTCCTGGGAAAAAAATATTCTTCAGCAATATGGGTACCGAAAAAAATTCATGCCCAAACAAGATCTTAAAGGTGATGTAGAGTCCGTTCTGCGCATGTACGAAACTAATGTTTACATCTTTATTTACAAAAATAATATTAATACCTTATTCAAGATTGTAAGCTTTTCTTGGTTCCTCTTCATTACTTGTACCCAAAACAAAACATTTTCAGGAGAAATAGAAGAAATCCGAGGAGATATCCTCGCCGAATCGCTTGGTTTTTTGCCATGTTGTTCCCAACGGTTTACATTTTGCTGAGTACTTCATGTAATTATCTACGAATGTCATGTTTTGGGGACCACATTGCGGTCATGCGCAGAACGGACCGTACGTCACCTTTAAAAGCCTCGGTTCTACTAAAGGGAACTTTTAAGTGAGATGATCAATGTTTCTAAGTGGCTTATCGCATGAACGAAAGGACACATAACTAAAGATATTAAATGACAAATTTCCCTACGGTAACACAAAGGAAGTGCAAAAGGTTAATACATTCCATATACGACAATTCCTTCCCAACAATAAACCTTGTAGCTCTACGTTGAATACGTTCCAGCGATATTAATATTACAAACAAGATGGGTCTTGAGATCAGGATGAACCTTGTACCCAGGGTCTTTTTACTGCACAGCACAGCAGGCAGGGCAGAGTGCCGGCAGGGCAGGGTGCCGGCAGGGTAGAGCAAATGCAGGGCATGGCATGGCATAGCAATGTATGCCAGGGCAGGGAAGAGCAGGAAAGGGCAGGGCAGAGCAGCGCACAGTACTGCAAGAAAAGAACCGCCAAAATTACACATTTTCCTCACATTTATCTTATCCTCTTATGTTCTAGTATTTATCGTTCGTTGTTCAAGTCGCCATGAGAGCATTTCTTTATGCCTCACTAATATCATTTATCTTACGAGCGTAAGTATTATAGTTACTGTGTCAAGCTGGATTTCCTCTAAAATATCGCGCGCTCGACTTTTTTCTTTTGTCTTGTGAGTTTTCATGTGGAACGAAGTAAACTATTCAATTTGTACAATAGAAAAGTCGAGGGCGCGACATTTTACACTTAGTGGAAATCCAGCTTTAATCTTGTCTGTATATACCTACGCACATACTGATTATGTAAACGTGTAGTATCCTACGCACTTCATGGCTTGGCGTAGCCTAGTTTCTAAGCCTTTCGTTTCCGCCATTGAGCTTGGCCGCGTAGTCGGTTTGGGTTCTTGGGAAGACTGGGGAGAGGCTGAAAACGAGAAGGCCTAGCAACATTCGCAAAAAGGTCCTGCCCAGAATCGTTTAGGCCCTTCGAGTGTTCCTGGGATCTAGTAAATCTACCGTAAACAATACTGAGTGACAGTATAAAAGCATAAGAATGTCTGCGAAGATTTTACCAAAGATCTTGGCGATCGAAAGAAGGATATATGGAATATATTCCAATTGGAGCTCGGAATGAAAATGTAACTGGGTAACTTTCAACTTTTGGCGGCTGCAGGAGGAAAGCTAGTGATAAGAAAGCTAGGCCAGTGAACCTTCGTCGATCCGAGGTGAGTCGGCTTGTATTACTTTACGCAGATGGAAATAGTAAATGTCGGGAAACACTTAGGACAATAAACAACTGAACTGTAAAGTGAAAGTGTTTACGAATTTTGCTAGGCCTTCCCCAGCGGGTCCGTTCGGATCACTTCCGAAACGTGTCAACCGACGAAGGCCTAGAAACTAGGCTAGGCTTGGCGAGCTCCATCGAGGAATGGATGCACGCAGGAAGTTGGGAGAGTGCAAAAAAAGATAGAGACAAGTTGCTTTGTGTTGCAAAACATTTTGATTTCATAACTTTGCCAATAGCAACTGGTGGTCAAACAGGGCGAAATGCCCCAATTGAACATGACTACCATGATGTAGGTGTTGATTTTACGGAGGGAGGAAAACCGAAGAACCCGGCGAAAAACCCTCGAAGCACAGGAGAGATTAACTACAACTCTAATCACATGAGTTCCAAGCTCGACAACGGGGTCATTTCCAAGCGGTCACCCATCCAAGTACTAACCTCGTCTAACCAGGCTTAACTTTTGGTGAGAGGCAGGACGCTAACAGCACACGCCACCTGTGCTCCCCTTTCGAAAATGAAAACCCTATGAAATGTAACCCCGATTAGCCAATTGAATGCCAACATTTCTTTTGCTTTATTTAGCTTTCCTGTCATCCACTATGGTAAACTGTACGGCGTTGCTAGTCTAGTAGGAGCTATTGTCAGTTTACTACAGTATCCAGCATTTCTTATTTTGGAAGGACCTTTTGATGGAGATCCATTTTGGGTAGGTTACGATTAAATACAACATTATCTGATGGTTCTCACTTAGGGGGGTTTATATGGAGGGCCACCCCCAGAATAAAATTGTTTGGTATTAGACAGAGTGAAATAATAAAAGTGCCCGCAGGAACTAACAAAACGTTACAAACTCCAGGTTGTTTACCCAAATAATACTTATATAACCGTGCTATTGTTGTGGTTCCTCCGTTGCAGGTTAACTTCGGTTTTTTGACGTTGTCCTTCACTGGATTTGCATTCCCATTGTATCTTTGGATATCAAATAGGAAAAACGAGAAAGTCACAGAACACGTGGACGCTATTGAAGAACCAGCAAGCAATGCGAGATTGATTAATCTTCTGAACCGTTCCTTGTGAATAGGGGAGTTCAAGGTATATTTCGCCATATTGCAAGGGGTGCAAAACCATTGGGGCGAGCGCGCGGCCATGCCTATTTATCCTTGTTAAAATCATGGCGAAACTTGCGAAGCAAGATGGATATCGCTTCGGTTTTTGTCGAATTCGTCTTTAATCGTTGTTTGGATCACTTTCCTGTGAGCTGGTATGTTCGTTCTTTGATTTTAGACCATTATCGCTGATAACCAACGCGTAGAAACGCTATAATACGAAAGTTTCCTCAACTGAGGGGTCGCTGCGCCATTGTGGCAGACACGGGACGCGGCTGTTTGTCGATTTTAGCAGAGACAAAACGCCTTGCTGTATAGTGGGATACTGCGATAACAACAAACGCAGTCCAGAATGTTGGGTGAAGAGGTATTATCTTAAAATTTTGATTCTTAATAAGCGGCCAAATCACCAGATTTCGGCAGAAACTTGGCGTAAGCAAACATTTGTCTAGAATATCCGTATTTTCCTCTTGTTTATCAGCCTTCAATGCCATGCAATGGTGTCAAATTTTCCAAATAAAATTGCTTCGTTCTTCAAAATAATTATATGTTTAATTCAATTCGACAAAAATACAATCAATATGTACGATTCTATCTTTATAGTTAATAGTTAGATCTGGACTTAAACTGCATTTAACTATATTTTTCCGTGTATATGCCAGTTAATAACGTGTACATATTAGAAGTAAACACACGTAACCCGAAACGTATCCCTTTCCTGCGAGGAGATATACATAATACACTTCGTTTGATAACGAGAAAGAGGATATTTCAGACTTCAGATGACAAAGATGAACCTCTGGTTACTTACGTTACTCTACGCTTGAAGTTCGAGTGATTTACAAGAGAGTTGGAGCTAAAGTTTTACATTGCGTTGCTGAAATCGTCACTCAGTCGTGCCCGTCATAACAGCGCAGCCACCCCTCAGTTGAGGAAACTTTCGTATTATAGCGTTTCTACGCGTTGGTTATCAGCGATAATGGTCTAAAATCAAAGAACGAACATACTAGCCCACAGAAAAGTGATCCAAACGACGATTAAAGACGAATTCGACAAAAAACCGAAGCGATATCCTTCTTGCTTCGCAAGTTTCGCCATGATTTTAACAAGGATAAATAGGCATGGCCGCGCGCTCGCCCCAATGGTTTTGCACCCCTTGCAATATGTAATAGATAAATCCCTCGTTCGAGGGATTTATCTATTACTTAATTTATTATCGAGGAGGTTTTCCAACAAAGTTTTGTCTTTTTTTTCCACCTTGGACAAAGATTTTCCTTGTTTTTTTTCTTCATTTCGTATCTAATTATTATTCAAGGTCTTTATGCGATATAAAGACCTCGGAAGAACAAAGAAAACCGACTCGATAATAAATTAAGGCGAAATAAACCTTGAACTCCCCTATGGTGATTGACAAGGGTTAGGCGAGCTATAGGCGACGTATTACGACAGAGAAAAATACTGCACTGGACACAGAATGTGGTTCGAATAGACTGGGTCCGCCAGGAGTCGCGGAGCTTGTGAATAAGGGAGCAATTGTCCTCCTCTACTTTTTTCGGAAAAGACCTACCTAATATAAACGGGTTTTCTGCATGGCTACATTAAACCACATTGTGAATTTCAATCCACGTTCCGCGACCCTGGGGTCAACTCTGCCCCCCAGTAGTGTTTGGGAAAAAGAACGCTTTTTAATACAGTCCCTTGCACCTAAGTGGAAACACCGCCCATCAACACATGTTCTATTTCAACGTCAAACATAAAAGTTTTCCTTGTGTTTCCCTTTGATACGTACATGTTTGTGCTCTTAGCCAATCACGTCTTGCCAATCCCACAGTGTCAATTTCAAAACGGTTAACTTTTGAACATGTTTTGACGGGCAGTGTTTCCAAACGACCGTAGTGTATGAAACGAAAGTGTGGTGTACCAGCCGGTATGGTATTTCGCCCGGTACAGTGTATTAACATATCTAAAACATAGATTTAGTGCACATTTGTATTACTTTTAAATACTTTGGGTGAAAAGATGCTATGCATTGCAGAAAACTGTATACACACGCTAAAACGCACACTCTGTGTCAGACCTGATGCAGAAAAATGTAGCGACCCCTGATACAGCCTGTTGCAGTATCAGCTATGATACACCTATGATATCATATCTGTATCATACCTGCAGCTACAACAGACTGTTCAGAACAGATTCTGTCAAACTGTATCAGCCTGACACGGTCAGTGCTCTCAGTTTGATATAACACTGAACAGAGGTATGTTGTCTACGGAGCTGTCGCAGTCTGTTAGAAATTTTAACTAAATGTTTATACATCAGCGCTGGTACATTCTGTAGCTGTCAGGCTGTATCAAGGGTCACTACATTTCTCTGAACAGATCTGATACCAGAGCTGATCAGACTGTGCGTTTTTACGTGTGTAGTTATCACTATACTTGTTTGTTTTTGTTCGTTGGTTTGTGTTTGTGAACGAGTTCATAAAGTGAAAGTCGTTCAAAATAAAAACAATTCAACAAGAATTCCAAATTCAAGCAAGTTTATTCTAGTTAACTTACGTTGTCGTCATCGTCATCATTTATTTGCTGTTCAAACTCGGCACGGCTAATTTTTCCAGACTTCAATCTTTTAACTAATCTAGCTTCTTTAGCCAGTTCATCCATTTCTTCGTCGTTTAACCTTTCAGATTTTCTTTTCAACTTATTCCCTTTCGTTTCTTTCATAGAGTTCCATTTCTTTTTCATCTCTTTCTTCTTAACTTTCTCTTTTTTCTTCGACCAAGAACAGTTTGTAGTTTTTTGTTCGCGGTTTCTTCCTCTAAAACTCGGCACGGCATCCTTTAAGTCTTGTAACTTCTGCTGTCTTTGTTTTTCCCTTGCCTTATCCTTGTACGGGATACTACATGGGTCGATATCTACGGCAGAAAAGTTCTCGAGTTCTTTGCCCTTCAGTTCGGGCATTTTCGGAAGATGAAGAAGTCCGTAGCCGTAGGCCAACTTGCCAATATCAAGTTCTAAGGAC
This sequence comes from Paragorgia papillata, assembly GCA_035771165.1. Lineage (NCBI taxonomy): Eukaryota > Metazoa > Cnidaria > Anthozoa > Scleralcyonacea > Coralliidae > Paragorgia > Paragorgia papillata. The sequence goes on along the minus strand of JAWNZC010000002.1, from coordinate 718,805 downwards.
AAGAACAACATTTATCTATTTTCTCTTTGACGAATTAGGGCCTTCGCGCGAAACGTTAGACTTCTACGTTCCACGTTTCGGCAGTATATCCAACCTCACTATATTTCGATTTGTATTTATTTACTTGTTTGTTTGTTTGTTTGTTTGCACTCCTGTGCATGTGTACTCTTATAAAGGCACGTTTGACGTCATCTGAACACGAAAGAAGCTCTACTCAATTTATTTCGTGTTCAAATGACGTCAAACGTGCGCACGTACTTACATACAGTACACACGGAGCTTTATGTTTTATTTGTTAAATATAGTCGATACAATATATAAATCAGGTCAGAATTCTCCCGGGACTTTATCCCCTACATGTCCCAGCGTTTTTGCCCTAGGAATTACAATTCCCCATCCTAAAAATCCCGGTAGAAACCTTCATGGTTAAAGTGGTTCTCTTACGAAAATATTGTTGGTAATGATTTTGTGTAATCTTAAAGATATTATGATAATTGGTAATTGCGCGAAGTTTTATTTTGAAATTCTCAAAAACAAAGTTGTATTTTACGTGCGAAGTTTGTATTTTGGAGTGCCGCCATTAAATTGGCCGTGTTTGAGAAGTGCGAGTTGAGGAGAACTTATGACGTCATAAGACTCAACAAAAACAAAAGATCATTGTTGTTGTCAACAAAAGGGTCATTGTTGTTATTGAGTCTATGACGTCATAAGCTTCCTGGACTCATTCTTCTCAAGCTCGGCCACTTTAATGGCGGCGCTCCAAAATACAAACTTCACACGTAAAATATCACCCTTTCTTGTGAAATGAAACTTTGCACGATTACCAACTACCATAACATCTTTAGGATTATGCAAAAACATTGCCAACAATAGAGAACCACGTTAACACTTTGAAGCCTGACGACGAGGCTTTAAGGTTTATTCTGGCTAAGGCCAGACGATTTTATTCAGCACAGGGAGAGGTCCAGGCCTCAAAGTGTTAAAAGCTATGTCTTTAACACTTTGAAGCCTGACGACGAGTTTTTAAGGTTTATTCTGGCTAAGGCCAGACGATTTTATTCAGCACAGGGAGAGGTCCAGGCCTCAAAGGGTTAATAATAACCATTTAGTTGTCTTATCTTCAAAAGATTCTATCAAAAATATAAACGACTTACCTTTCAGATTAAAGATCAAACTGCATTGATGTTTGCTGTATGATTTTATAAAAGAGACGAAAGCCCGAACACCTTTTTCATAAATATCTCTAAAGAAACGGTATATATTGAGAAACAAAATAGTACAAACTCTAGTTTTATGGTGGTAACAATTGTTTAAAACATTATGCTGTGTGCGACCTCAGAAATCATTGCTCGTATCACTGTGTTATCTCCAGACCAAGAAGGTCAGAGTTGGATTTGAATCATCATTGGTCACAATGCAAATCGTTCTGTTGGTTGGCTCATGCTGTTTCACTGGTTGATTAGTTGACTGGTGGATTGGTTGGTTGGTTGACTGGTTAAACAGTTGATGGCTCATTAGATTGGTTGGTTGATTGGTTAGCCAGTTGATTGGCTAGTTAAATAAGTGGTTGGTTTGCTGGCTGGCTGGTTAGGTGATTTGTTCCCATCTCATCCTTGCCTTCCTCTTCCCAGTTTTCTTCCCGTCCTACATAATATCCCATTCCATCACTTTCCTTTCACTTCTATCCAATTATATCTCATCTTATCCCTTCACTTCTATATCACATCCCTCCATTTTTATTTCACTCTATTCCATCCTCCCCCCTTTCTTTCTTTCTTTCTTTCTTTCTTTCTTTCTTTCTTTCTTTCTTTCTTTCTTTCTTTCTTTCTTTCTTTCTTTCTTTCTTTCTTTCTTTCTTTCTTTCTTTCTTTCTTTCTTTCTTTCTTTCTTTCTTTCTTTCTTTCTTTCTTTCTTTCTTTCTTTCTTTCTTTCTGCATCGCTTTCCATAATTCAAAAAACCAACCTGTCTTTCATTGCTTGTTTCCTTAGTTTAGGAATAATATCTGTAACGTTTTCTTCTATCTGGTATTCCTCCAGCTTCACCTAAATATTTTATTAAAAAATGCTCATGTCACTGGTGGCAAAATATACAGCTATCTTGTACACTAAGTATTTTAACTAACCTTTTGATTAATTAATAAAAAATCCACATAGCTATCTTCACTTGGTAGCAAAAAGAGAAGAGCGTTTCCTGCAAAAAATAGTTCCAAGACAAAACATAATCAATGAACAAGACTAGATAAATCAAACAATCAATCAATCAATCAACCAACCAACCAAACGATTGATCAATCAAGCAATTCAATCAATCAAGCAATTCAATCAACCAACCAACCAACCAACCAACCAACCAACCAACCAACCAACCAACCAACCAACAACCAACCAACCAACCAACAACCAACCAACCAACGAACCCAACCAAACTAACTAACCAACCAACCAACCTAACCAAACCAACCAACCAACCAACCAAGCCAACCAATCAATCAACCAACCTCAAATTCACTTTTTGTTTCCTTACCTCGCTTACCAAACCTTGCAGTCCTTCCACAGCGATGGACAAATGCACTAATCAAAAAAAGAGAAAACATTTTTTATATTAAGTACTAAGATTTCCATGTACAATACAAGTGTAATTGATGAGAAACCGGATTGTATGTTCAAATTTCCCAAGGTCTCACTAAAGTTACTCTTAGATACTGTATGCAGGCCTCTAAAAGTGATGGCTTCTGAAAGTGGTGACACAGAATAAAGAACAGCCAGAAGGCAAACTATGTGTCGGTACCATTGATGTAGGTATCCTCGAGCATGTTGCCTTGCGCACGTCAACTATCGTCGCCATTCTACGCCATTCTGGTAAGTTCCACTGGCACTTTTTACCCTCACGGCATCTCGCTCGTCATCATCGTGTCACCAAGTTTTCACGCGAGTTGGACTTCTGGTTGATCTTTATTCTGTTTGTGGTGTGTAGTGGTGGCCTCAGAAATAATTGCTCGTTCCTGTTATCTCCATAGCAACAAGGTCAGAGTTGGATTTGAGTCATCACTGGCCACCATGCAAAAAAACCTATCTGCGAGACTTTGTCTGTAACCCAAGAAAAACTTTTGCCACAAACTACCAATGTTCTCCCACTCAAAAGTAACCAATACACAAAGTGTAACAAGTCTACATCATTTTCTAACCTGGCATTGCTAGGAGGATCAAACTGTATAACCCAGTTGACTTCAGGAATATCTACACCTCTTGCCATAACATCTGTGCATACCAGAACACCACTTGAAATAAAAACAAAAAAAATAGAACCACTGTTAACCTTTCGACTCTCAAACTAATGCAACCATCTTGTCTTTTTACTCTGTCTAATGCCGGACAATTTTACTCGTCAATATTATGGTATGGGAAGACATCTCGAAAAATGATTTTTCGAGATGTCTTCCCATACCATATCGACGAGTAAAATTGTCTGTCATTAGACACAGGCCGCCCAGACTTGTACTCCGCCTTTAGATTCGTTCCTAGGTTCACAAGTTCGTATTGAACTATGCATTTGATTGGCTACTAGCAACTAAGTAGCCAATCAAATACGAAGTTCAGATGAACTTGCGAACTTCGGAACAAACGTCTAAATATTGCAGTCAAAAGCAACCTGAAACTAGCTTTTGAAATCCGAAACGTATAATTAAAATGAACATTCCGAACTTACGTTGCAATGTTCAGAACTACATTGCGAGGTAGATACAAATTTAAGTCGGCAATTTGTTTCTGTTTAATCAAGTATCTATTATTCTTCATTTCCATCAAACACTATACAACAAATAATCTTCATTCAATTCAATTCAATTGAAAGCTTATTAAATTCGAACTTCACAATGAACTTCCGTACCTATAGTTCTCAACCTTCCAAACGAATTTCAAAAGCAAGTTGAAACTGACTATAAGTTTTATAGATTTAACGAAAATACGGCAATAATTTTCAAATTATAACCGAATTCTCATTCAAATCCTTAATATTTTACTGTCAAGTGCATGCCGTACTACTGTCAACCCGCACAACCCTAATCTAAAGGCAGAGTACAAGTCTGGGCTGCCTGTGCATTAGCCAGAGTAACATACTAAAAAGGCCACCACAGTAGGGAAAGGATTAATGTCTAGTAGTTTCTTTGAAAACAAGTTACAATGTAGTTTAGTAGAACTTTGTCTGGGGGAAACATCAAGATGAATTGCTTTCAGCCAATTTTCAACACATTCTCCCTAATTCATTCTCTTACCTCGCCAATTTTCTGAAGGCGTCGAATATTTTGAATCGCGTGTGTTTCATTTTTCCATGCAAAGACATGACGACGATATCCTTGAGAAAACTGAAGAAGAATTTGAGGAAACATTTGAGATAAGGGGAAACAGATATGATTACTTTATCACAGGGACGTAGCCAGGGGGGAGCCGCGGCCCCCTTTTGATATAAAACAACAGACATGTAAACTGATGCAATATGCCATTGTGTCACGAAATAAACTGTAAACAGTGTATTCAATCTACTGAGTGTATGCATTTTGAGTATCTATGTGACGTTTGAGTGTTTTGAGTATTTTATATGACGTTTTTTAACCTTTAGAGTCTGTAAAATCTTCCTCCAAAAGCCATGCAGGAAATGGCATTTCAGCGACGCTCGATTTCAAAATTTCCCGGGGAAGCATGCCCCCGGACCCCCCTAAAAATTTATTTTGATTTCGGCTCCCCCACTTTCAAAATCCTAGCTACGTTCCCTGCTTTATCATCAACTTTTTTAACCTTTCTTCTTCAAATCTAGTTATCTTAAAGTGCATATGAAACGAAAATTAAGTTTGTCTTATTTGAAACAACACTTAAAATGACAAAGTAACATCTTTTGCAGTTTTTCGTTTCCTTGCTTCGTTCTTGAGATATTTCAGTTTGTTTGATATGCAAATTAAACATTTTGACGTCACATGTGCGTGCATAATGATTTATCGAAAAAAGTTATATATCTTTGCTATTATCAGACCAAAATAATTCGTAGGAAGCATTTGGGTGTGTTTCGCCCACAACACCAAACATGTAGAATTTTCAAGTGATTATGTTTGATAATAGCAAAGATATATAACCTTCTCCGATAACTCATTATGCACGTACGACGTCAAAATGTTTAATTTGCATATCAGACAAACTGAAATATCTCCAATCTCGTTCCCAGAGCCCGGGAACGAGAGACTCTGGGATAATCCATTTCACATCGATATTTAATTGGCTGATGAACATGACTACTCTTCTTCCGGATCACAAGAATCCTGTGATGGCGTGAACGGATTATCCCAGAGTCTCTCGTTTCCCGGGTGGGGAACGTGGGCTCTGGGAACGAGATTGAAATATCTCAAGAACGAAGCAAGGAAACGAAAAACTGCAAAAGATGTTACTCTATAATTTTAAGTGTTCTTTCAAATAAGACGAACTTAATTTCCGTTTCATATGCACTTTAATACTTACAGCTTTAAAAGTATTGCGAAGTAATCCACACTGGCACATGTACTGAAGAATATGATCAGCTTTTTGTCCTAAAAGAGTTGTTATAGTGCACATATTTCAGCTCTTTGTCAAAATACAATGCAATGAATTGAAAGGGTTTTGTTTCTTGCTCTTATACCTTATTTTTCTTCAACAGTGAAACCAATTGTGAAATCTTTTCTTCCGTTGGGCAAATCTGTGTTAGATAATGAGATTGATTTTAATAATTTAACAACCTTGCAGAATTTTAAATAGCAGTGAGTCCAGTGACTCACAAACAAAATACAATACATTTACGGTACAAGATACAGTACCATGTAGAAATTTTCCAATGATAACGGTGTTCTCTGACAGATCTGTTAAAAACAAGGTTTAAATAAAAAGTGTAACTAACTACAGTACAGTGTATGAGAAAATTTTTCATGATTTCTTACACTGCTAAAGTCAACCGAAAAATTTCGGCTGACTCGAGCGGGATTTGAACTCGCAGCTTCGGGATTCCGGTCCACCGCTCCACCTGTTGAGCTATCGAGCCGCACAGTTGGATCTCTCTCATACGCAGAGGTTCTTTCGGAGATCGGCTATGTCGGGGATCGTCGGAGATGCGTCGAAATCGTCAGCTGGACATAAAGAGTGCGGGCGGAAAGCGAAAAAAGAACATTTGCCATATGGCGGCATCAGGGGGGTGTCAATAACTTTTGGAACTGCGGGTTGTAGAAAACATGTCGAATATAGCAGAAGGTCACACGACCACAGTTAATTGAATGTGTGGACAAACTAGGAAAGTTCGTTGTTTCAATGTGAGCTACATGTTGGTCGATATAGGTGTGTTATCCTGAGTATATTTTGTCTTTTTTACAAGAAAGACATATTATAAACATGTCATAATCACTTACCAACAAATATGTTACTAATATAGACGTGGATGGCTTAGTTATCCGTGAATTAGCAAGTCATGCAAGAAACCGACATCTTGTGCAAGAAACCGACAGAAATCTGGCAGAGGCTAAATGTAATTTCCCGTTGGACTAGTTTCGCCCGCACTACTTATGTCCAGCTGACGCCTCCGAGCATCTCCGACGACCCCCGAAACCTCCAATCTCCGAAATTTAACGTCGTTACGACAGACGTTTGCGCCCGCCTTATCCATAGACAGCGGTGTCGTTACGACAGACGTTTGCGCCCGCCTTATCCATAGACAGCGGTAAGTAATGATAATTTGAAAATGGCAGACTGTTCGGTTTGAAATAACTGAGTTTGAAATAAAAGTAGCGTGCTGCGTAGGCACGTGCGTAGTTACGTAGCGTGCTGCGTAGTCGAGTTTGCGCGTGTGCATCACACGTCAAACGAGGCATGTAATGAACTTACATGTAAGTTTGGCTAAATTAGTAGCATGTGGAGGTTAGTAGAATTACTCCTCATTTATAATATGAAAATACCTCACTCTTCTTATGTTTTTCTTTGACTGTTATTCTTACTGGATTGCGAAGTCCAGCTCTTACTAAGGCTTCCAGTTCATCTGTTTGAGTTGCTGAAAACAGTCCCTAAATCAGGTAAGAGGGGGAAAATAGAGCTAGAGTACAGTACTTCATTCTCAGACTACATGTAAGCATAGAAAGCCTTCTAGAGAACTGAATGAAATGATAAAATCATTCACAAGATCTGGAACTTCGTCTTGTCTATGAGAATAGTCACCCATTTTTTCTTTTTATTAAACAGTACAGTACTGGGCCTTCCTCGGTTGACACGTTTCGGAAGTGATCCGAACGGACCCGCTGGGGAAGGCCTAGCAAAATTTGTAAACACTTTCACTTTACAGTTCAGTTGTTTATTGAGGAAGAATTGTGATGTTATGACGTACTAAGTGTTTCCCGACACTTACTATTCCATCTGCATAAAATAATCTATTCACCTCGGATCGACGAATGTTCACTGGCCTAAGCTTTCTTATCACTAGCTTTCCTTCTGCAACCGCCAAAAGTTGAACAGTTAAATTTTCATTTAGAGCTCAAATTGGAATATATTCCATAATTTCCTTCTTTCGATCGCCAAGATCTTTGGTAAAATCTTCGCAGACATCCTTATGCTTTTTACTGTCGCTACGCTAGATCCCAGGAACACTCGAAGGGTAAGAACGATTCTGGGCAGGACCTTTTTGCGAATGTTGCTAGGCCTTCTCGTTTCCAGCCTCTCCCCAGTCTTCCCAAGAACCCACTCCGACTACGCAGCCAAGCTCATGGCGGGAACGAAAGGCTTGGAAACTAGGCTACAATACTTACAGTGCGTCTTTGTTTGGGAAGAAATCCAAGGATGCTATTAATGCTGCAAAAATAAAGAAATTTCTTAATTCCTAACATTGAGTTGACCAGCAGGCTCATAAGAAATATACAGTAAATGTTTGAATTGAAAAAAGTTGTTCTGTAAAGTTAATAATAGAGACGTTAAGATGCTATGACGGCAACTTCAACGACGGCGTTCTCCAAATAAAAGTATTCTAGTTGTGAAACAAAGAGAATGAATAATTTGTGATCCCAAGAGTAATCTCAACACCGTCCTCGTTCTTTGTACTGTACAACGCCACTTCGAGCATTTTCACGTCTTCAGGACGACGTCGACTAACCAAACGATGAGACTGTTCCTTGACATTGACCCCGACACAAACACTGCAATCATTTTAGCAATACTACGACGTTTTAAAAGTCATTATTCATTAAACTAATAACATAATAGAGAACGTAGGAATCTAACGTTTGGAGCGAAGGGCCTTCGTCAGAGAGAAAGGCCCTTCGTCAGAGAGAAAGGGCCTTCGCTCAAAACGTTAGATTCCTACGTTCTCTGTTTCGGCAGTATATCTAACCTTACTATATTTCGATTGTTGTTTCTACACTGCCTACGCAGCACGCTACTTTAATAACATAATAGTCAGTTAACCGTGACTTTTTCAGTTATAGAATTTTTGTTGTTTTTTAAGCGCCATTGTCGTCGTAACATCCTAACATCCCTATTACATGTATACTGTAACTGATAAATGTTTTAAAGTGCCTATAAATCCAAATAATTATGATATTACTAATTACAAGAGTGTAATACGGTATAAAGAAACACTACTGAATTATAAAATAATTACATGTAGAATATACATACAGTACATGTACTGCAGCTTCTTTCTAAACATGTAAGTTGTACGTATACATGGAGTGCATGTGGTACATTTGCGAGCTTGGTGTAATGTAACAGACGTTTGACGGACGTTCGTCAAGCTCAATTACTCAGAAACGATTTCTGAGGCCCGGACAGGGTTCGAACCTGCAACCTTCTAATGACCAGTTAGACGCTCTAACCATTGGACCTCAGATGAAGAGCTAAGGTTGCAAATTCATCTAGTCATATGTGCTCCTCAGTGGCTCAATGGTTAGAGTGTCTAACTGGTCATTAGAAGGTTGCAGGTTAGAACCTAGCCTCGTACCCCAGGGTCTAATCTCCGCTTGCTGGGTACGGGGATGGTTAGAACCCTGTCTGGGGCTCAGAAATCTTTTCTGAGTAATTGAGCTTCTAGCAAACGTCTGTTCTCTCTATAAACAGCTGTAAAGTTACCAATTATCAATAATGATAGGTTTCAGTACCTTTTTTCAAATCCCATATCCAACAATCGATCCGCTTCATCTAATACAAGAACCTCCTTAAAAGTAACGTAATTCAAGAGAGTTCAAATTTTTCAAATTCAAATTTGTAATTTTGTGTTATAAAATGAAAGAAAAGGTTCTGCTTACCAAGGACTTCACACAAGCACCAAAGTCTAACCCATCTGGTTTGTGAGAAAATATATCATCAAGCCGACCTGGAGTACCAATAATAATATTGCCACTGAAATAACAAAAAATTATAAGTTAGTCACTACCACATCCAAGACAAAAAAAAACCCACATAGCCCACTGATCTGAGTCTAAAAGTTTTAACAGTTCTAAAGGCCTGGCCAAACGCTTTCAACATTTCATTCAACATCGTTCAACATTGTTGAATTCAATATGTTGAAAGCGTTTGGCCACCCCTGTTGAATGATGTTGAACGTTGTTGAATGATGTTGAACGAAATTTGAACATGTTCAAATTTTCGTTCAACACGCGTTCAACATTTCTATTGTTCTCAAAATGTTGAAAGGTGTTGAACGCATTTGGCCACATTTCATTCAACTTTGTTGAACAGAGACATGCGCCATGCGGGATATTGTCGATTCCAGCTTTTGTGGTAGCCCGCGTTCAATTAATTGTCATTCATGAATGTTGAACGATGTTGAATTCATTTGGCCACTCGTGCTTTCAACATTATTCAACATCGTTCAACAATGTTGAATGATGTTGAATGCGATGTTGAAAGCGTTTGGCCAGGCCTTAAGCCCTAATCAAACGAGAACGCAAGTCATCGCAAGTTGGCAGTCAGAATTTCTGTGGCGGTCGTTCGAACACCCAAATTAACAAAATAAAGGTTTCATGAGTGTTTTAAACAAGTTTTAACTTTGTCACGGTACATGATATTTTCGGGAAACTATTCAGAGCGGCTGGCTGAGATAGCGTGACTGCCAACTTGCGATGACTTGCGTTCTCGTTTGATTAGGGCTTTAAAATCACTATTGGTTTGTTGTTTGCGGAATTGTATACTTTTCTTGTCAATACTTTGGAGCAAAGATTGTTTTGATGACATTAATGTTGTGTTTTTCTGCCATGTTACATGTAACTTATGAGTTATGTAAATATTTGTTGCAATGAAATACATGCTGGTGCTTTGGCAACACTGTTTTAAGATACTATTTACCGTACACTGTCTTTGATTTTCTTCTAAATGCTCACTAAAATTATTATAATAGTAATACAGTTGATGTTCTTGGACATAAATGTTTTTGTCCCTTCTCAGAGCTAATAACCCTCGCCTTTGGCTTGGCCTAAAATCAGCCTGAGTTGGGCTAAAAACATACTTATGCCTGCGAACATCAACTCAATTGTTGTACTATTTATATAAAGAGTGCCAAAGTTATACATAAGCTGGTATTCACACCAGACACTACATATAAAACCACAACTGTCTATAAAATGTTATAATTATTGAGGTGAAAGTCTGTACAGTGGAGCCTCGCTATAGCGCACATCGTTATAACGCGTGACTCGGTATAACGCAGTTGATCCTTGGACCGCAAAATTTTACTTTTCCTGGTTTGTCATTTGACGACTTATACTTATGTTTACCAACAGTACTAAAGTTCACCACAGACCGTTAAATTCCGCAAAATAGAGACAGAATTGATGTGTAATATGATGCTGAAACTAAAATTTCTATTATGCTCATTGGAGACAATTTGATCTTGTAGGCTGACGATCGCTGATCATCCTGAATAATCGCAATCATTATGAGATAAAACGACAACACGGCAGTGCGATCATTGTGAGAAATTAAACCATGCTCAAAAATCCTACTTCAATTCCATTTTGTTGAAGTCCATCTTGAGCGGACTTCAAACTTCTTCAGTCGTGATTTGGATTGTTAGAATCAAACAGAAAGTGCTTCTAGCAGTACTTAATCTCACTCCCAGTACTCAGCCCACAATATTGCACCAGAACTGAGTGGGAAGAGTACTGGGAACGAGATATTTGGCCCTACCTCGCAATAATGCACTTCATTTATAACGCAGTCACCACTAAGGACCCCAACTACCGCGTTATAGCAAGGCTCCACTGTATTTACTAATATTTAATGCTTACCCATTTTTTTTAAACATTTTGACAGCCTGAAGTGGATTTGTGCCACCAATAAATAGCAATTGTCTGTTAAAATGTAAAAAACAAATTGTAATAGTGTTCACTACAGTATATAAACAAATACTACACAACACTATGTTAGTAGTGTTTTCAGCTTGAGGTTGGTAAAGTTTTTTCATTTGTTTTTACTGTACAAGCTGTCGTAAGTTAAACTCAGAGAATAACTCTGAGCTACAGATGAGACTCAAACCCACAACCTTCCGAATGCCAGCCGGACGCTCTCACCATTGAGCCACTTATGACAAATTTAGCCACTTTCTCAGTTTAACTTACAACAGCTCGTAAAGGGATTGGGTGGCTAATCATCCTTACTTGCAGCCAGCGGCTGAATTGCAAAGGACGCAGATCAACATGGCCATGTCGAAGCATATCAAAAGCGCTCCAAGCAGCCACCAACGACACAGTTCAGACCACGGATCACAACTAAGATGTTAGGTGTTGATTTTATGGAGGGAGGAAAACCGGAGAACCCGGTGAAAAACGCTCGATGCACAGGAGAGATCAACTACAACTCTACTTACATGAGTTCAAGCCCAACAACGGGGTCATTCCCAAGCGGTCACCCATCCAAGTACTAACCCTGTCTAACCGGGCTAAACTTTTTGGTGAGAGGCAGCGCGCTAACAGCACACACCACACGTGCTCCCCACGGGTGTACAGTAAAAACAAATTAAAAACTTTACCAATATTACACTGTTGGTAAATAGAGTACAGCCTGATTCTGTAGAGTTTTAACATCTGATGTAATAAATACTATACCTTAAAAATGAGTGACTTTTTGTAAAGTTTGACAAAACCTCATCAATTTGAATAGCAAGCTCTCTAGTAGGAGTCACAATAAGAGCAATGACATCATGAATTTTCCATTTCCTTTCCCTAATAATAAAAATAAAAGATAAAATAAATAAAACATTACTGTATAATGATTCAATACAACAGAACTTATACTGTTACTAACTTGTATTGTTTAATAAGAATTTCTATGATTGGGATCACAAATGCCAATGTTTTACCAGAACCAGTAACCTTAAAATAAAAAAAAATAGGTATGCAATACATACATGCGACTACCACATGAAAATGTGAGTCATTTTAAATCATCTTATATATATGTATATATGCAGGCTTTTAGCCAGGATTTCAAAACTGACCATCCAAAAAAAATTTGTGACGACATATTTCTGAGGAGGTCCGGAAATTTTTTGAATTTTGGGTCTCTGAAACAGCGCTTCCCGCGTTTTGAGGGCACTTTTGAGAAAAATAAAAAGGTTTGAAAACACAAACGACCAGTTACGGTAAATTAAAACATCTTTATAATGTATCTCGTGGTCAATTGCTGTTTGGACCCACAAGACGAGGAGTCTTGGAACAAGGGAGCGTGTCAAACTTATTGAAGAATGGTTTTATTAAAAAACATGGTTGCTACCTCATGTTAGAGCCACATAATGGTTTACATATACATATACGTGGTTAAATCGATCTCACAAGGTGCAATCAATCGTCATATCTGCATCACAGAATAAAGTCTTTATTCTGTGTCTGCATGGTCTTGGCAAAAATAAGTAATAAAACCTACACAATAGCTGAAGTTAACAGCAGCTAACAGAAATCTAGAAACATCAGAAAGGGGGAAACCTGTAGTTGTTGTTTGAGGAGAATATTTTGCTTTGGCTGTCCATGGCCGTCCATACAAAAAGTGGCCGTCCAAAAACCTGATTTTTCAAAAGTGGCCGTCCATAGGACGGCTGGACAGCCGCCTGGCTAAAAGCCTGTGTGTTATGTATTACCAATTTGAACATGGCACATACTACACATACATCTTTAATGGCTGCTTCCAAAACATAGCATTATAAACATGCCCCCAAGTTTCACTTGAAGTGAACTTGTAAAATTCAGATTTTTATGTATTTTATTATCATAATAAAAGAAGTAGGGGGAAACAGAAGGTGCCCTCCCCCCCCCCCCCCCCAACTTTGTCATAAAGTGCCATTCTTGCAACAGAAAAGTGCCCTTTCCCTTTTGAAGCTCTACTCCCCAAACAAAATACCTTTTTGAAGCTGTGTCCCTCCAATATCAACATGCTTCCTAATGGCCTACTCAATTCTTTTATTCTGTCTAATGTCAGAATATTTTACGTGTCAAAGCAATGGGTTAACAAGTGATTAACCCATTCCTGCCTGAGCTGGCCAAAAACTAGTACTCCTCTATTGTTTTACTCTGTTTAAATTCAAACCATTTTACTTGTCAAAGGGAGAAACCCCAGACATCCTATTCTGGGATATGTTGTGTTACTGGTAAAAGCTTCTGTCAAAATTAAAAATGCTTACCATTTCACACAACTTAAACATCAAGCTATTCCTTACTCAATTTAGCATTTTGTTTTTAAAAACAAAGTAATTCTATAGACCACATACTGTTAGGAGGTAACCAAAACATTAACAAATCCATCTGCATTCCTTAGCCTTTGGCTAATCAGCTTAAATAGCTAAACTGTTCTCTATTTTTGTAACAGTTTAGCATATATTTAAGCTGATTCATCATTGTAAATATTCACTCTGAAGATGTTACTGATTAGGTAACAAAACATTAGTATTAAATATTTTATGTATGTTCATTATGCCCAGACTAGAAAGTTTGTAAAATGCACAGTGGGAATCAAATTTCAGCCACCATTTTGTGCAGGCATCTCATGAAAATTGCACAGGCTCGCACAGGAAAATAAGTCGTTTCCAGGGTGGCCACGAATAAAATGGTGGCTGCAATAAAATTTTCATGCAGTTTTCACCAAATCTGCATTAAAAGTCCACGATCACAGGCAATTTTTCAAAAAATTGTACAGCCATGGTAAATTTTACAAAAATTACGCAGCCGTGGGAAATTGTCGTAAAAAAAAACACGCAACGGATATATCCGTTGAGCGATACAAACTTTCCAGTCTGGCCTTTTAATATGCCTTTACTCAAAGCTATTTGCTGGGCTATCATATTTCTATTAACAAGACTTCAAACTTTTCATATTTTTTTTTAAATGAATTTTTGTAGGATTGATCATGTATATTTTGTTCTCAAGAACTTTCAGTTCTTTAATACTTACAGCTTCTGCTGCCACATCCTTGTTGGACAAAAATAATGGAATTGCAATTGTCTATATTAAAAAAAGATATGTCAATGTTGACCAAAACTCAAGCACGTGTGGTGTGTGAAATATTTCCTAAATGTTTTTCAGGTAAAATTAGCCGCTTATTGGACAACTCATAACAAAATTACTAACACCATCGATTTCTTACTTGAACAGGCGTCATAAAGTTGAACCCCATTGCCTCCAAGACGTCTAAAGTGGACTTATTCAATGGAGGATCCAAACTCGACCAAGAATCCGCCATGTTTTATTTTTTCGGGGGCATGGGGGGTCCCTTGGGGGTCGGTAAGGGATCATTTTTCTCGTAACACAGCGCCGAGTAAAGAGCCTGGGCACGAGGGCATATTTGGCTCTTGGAACGAGATGGCCTGGTACCCTGGCCCAATTTCAAAAGAAATATGGGCCAGGTAACCACTAATCTCATTTTCGCGTCATCAGGGCTAAATCCACTTATGACGATTGCAATTTCACTCATAGCCACTAAAAACGCGCGAAATTTCAACCAATAGGAAAGCAGAAGTCTTCAGTGGTTACCTGGCCCATATTCTTTGATTGGGCCAGGGTACTAGGCTAGGAACGAGATAGCTGTGTGGTACACTTATAGAGATCAGTGGTGTGGTAGGATTTGTCTCCCAAAGCCACACCCCCTAAAGACAGTCTGTTTACAGGCTAGATTTCGTCTTTTACCTGAGACAACCTGCTTTTTATAAGATTTTTTTTTAAATACTTTGTTTATTTGTGAACCAAGATCTTTGGTTTTGGCTATAAAACGGATACACGAAAAGTAGATTTCAAGATGGCCGACATAACTGATCTCGATAGCATTACTTAATAGAAACTAGCGTATCTCTGATCTTTGATCACTCGTTACGTCGCGTTGTCCTTATAAACGACTCTATTATATTTTATCTTGAGCGGCTATGCCAGACAATTTTATTTTTATTTACGCCACATTATTTTTAAAGCTTCCAAACCATGTATATATGTTCTATTAACTATATTTATACCAGTATAGAACATTTTATAAAATTCTTAAAATAGAAAAAGATCAAAATATCAAAATATATTAATTTGTAAAAGAAACGATTTTTTTTTCAAAATGGCGAAATTTGCAAATGCATCCGCCATCTTTATGTACTTCTCATGTATACGTTTTTATAGTCATCATGCCATATTCCCGTTTTCTTGTCACGTGACGGAAAGCAGTTACGCCCCAGCAGTTGACTTGCTTTGCAAAGCCGTTGATCTTTGGAAAGATTTTTACGGCGATTTTTATCCCTTTTCAATCCAAGTCATCTCGGCCCAATCGACATGGCCGAAAAGGACGAAGATGTTTTTATGGCCAAATTGGCCGAACAAGCTGAAAGATACGACGGTAAATGTTGACTTAACGCTGTTTTTCTCCCCGACAAATCTGCCCCTCTCGTTTCTTGATGTCATTCACAGTGTCATTCACAGTTGCTAGGCTAGTTTGTTTCGTTTATATATCACTTATAAGTTGGGCTATTTATGTCTGGGAGTACCGAGGATAAAGGATTTAGCCAACAACGTATATGTTTTTTGATTTTATTATAAACCTAGTCGATTTCTTCTCCGAGATAGCTCGGTGAGCTTCTTAATATACATATACAACAGTGTCAAATGTCGGCGTCCTTCGCGTAGGCAACTTTATAACTCGAGCGTCACCCTCTCATCGCGCTTGTTTTCTTTTAGAAATGGTGCAGTATATGAAAAAGGTCGCCAACACTGGCGTCGACCTAAATACGGAAGAGAGAAATCTGTTGTCAGTGGCTTATAAGAATGTCATTGGCACTCGAAGAGCGTCGTGGCGAATTATCAGCACCATTGAGCAGAAGGAGGAAGAGAGTAGTCAGTCGAACGACGAAAGACTTGAAGTTATAAAACAATGCCGAACGAAAATCGAAACGGAATTGTTGAAAATTTGTAACGACATTCTGGATCTTTTGGAGAACAGATTGATTCCCGGAACAGATCCCACCAACTTTGAATCAAAAGTTTTCTACCAAAAAATGTACGTTTGTTGTCAATTTTGAATATGCTTCTATATAATTTAAAATTTTCACGCTTTTCTTTATAGTGTATAGGAGCGGAAAAACCGTTTCTGTCCAATGGTAACCGAGGGTTTTGCTTTCTTTCTTTGGCAAAGCAAGGCTCGTTGGATTATTAAATTCACAAAGAAATCATAAAAGCAATCTTGGGTGGGTTCAAGAAATCTGCTGCACTATATAAGTATATACCCCCCCCCCCCCCCCCGTTGGGTTCACAACCTTTCTGTAACTGAAGTCATTTCATCGAAATATTAGGCTATATAATAATTGAAAAGAATTTTAAAATATCAGCTATAGAAATAAAGAAAAAAAATCATTCCTGGCATATAATGTTGCACCTGCCCGTTTATAAATATGCAACAATGTGGAGGTGGGTGATACATTACACCAGACTGGAATCTTTGTAGTGTGTTGAAAAGATCTTCCCTGCACCAATGATTTCTCACAAAGTCATCTATATCCGCGCAAAAACTATAAACTGTGTGTCATTGGCAGTCCGAACTTACTGGGGTTTTCAGTTGAGCTTGGAGTTGAAAAGTTTGATCGTTTCACAATTTGACACATTCCCATGGGAAACTTGAATGTTCACACATTTTGACCAATAGAAATTAAGGCGTTGCCAAATTCTCACATGACAATGTTTTGATTTTCCATTGGCAACTTGTGTGTTTCAATGATCAAACATCTCCAAGCTCCACTGAAAATCACAGTATATTTTTTGGAGTTTTGAGCTTAACACATTAAGACTGTTGGACACAGAGGACAGGTGAAACACCATCCAGCAATAGTGGGAATCTGTGTAAAAATCAGAGATTGTGTCTTCTTTAAATGTGTATCTGCATCCAAAGACATAGATTTTTTCTTACCCACACTATTTGCAAAGATTCCAGTGTGGACATACCATGTGAGTCATAGCCCCTTTCCGACCTATGCAGGCAGCCTTCGAGGGAAAGTGGGCTCTGACAACAAACTCGATATTTCTTTTTGAGCATGTGTGAACGGTTGCCAAGATACTATTTTGGGCCCAAGGCTCTAATGCGTTACTTGCTATTTTCCTGTTTACATATGGTCAACTAGAACTTGTTTGACCAGTTTAAAACCTGATTGACTCACCCTTTTGAGATTGAGTTCGTTGGCAGAGCCCACTTACCCCCGAAAGCCTGCGTATATTGGAAAGGGGCTTTGATTTGCAGGGTAGTTTGGACCCCATAGATACCATTTTTGTGGCCACAGCTGAAGTCATTGTTGTCATCACACCATTCACCGTCATCTTTCCAGGCTTCGCATTAGAGATGAAAAGTTGATTTTCCAAAACTATTGTGAATTTTGAGGTGCAATTTGTTCATTTTGAATGGTGGGACAACTACAGTGTGTGGGTAATCACCCAGAAAATATGGTTAATAGGTTCCTAGCTAGTCCCGGGATAACCCACCAAAATTTTGGTTGTACTGAATATATGCTATGTTTTGGTTTATTCGTTATCAGTTCATTTCTGTTGTGTTTAGGAAGGGTGACTATAAGCGTTACATTGCAGAGTTCTCAAGTGGACACGATAGAAAAACTTATGCAGAAGCATCTCTTACGGCGTACAAAGAAGCAAGTGATCTTGCTACTACCGAGCTCCAACCAACTAATCCAATCCGGCTTGGCTTGGCTCTTAACTTTTCAGTGTTTTATTATGAGATCTTAAATTCACCAGAGCGTGCCTGCAGGTTGGCCAAGGGAGCCTTTGATGATGCTATAGCTGAGTTAGACACCCTGGAGGAAGACTCGTACAAAGATAGTACCTTAATAATGCAGCTACTTAGAGATAATTTAACATTATGGACAAGTGACGTTGATCCTGGTAAGTAGGATGGTACACACAGGGTTTGAATTAACATTTGAAAAGTGCATCGCGAAAATATTTTGTCGAAAAAGTAGGTTGGAACTAATCCCCCCAGTTTCGGCTTTCGCAGAAGTGGCATTGGAGTTCTGGATTAGACTAGAATTTGAAACGCCATGCAAAAAAAAAACGCATTTATTTAAGCTTGTTTCAAATTTCAAACTCATCAGTGTGTAATTCGAACCTTTCCAAGCATTTTACTCATATTAAATGTGACGTTTGAAACTGCAGGCGAAACAACTGTGTCTGAAATGACATGTGTTTGTTTTATTTTTGCGCTCAAAATCTCACTGAATTATGAAGGATAAATTTACAGTAGCAGTGTTTCAGTTTCACGACGTTTTTATTGTTATGATCACACTTGCTTAGTATGATCTAAGTTTACTATAAGTCATGTTAAAAATACTTGCCAGTTGTACCAGCAATATTGTCTTTCTTCGAAAATAGTATGTGTTGTTCTTTGACTAGCTTTGAATTTGTACAATATGATGATGAAATAATTATTTTAAATGCAATTGGGAATTAAAGAATACAGTACTTGTTTCCATCATTCAAACTGACAGCTCGTATGTATATATATTGTATCTGCTATAGCAATATAGGCGATAGAAAAATCAGTTAAGCCTGACAAATATATGAAGCAGTTTATTATGACCTATATTTGCTTCTTTGTAGTAATAATTAGTGTAATACATTGTGTTCTGGATAATAATTATATTAATGCTCTAGACCAGTTAATTCTACAACTTCAAACCACCATTTTCATTTCACTCATCAACAATCAAACAAAAAAGTTTGGTGTGGAATACAGAGGACTTACACTGTTGTGTATTAATTTTTCTACTTCTTTCTGTTCCAGGCACAAGCAAAAAAGAAAATGAATTACAAGATGTAGAAGATAAAGACGTAGTAGAGGACTAGAATTAGAATCCATTTCAGCCATATTAACTATAAAAAATACCAATTACCAAAGGATTTTTCATATTTTAGTTTTAACTCTTTGTTCTATATTTGATCAATGTGTTTAAAGGATTTTATATTTGATGGCTTGTTCTAATAGCATTAGTCTGACAGAAATTGGAGAATGTAAAGTTTATGTTGAAAATTGTTTTTCCTTCATGAGATTTCCTCACTTGAAATGACAAACTGAATCATAAAAATAATATTTGCTTTATTGAAAGTGACATTGAAATGTATTTTGCTTGGAAATTTTGTGGCTGGAGAAATCTTTTAATGCCCGAAATATATATTTGAATATACTGCACATGTAGCTGTCCTGTATGGTGCTACACTGCTACTACAACATGTAAATAATAAACATGGTGTCACTATGTGTTGTCCACTCATTTCTGGTCAGTTGCGTAGCCCGGGGGGGACAAGAACCTGTCTTCCAGGGGGCATCCTCCACCAGAAAATTTAGGATTTCTGGGGTCTCTGAAACCAGCATATATCCTCAGGATTATCCTGAATTGTGAAATGGTCTAAGATTCAGGATAATCCTGAATATTGAAGAAATTAAATCCCAACCTCTAAACCTAACCACAACCCTAAATGGTCCTAAATCTAACTGGAGCCCTCCGAGAAGAAAGTCACCTCTACAACCATGACCACACCACCCCTACTGTTTTTTTTTTGTTATACTTTTTAGTTTAACATCCCACATGTGGGGCAGAGAAGTCACCTAGGCTTCAGGATAATCCTGAATTCTAGACCATTATTTACGCGTCCTTACGATTTTCCTCACATCCCAATAAGTTCCCCAGGGGTCCCTCCCTAGGCCCCCTCGAAGACTCTGTGGAGGAGAGCCCTCTGGGCTGTCAACCCCTTTCTCCCAAAAACGAACGCCTTCTGCACTGTTTACCTATTAATGCTACCCGTGGTGTAACCAGTTCTCCTCCAACGTTGCGCAGTTTCAGCGGGGGGGGGGGGGGGGGGGGGGAGAAGTATACCCTGGGTGCCAGATGTTCTTCAACGCTTACTTTGTGTTTCGCGCACGAATTTGTTATTCTTTGACCCTGACCCTGATAACACCCTGATCCCAACCCCAATCCTTACCCTAATCCTAACCCAACCCTAACCCATATTCGTGCGCTAAACACAAAGTAATAACCAGCGTAGGGGAAATGAAATTACAGCTGTAAAATGTCCAGTCATTGCAAACGATGTTATTGTATTATTGATTGTTTTAGAAGTTATATTTTATTTCACATTATTTTTCAGATTAAAATAACGCATAGTACACGGACTCGCCGTGTCTGTACAGACAAAGACTAATAAATCTACCATTAGTTCAACTGCTATGAAAACTTCAATGCCAAGGGCCATTTGTGAGGGCTTGAGCCAAGATGGCGGCCAAAAACAAAATGGTGGCCATCTTGACCCAACCTCTCACAAATGGCCATGAGAACGATGAGGTTGAGGAGGACTCTTTCAGATCTTCTTCGAAGATGTCGCCAAGTGAAGTATGCAATTTAATTCCCTAACCCCCACATGGGGGAGAGGGTTCCTTCCATTCTCTCAAACCGCGATTCAACCCACTTGTGGTACCAAATCAAATCATCCCACTGGTAGATTACTTATTTCTGTGGCACAGACATCAACACACGGGACAGTCAAACTATACACACGTCTAGGCAGAATCAGACGGACGGGTGGGCAGTAACGCTCAAGCTATTGAACTGCTCTCTGAGTTTCTCACGTAATTTCTGTCTCTGGTTAAACAACTGTTGATTCGCTTTAAATTGCTGGATTTCTTCCTTCGATATCTTGACATCCGTTTCGGGTAAGGCGTCACCCTGAGTAATAAAAAAAACAACCATAAAAAACTGTTTGGTTTTGTGCAGAAAATAATTTGAATCGTTATATTTATATCCGAGCCTCAGTAGCTCAATGGTTGGACGCTCTAAGCAGTCCTTAATTGCAATTATTAAGTTTACAGGACTGTATGTCAGTGACGAAAGAAAATTTCTTCCTAAAGGAAGGAAGGAAGGGAGGAAGAAAGGAAGGAAGGAAGGAAGGAAGGAAGGAAGGGAAGGACGGGATGGAGGAACGAAGCAAGGAAGGAAGAAATGAAGGAAGTACGGAGAAAGGAAGGATGGACGGAAGGAAGGAAGGCAAGAAGAAAGGAAGGAAGGGAAGAAAGGAAGGGAATGGAAGGAAGGAAGGACGGATGAGAGAATGGATGGATAGATAGAATGGATGGATGGGTGAAATGGACGCCGCCACAACCACAACAGAAGTAAAACAAATTAACGACAAGTACCTACACTAGATTACATAAGTCAAAAGAAGCGTTCTACCAACCTGACACGGCTCATCAGATATCCAGCCCATAGAGAGAAGTAGTTGCTTTTCCTCATCATCTACTGGCAGGTCGTCGTGTTTCTCATCACCACCATCAAGACACACCGTGCCTCGGACCTCGCTACAAAAGCCGTTCCGTCCACGTGACTTTTTATGAACACACGCAGTAGATGTTCCACACGTGTCAATCACGTGTTTCCGCCATTTCCCGCCATCTTCGACTTCATCGTGATGCGGCCCCGAACACTCGTGGCATTCGCCATTCGACAGCACGTCGCCCTGGGAACTACAATGTTCGTTTTTCAGCGACAGTTCAACATCAAAACACTTGGTGTCCTCGTCACACCGCGTCTCGGCTGTTTCACAGCTTGGACCTATATCCGTCGCTTCGACGTCATTTTTATGCTCACATGACAATCCCTCCTCGCTTTCCTTCAAATCTTTGACTGTTCCTACAAGAGCGTTTTTTGTATCGGCAATATTTGAAAGCTCGCCGTATTTGCATTTTTCTTTTCTGCGAGCTCGCCTCTTTTGGCGTTTCTGCTCACGACGTACCTCCTTTACTTTCTCCTCTTCAAAAATTTCTTCGACCACTTGTTCGAGTCTAGACACTCCTTGTTTTTCCTCCACGGATACCTAAATACATTCAAAACGAAATATTTACCTCCACCACGAGGTCATGTTTTCACCCCTGTCTGTCTGTCTGCCTGCCTGCCTGCCTGCCTGCCTGTCTGTCTGTCTGTCTGTCTGTCTGTCTGTTTGTCTGTCTGTCTGTCTGTCTGTCTGTCTGTCTGTCTGTCTGTCTGTCTGTCTGTCTGTCTGTCTGTCTGTCTGTCTGTCTGTCTGTCTGTCTGTCTGTCTGTCTGTCTGTCTGTCTGTCTGTCTGTCTGTCTGTCTGTCTGTCTGTCTGTCTGTCTGTCTGTCTGTCTGTCTGTCTGTCTGTCTGTCTGTCTGTCTGTCTGTCTGTCTGTCTGTCTGTCTGTCCCAGGATATCTCACAAAATACTGCACAGATTTCCATGACAGTTTGTGGAAAGATTGATCATAGACCAACGCCCAACCGTTTCAAATTTGGTTGAATTTCGTCGAAATTTGGATGGGGATTTAATCCCGCTTGGTTAGTGGTGTGGGTCGTTCGCTTTTTAAACATCTCTAATAGTAACCTGATGGCGGAGGTATATGTAGTCTCTGAGTGCCTCTCTTGTTTTGCTCTTGTTTTCCTTATTTCGTAGACAGGCGACATTTATGGACTACTACTAAATGACTGATTGATAGAGTAAGGCTCATTAACCTAGTGTAAGGTCTGTACGAAAAAGTATTTTCCTGAGGTGTTCCTACAGACCAGGCGACGAAAAAGCGAGGTTTGTGCGAAAATACGAAGGTACTAGTACCAGTCTTTATTTCGACGTGGTTGTCGTTCACACGAGTTCAGCAAAAGGAGCAAAAACTCAAAGTTACATGTAGACAGTTCATTAAAGTGGAGCCGAGGGACTGGTTTCAAGGTTTCAATTATTTCGTCGGTTTTCGATCGAACTTTTCCGACTTTAAACGGAAAATAGAATAACCTGGAAACGTATAGTTGCCCTTTAAAGACTATAGAAAGTACCTCAAAACTCCTCCTCAGTGTGTTAATTCCAAGGTAAAATAACATTTGCCAGGTTTGTTCTTCAGTTCGTAATTTCTGCCAAAGATGGTGAAGTTGTTCCCACATAAATACAGCAAGACACGTAAGAACCTAAACACGACAAAATAATTGCTCGGTCATTTTAACAAAAAAACAAAAACACAGCAGAACAAACTACAGACCTTTCGATAACTAATTGAGCTGGTTGTATAATAATATTGAGAAGCAGCATATATACCTCTTCCTGTGCAGTGTCCATGGATTTGGCGTGTCTTTCCCGTCGCCTATAAGTTTACAAGACTGTATGTCAATGACTTTTTTATGACGAAAAAAAATTTCCCTCTAAAGGAAGGAAGAAAAGGGAGAGAGAAGGAAGGGAAAAAAGAAAAGGAAGGAAGGAAAGAACGAAGGAAGGAAGGAAGGGAGGGAAGAAAGAAGGAAAGAAAGAAGGAAGGAAGGAAGGAAGGAAGGAAGGAAGGAAGGAAGGAAGGAAGGAAGGAAGGAAGGAAGGAAGGAAGGAAGGAAGGAAGGAAGGAAGGAAGGAAGGAAGGAAGGAAGGAAGGAAGGAAGGAAGGAAGGAAGGAAGGAAGGAAGGGAAGGAAGGAATGAAGGATGGACAGACGGATAGATGAATGGATAAAACGAAGAAAAAGAAGGGAAGGAAGAGATTGTTGTCTCGTTACTTACATCCCGGATAATTCATGTTCAGCTTTTTCTAAAAGTACAGTCAAAAACTCCACATCGCCTTGCACATGGACATGTTTGTGAAGAGGGCATGGCTTCAATCCACTGTACAAACTCGCACAATATCTAAACCAAATACCGGTGTACACAATTAACCCCATAAACATATACAAAACGTGTAGTAAAGTGTCCACACTCCTGGGATTACAACAAGATAATAAACGAGATCAGCATTTAGTTAGCGCGCTGCCTCTCACCAACAAGTTAAGCCCGGTTAGACGGGGTTAGGACTTGGATGGGTGACCGCTTGGGAATGACCCCGTTGTCGAACTTGAAACTCGTGTGAGTAGAGCTGTAGTTAATCTCTCCTGTGCTTCGAGGATTTTTCGCCGGGTTATCCGGTCTTCCTCCCTCCGTAAAATCAACACCTAACATCTTAGCTGTGATCCGTGGTCTGAACTGTGTTGTATGGCGGCTGCCTGGAGCGCCTTTGATATGCCTCGACGTAATTCTATTCGACGAATCGATATGCGTCCTTCGTAATTCAGCCGCTGGCTGCGAGTAAGGATCAGCCCCCATTCCTTGGATATTTCATTATAATATCTATGCTATATATTATTTACATAGAACCTTACCCTTTCACTTTGTCCGACTCAATTTCTCCCGTCAGAATACCAAAAGCTTTTAAAACTTTACGTTTGCATTCTGTACAAAACCTAAAGAAAAACAAGATAAAATATCAGCCACAATTTATAACATTAAATAATCACAAAAATCACTCGTAATGGTAATACTGATACTCCCCAATCCCCATAAAGCAGAAGTTTCTCAACTTAGGCTCCTACGTTCTCTGTTTCGGCAGTATATCTAACCTTATTATATGTCGATTGTTGTTTCAACACTGCCTACGCAGCACGCTACTTTCGTTTCTCAACTATGTACTGTACACACCTGTTTTTCCTTAGATGGTTTTCTAAAGCATTCAAAAGTGTGTCAGACCTAATTGTTAAGATCTAAAACAAAATTGAAATGATGTTAGTGTTTAACATAAATATAAATATATAATTTAACAAAATATATAGATTGCTAATGTTGTTGCTGTATATTTAGGAAAAGGTTGAGGATTATGCTTGTAACTTGTGTAAAAGTTGTTTATCTTTGTAGATTAGTGTAGTGTAGTGTAGTGTAGTTTGCGAAAGACTGGTGGTGGTGATTATAGTGATGGTGGTGGTGATGGTAATGGTGGTGATTTGTATTTTGTAATGGTGATGACAGTGGTTGTTGTGATTGAGGTGGTGATGATAGTGTCAGTGATAGTGGTAGTAACAGTAGTGGTGGTAGTGATACTGGTGGTGATGGTACTGTAGTAGTGACAGTAGTGGTGGTGATGGTAGTACCTAGTAGTGGTAATGGTGGTGATAGTAATAATGGTTGTGGTGGAAATAGTGGTACTGTTAGTGGTGGTAGTAGTCATAGCAACAGTAGTAGTGGTGGTAATGGTAATGGTGGTGATGGTAGTAGTGATAGTGGTGGAAGTGATAGTGTTGATGGCAGTAATGATAGTGGTGGTGATAGTGGTAATGGTAGTGATGTTGATAATGGTGGAGATGGTGATAGTGATAATGGTGTATTACAACTCAATGTAATCACCTCATCTCGACATTTTTGTGACAGTGCTTCCCAGACATCCACCCAGCACCTAAATCAAAGATAAGACAACCACAAGACAGCTTATAAACAACAGACTTGCTCTATTCATGCTTCCATGACATGGCTCTTCAGCAGAAATGCAGAAATTTTTACAAGTTCTGTTTTTTCTTTAATTACAGTTTAAACTCACCATTTTCAGACAATCCTGCTGGCCAAAAGTGTTGGACCACATTGCTGGTTTGGATGATTTGCCAGTGCTGTGAGTAACTTTGTTACAAGTAACTAGTTACAGTAATTACCTAGTTACATTTTTAAGTAACTGTAACTGAAACTAGTTACTTTTTGAAGAAGTACCGGTAACTATAACTAGTTACTTTTTTGAAGAACTGTAACTAGTTACAATATTTGGTTTAAAAATGTGACTATAGTTACTGATCTTCAGTTGAGGATGTCATTCTTTCTTGATCAAAAATGGTTTTGATATAATAATAAAGATACATTATATACAATTTGACTATTTCTGCTTAGTGACAACTATATTTAGCTGTAAAAACATAATTATGGTACTGGTGGCATCTAAAAACCAGAAATTTCTTTGTTGATTCTAGTAACATGGACAAAGGAATGTAACTTTGTAACTAGTTACAAAATATTTGGAGTTACTTTGTACTGTAACAGTAACTAGTTACTTTCTTTTCATTGTAACTTTTATCGGTAACTAGTTACTTTTCTAATGATGTAACTGTAACTGAAACTAGTTACAAAAATTATGTAACTTTTACAGCACTGTGATTTGCACTCGCGGTAATGTTCCAACAATGTTTGGCTAGGATTGAAAAAAACAGAGGTGCTGAGACTGGTGAATTTTTGAGGAAAACTTACCCAATGGGTGTTCGAGATTTATGAGTTTCTAGTGAATGTAAAAGACATCTCCTAAAAGGCAAAATCAAGTGTCAGTTGTAATCTCTGCTTAGTACAAAGAGAGAAAAAAATCAAGATTTAAAGTAAAGGACAATACCTGTTTCTTCGACATTTTGGAATACTTTCAAGAATTTCATTTAACTTTGATCTAGAAATAAAATATAATAAAATTGCTCAGTGGGGGGTTGAGAAGCTCAGTGGGGGGTTGACAAGCTATCATGCGAGTTTTCATAGACTGAATTACAGGTTGTATAATTATTCAGACTGTACACAGGCTAATATTATATTTGTACACTTACCCACGACAGTAGAGAAATGTGTGTAATAGCCGGGGGTCTTTTAAAAATGAAGGGTCTATAGTCAGTACTAAAATAAAAAAAATAAAGAAAAAATATAATTTTTTAATTTATTTAATTTTAAAATTTTACAAGATTTACATTCACCACCAATGTAACAATGTTCCTATTTTTAATTAATTTTATTAGTAAAGTTCTAATTACTAATTAAATTACAATTAGAATAACTTGTACCTCCTGACTGCATTATCACCAGAGGTTCCAAGGCAGGCTGGTTTGTTCTCATTATGTGATTGTACAACTTTTCAACACTACAGAATTCATATAAAATTGATGAATTTACAACAAAGAAAATCAAGAAACTATGACTAATGGTTGAGATGGACAAAAATGGCCATTCTCACACTGGGTTGCCAATAATTATGTTGATCTGCCACCACAAAAGCAGTGCAGTGCCTTTATTGCAAAATTTACAGTCAATCTGAATCATATAACAAAACCAAGCTTTACTCTACTATTTACATGCATGCAGTGCCAACCTGGGAGGGTGGGTGGGCACAATGGTGGCAAAGAACAAAAAGATGCCAAACAATTAACACGTGATGTTAAATACTAATTCGCCCTAGGCTCCCAGTGTGAGAAACACGATTCTCACTTCTTTCGTAAACTCAGCCAGTGAGAAACTCCAATTCTATTAAATTACAAAACTTATAACTTTGGGAATTGACAGTACATGCACTCATGTGTAATTTTATACATTGTCCGATAACAAGTTTAATTTGAAATTAAAATCTCCCACATACCTCTGTCGACATCCAACGCAAGGTACAGTTTGTGATAAAAAGGACATGACTTCATTGTGTGTCACCATAAATGACACAGCCAGTTCATCAACATTTAGATTCTGGTATCTCTGCAAATAGCAAGAAAAATCATACATTGGTGTAATTTATACTGTACATACTCTACGTAAAAAAAATAATCATAAATTGCTGTAATTTATAGTACTCTAGATACGTAATGGAAAACCACGCCACTAAAAGGGGTTACTAGCTCAGAAGGACCCTCCAAGTCATTCCACAGCTTTTGCAAAGTATGTTGTCAAATACGTTTTTCCAAAAAGCTAAGTGGTATTTACAGTCAAACCAGATGTTATTCTCTTGCATGCTACTTTTCAATATATCGCACCGCAACATTACAATGTTGATTGTCAATTTGGCTTGAACAACTTGCAAACATCTAGTGAATATTCCTCAGTAGAGTCCCTTATAGTCCGTTTCAGCTTGCTTTTGAAATCCGATACGTATAATTGAAATGAACATTCCGAACTTACGTTGCAATGTTCCGAACTACGTTGCGAGGTAGATACAAATGTAAGTCGGCAATTTGTTTCTGCTTAACCAAGTACTGGGTATCTATTATTATATTCTATACAACAAATAATCTTCTTCTCTGTGATTTTACCAATTAGGAATTTAATTCAAAGCTTATTAAATTCAAACTTCACGACAAACTTCACAACAAACTTCGTGAACTTCCGTACCAAGTTCCCAACCTTCCAACGAATATCGACAAACGAATTTCAAAAGCAAGCTGAAACTGACTATAAAGGTTTGTCTTTCTTTTGAGTAAATATACAAAAATTTATTTCTGAAATTCAACCTTTCTTATACTTAAACTACCATTTGCATGGCTGAAAATACTATCTACCCACCAACAGTAATATTTTAAACAGAAATTTAATTTAAACTTTCATATGTGCACTTGGAAAGTCCAGGAACATTAGTTGTTTTTGAACAACTTTATATTATACTGTACAGCACTTACTTTCATGAAACCATCAAAACCTTCTGAATTACAGTGTTTGTCAGCAGTCAGAAAACTTTTAGGGATTTCCATGATTAACTGTACATAAAATAGAAAGAAAAGAACATTCTAATAATCTTTACAACTTTGGGTCTACTGTTTCCCACACACTGCTGAGGATGCCGCACACGCAAGCGGGCCTGAAAAATTAGTAGACCAACAAAATTATATTTACAGATTGGCCCTGCAGCCAAAGGGTGGGTGGGTGGGAACACACTGACGTCAGGCTATTGCAAGGCAACAACAAAAAGTGACCGTTAAAGGAACCCACCCTTGACCCAGTCCCTCAGCAGCATGTCAGAAACACATTTTCTGCCTCTTTTGTCTCTTAGCTGGCAGAAAATAACACATCTTTACACAAGTTTAAGTAAAAATTCAAAGAACATATACAGTACATGATGTACTTTTCTCTTTCACAAGTAAAACCGTCTGGTTTTAGATTAATAAAAATTAAAATAAATTAGGAATAGGTTAAAATACACGTTATTAAATTAAATTAATAAAAACAAGATGCTCTCCTAACTGGCTTAATTTATTGAATCAATTGAAACATACACCTCTAACAGTTAGCCATCCATAAAATTGCTTTCTTCATATAAAAAAACCCCCCACTAAATCAAGATTTATGTGAAATAAATTATTAACTTGGCTTGATAAATATAATAATAAATTTTCTTTTTAAATGAAGCAATTTTTTTAGAATTCTCTGACTCATACCCAGTCGTCTCTGGAAATTTGAGGTTTGTGGTGCCTGGTGGGAATGTGCGCATTTGATCATTCCCATAATGCACAATCGGAAATCACACAGAAAATCAGCCACTTTCATGGGGCAGTTCGCAGTCCATGTGCGTGCTGGCTCAAGTGAGTTGTCGGCCGTGTATTGATGACGTTTACACGCAAGATATTCATTCTACGCATGCGTATCTAATACGTGTCAGCCCGTATTTCGCGAGCCTCAACAGCCACCATTTCCGATCATGCACCATCAAAGTTCACCAACCTCACTTTCCCATTGCACCTGCAAATTCCCCCAGGCCTTATTAATTTTAAGATGGGCAAGATCTTAGACGATACAAAGACAACTAGTCAGTAGACTTCTAACATTTGTGAGACATATTTGTAAATTGATCCCATCAGCTTATTGAATGATATTATAATCAATACAAATCAATAAGAATTAACAGAAACCTTCTTTATTGATTACCAATAATCAATCTATTAATAAACATTGATTATTATTAGTTGATATCGACTTGCAGTAACTATTAATTTCATTGATTGCATGTGCCAAATTATCTTGGAATGAACTTCAATTTGAAATAACTAATTAGCTAACTACGTAAAACCAAAACTACTACCACATGCATTTGCCATTTTTAAAACCTGTAAATCTTGCAAAAAGTATCACCCAAAGACTCCAAGGCTTAGTTTGATACCGCATGAAGAATATTCAAACATCAATTCACTCGTCTCAATTAGCTGACAAAGAAGGGAGACCAAAAATGGACAATTAATATTCTCTACTCACTGTTAAACCGTCTTCTATTGAGAGGGGAATTTGATGACTTTCCAAACCTTTCTCGTCCTCGTTATTTCTACACACCCTCACCAACTTCGCCATAATGGTATCAGAAATACACCAGATGAGAAATATTTAAAGTGAAAGAGTTAAAAAACGATATCCGATCACAGCAAAATCAAAACGTTCCAACTTCATGAACTTCCATATTTGCTTGACGGGGCCCGTGATCAAACACGGTCAGCGATGTCTTCGTCTAATGACGTCATCGCATTTTGCACCTGTGTTTTTTGCAATAGGCGCGCGAGTTTCAGAGTGTCGCGCATTATTTTTCAAAAAAACTGGCAAGCTCCACGCAGAGTAAACATACTATTTAAAATCAACAAAGTATAGATACAGTTTCTGGATGTTTAACACTGTTATTCTGCTGTTGTTGGCTCGCTAGCAAGTCTGTTTGTCAGAGATGGTTAACGTTATAACGACTTAAAACGGCTTAAAAGATTTTTGAACGTAGCTTAAAAAGTTACTGTTCATGACCCAACGTTTCGACACTCCGAAATAGTGTCTTCATCAAGGGT
Organism: Paragorgia papillata; assembly: GCA_035771165.1. NCBI lineage: Eukaryota > Metazoa > Cnidaria > Anthozoa > Scleralcyonacea > Coralliidae > Paragorgia > Paragorgia papillata. The sequence continues at coordinate 687,946 of JAWNZC010000002.1, read as the reverse complement.
GATCGTTGTGAAAACAGGTCTCATATTTATACTCTCATAGAACCATTGATGATGTTATCTATCAACGAGATGTAAATAGTTTGTGGGGAGCCCGCCAAAAGCCCGCCAATTTCTTTGCAAAATGATGCTCGCGCAATACCCTGAAATTCGCACACTTTTTTTGCTTCAAAACACGTCAACGGCCAAAGCATAGCTAGAATCCCTCGACCAAGGATAATGGGAATTCTTAATAATTATATAATATTCTATTATATAATACTGTATGTAATAACTATAATAAGCTGCATAGAGTTGCCTGTGGAGTAGGCTAAAGGTTTTTGTCCCATTTGAGGCAGCAATTCACTTGAGATATAGCTAGTAACTTCTATCTTTTAAATAATGACCATTTAAATGACGTCATACGTTGCGCGGTGGCCGCAATCTCGTACCCAGACCCGCGCGTTCCCATACGTGGCCGCTTGCGTTCTTTTATTCGACAAAATCGCCACTAATGTACTAAATGACGCCAAAGCATGGAATCTCTCGAGCAAGGATATGCCGACGGCAGTTTTGCTACTGCTGTTGATGAAGATCTTCACTGTCCAATATGTCTGAACGTCCTCAAAGATCCGCTACAATGCCAAATGAACGAACATCACTTTTGTACTCCTTGCATCACAAGGCATTTGGGCAATTTCCAAACCTGTCCTTCCTGCATGGAAGAACTCTCGGTGAAGACGCTGAGAAAGCCTGCGAGATACCTCACCAAGCACTTGTCGAAACTCGACATCCGTTGTGAGAATGAAAACCGAGGATGCCCCGAGTTTGTGAAGCTGGAAGATTTGAACAGTCATCTCAGAATCTGTGGTTTCGCTCCCGTGACTTGCTCAAACAATGGCTGTAGCCAGGTGATCAACAAACAAGATATGATCCGACATGAGAATGAGATTTGCGAGTTAAGAAAGATAAAGTGCCATGAGTGTGCTGAGGTGAGAATAGAAATGGGCCAGATGAGAAGAGAGATGGGCGAGATGAGAGAAGAGATAGTAGGCCAACTGAATATGTCTTTTGCAGAATTAAAAGACCAAATGAGCAAGATAATCAATGTAGTTGAAATTATGAAAGAAGGAGTTATGAATCCAAGTCTCCATGCCCCTTTTCCAGTTGAAGGCAAAGAAGACATCATCATGGTTGGAGGGTATAATGGTGTTGATCGACTTGTGTCTGCTGAGATGTTTGTGTGGTCCAAGAACAAGTGGTTGCCTCTAAACGATGCAAATGAGCCTCGCTCAGGTTCATCATCAGCATTGTACAAAAACCAGCTGCTTGTTGTAGGAGGACGGACTGGTGAACACAGTCTCATTGATAGCATCGAGGCATTGTGTATTGATAAGCAACCAGCCCAGTGGTTTTATTATCCAGCCAAGCTACCATACCCATGCAGTGGTCACAGTTGTATTGTTTACCAAGATCGTCTTATAGTTGTTGGTGGACTGAAGGCAAATAATGGTGAGGTCTCTGATGGCATTTATGAGGTACGTCTCACTCCACCTTACACTTCCGAGCTTTTGTCATTGATGCCACAACCAAGGAACCATCATGGAACTGTGTGTTTTGGTGATGAGATTGTAATCATTGGAGGATTGGCTGGCCATGAATGTGATCACATAAAGAGTGTGTTGTTGTTTAATATCAAAACCAACAAATGTAAAGTAATTACCCCACTGCCTTATGCCATCAGTTCTATGGCCACAGTAAAGTGGGGGGACAATGTTATATTATTAGGAGGGCAGAATGACAATGGTGAAGCATTAAATACTGTAATGATGTATAATATTAAAACAGGAGAAACCCGCATGTTACCAGCCATGATACATGAGAGATCAAACTGTACAGCTGTTGTGACTGGCAATATGATTATTGTAATGGGGGGATTTAACAGGAAGCAGCAAGGACACTTTTTAAATACTATAGAATATTTTACTTTTGATAGCTTTTCATGGACTGAACTTCCCTCAATGAATGAAAGAAGGTCTTCTGCTACAGCTGTAGTGAAGCCAGTGAACTTTGTATAATGTTCCACGTAAACAAAATGTGTTATTTTCATCACATCTGTTGGGACAAACTAACCATGAATGTAATTGAACTTTATATAGATATGTAAATTAATAAATAGCTGATTGTGGTAATTTTTGTATCTGCGCAGCAGATATATTGCTATCGTGTTGTGTGTATGTGTGTGTGTGTGTGTGTGTTAACTTTTTTGTGTAGCTGTAAACAATGCGCGACAAGTGAATCGGGCATGATCGGGGACAATCGAAGCTCAGAATTTTTCAGTGTCACCTATACGAGCTGTCAGTTTGAACGATGGAAACAAGTATTTTTCATCCGATCGTGTTTACAATATTTCGTTCGCCATATCACGAAGTCCTCCGAAGCGACAAAGTTTTGGATTAAAATACTACGATTTTCAGGGTTCTATTCTATACGATTTTTTCAAATTCACATATCTTGTACATAATTTAACGTTCTATCTAACTATACGAGTTTCGTTAATGGCACAAACCTACAGACGATTCAGGGATACTTTAAAATGATTGCGTTTGACCGTACGCCAAGTGATAGCAAATAATGCAATTTGATATTTGCGCTCATCTCAGTTCAAATAGATTTTTCTCCGTTGCTATTCTATACGATTTGTTCTAATTCACATACGTTGTACAGAATTTAACGCTCTATCTAACCGTGCAAGTTTCCCAAATGGCACAAACCTACAGACGATTCAGGGATTTACTTTAAATATGACCGCGTTTGACCGTACGCCAAGTAAATAGCGTAATAATGCAATTTGATATTTGCGCTCATGACAGTTCAAATAGCCTTTTCTCCGTTGCTATTCTATACCATGTTTTCTAATTCACATATCTTGTACAGAATTTAACGCTATATCTAACTGTAGAAGTTTCGTGAACGGCACAAACCTACAGACGATTCAGGGATTTACTTTAAATATGACCGCGTTTGACCGTACGCCAAGTAAATAGCGTAATAATGCAATTTGATATTTGCGCTCATGACAGTTCAAATAGCCTTTTCTCCGTTGCTATTCTATACCATGTTTTCTAATTCACATATCTTGTACAGAATTTAACGCTATATCTAACTGTAGAAGTTTCGTGAATGGCACAAACCTACAGACGATTCAGGGGTATACTTTAAACACGCGGTATCCGGTGGCTCAACTGCAATGAAGATATAACCCAATACGGCTGTTAGCCGTTAAATTCTATATTTCCGACAAAGTTTTTGACTAAAACACTATGATTTTTCAAGGTTCTATTCTATACGATTTTTTCTAATTCACATATGTGTAGAGTGTTTAACGCTCTATCTAACTGTACAAGTTTCGTGAATGGCACAAACCTACAGACGATTCAGGGATACTTTAAATATGACTGATTGCGTTTGACCCGATAATTGCCATTTGATATTTGACGCACATCTCAGTTCAAATAGATTTTTCTCCGTTGCTATTCTATTTTCTCTAATTCATATTTGTTGTCCAGAATTAACGCTCTATCTAACGGTATAAGTTTCCAAAATGGCACAAACCTACAAACGATTCAGGGGTATACTTTAGACCCGCGGTGTCCGGTTCAACAGCCGTATTGGCATATACCCGATGCAGTTAGCCGTTAAATTCTATATTTCCGACAAAGCTTTGCACTAAAACATTTCGGAGACGGGATATTCCTGATAAAACTGGTAAGTATTTTTAACGTGACTTATAGTAAACTTGTGAGTGTGATCTACCACAGTTTTTGTGAGTCAATAGTCATGATAAAAAATTATTTTGGTCAGAGAACGTGTACTTTATCTTTAATTATCTTATAAGATCATCTCGCTAAAATCTTATAAGATCAGCTACGTGTAAAAATCTTATAAGATTTTTCTTAAGATCTTACAAGATCACACAAGATCTTGACAAGATTCTCACAGTGGTGGGTTTGGCGCAGATACATGTACGCATAGCGGACCTTTTGTTTATATATACCGGTACATGTATATCAATTAATTAAATTTGTCAAAATGAAAACTGATCTCCGGTTTTGAGGTGATATAGGGGTTAGTTCAATATGTATACCGTAAAATCCCAGTTATTAGCCTTGAACTTATGCTTGTTCAAAGGCCATTTTATGTGAGAATAGAATCATGTGATTGCGAATGACAGCGATATCTCCACATAATGACGTCATCGTTTGACGTCTCACTTGAGTCAGTCAACATAAAAGATCTAGTTTAACATGCATACAGAAAGTCAGAAACACGCAACCACCAAGCCTTCTCCTCCCACATGTCAGAAAACCCACAACTCTGCCACATTACCAAAGGCAGCATTCACATACCATTTAGGTAACCTAGTAATACTCGTGACGCTGATAATTTTCGTCAAAACAAATTGGGGTAAACAGCAACTATCTTGTCAAGGACTGGAACGCTTTAGATATTGAACTAAGGAACGTTAGCTCCGTTCAAGTCTTCAAAGCAAGCTTTTATAAAATGTAATAGTCATCACGCACCTTAATTGTAATCATTGTTTTTGATATTTTTTGTTATTTGCTAAGTTCGATATTTAGAATGCGAATTTTTAGAAACTTTGCCATGTCACTGTGGATATATCCGACTCCCATAAACTGGAAAAGTAAGCCACAAAACTAATGAAGATAATAATTTTTATTATTTCTTGCTTTAAGTAATCCAAAATCGATTAGGTACGTTAGAGTTGGAGATAACATTTTGACAACGCCCATGTTGAAAATCAGGTATCTTGCAGGTTTTTATTGCAGCGTCTTCCATACAGGTAGGACAGGTTTGGAAATTCAGAAATTGCGCAAATGCCTTGTGATACAAGGAGTGCAAAAATGATGTTCGTTCATTTGGCATTGTAGCGGATCTTCGAGGACGTTCAGACAAATCGGGCAGTGAAGATCTTCATCAACAGCAGTACGAGGGATTCCAGGCTTTGGCGTCATTTAGTACTTAGCGATTTTGTCCAATAAAGAACAAGGACCGTTGCACTCTGTGCGCCAAACCGCCTGGCGTCCTCCCGTATCCCTATTACCGCTACGAGCGTGGAAGAAATTAAATTTCCTCCGAGGACCTTCAAAGACTGATAGGAGCAATACTGGATTATAGCGAGTATCAGTTGGAGATTGAGAAGGTACGAAGGAGAACGTCTGGCTCCCAGCGTAAACTGCGCATCGAACATTCTCAAATCTAGGCTTCTACAGATTGTGCTGGGCAACTTTTTGGCAACTTATTGTGTTTGGAGCAACTTTATACGAGAACAGCAACTTCAAGCAATTTCCCCCCGAAAAAGCATAATTTTCGAGAATTTCCAGTCTTTAGATAGATTAGATAGATTAGATCATTAGAGTCATTAGACAATAATTGAATTAATTTGGCCTGACTGTAAACAACTGAGCCTGCCTTCCACCATTCCAGCGGACATTCAATTTAGTTTGGTTACCTTGGCAACAATTCTTGACAGCCATTTTGCATTTGAGGTTTTAATTCGTTGAGACTATGGAAGAACAAGAAGAATCAGACGATGAGGAACTTGCACCTGGAAATGACCCTATTGCAGACTTACCCGATGGAACAAGCAACTGTTATAGGACTTAAATTTATATAGAAACTAACGAGTGTTGAAAATATAGCTTATATTTTACTTTGTGCTCTTTCTTTTTCGAGCAACTTTTTACATTACAGCAGCAACTTTTTCAATTTTTGAGGAATTTTTGGGCAACTTTCGACCATTTCTAGAGCAACATTTCAGCATTTTTGCAGCACAATCTGTAGAAGCCTACTCAAATCCCCATTAACGATTATTTATTTATTAATTTGTTTAACAAATATTTTCATAGGATGCATTTTCACAAAAAGACGTGATTTCCTTGTCAAGGAAAAACTTGTCAATTTGTGTCGTGCACACGAACAAATAAAACTTGCCAAGGAAAACTTGGTCGTCTGTGCGGGTCTCTAATATCGCAATGTCGCGCGGGAAAGAACATCCGGTTTGACTGTAAGTATATGTGCACAAACAATGCGCATGTACATCTTATATATAATTTTGGTTCAAGTGCATAGAATTTACAAATTAGAAATATTTAGTTCGACATGAAATCATAGACACCTTCCCTATAACTAAGCATTATTTCGTTCATTTACAGCATCCCTTCCGTTTGCCAAGGGGCTCTTTAGGAGAAGTGTTATTTAATGCTGAAAGAAGAAGAAAAAACAAGAAAAGAACAACTTGTTGAGAAGCTGTGAGATTTTTACGTGTAGTTTATCAGTACGTTAACCTTACTCACTAGCGAGCTTGATTGACGCAAAGCGAGATTTACGTCTCCTTCACCTATACACACGTAAAAATGCGCAAGCTGTTACATATACCTGCAAGGCTGTTCAACAGGCTGTTACCGTCATGTCATGTGTTCGCACTGGCTGTCCCATTCTGTTAACATGTCTGTAGCAGGTTGTTGTCTTGTTGACAACTTGTAACAAGGCTGATGACTCCAACAGACTGATGACAAGTTGTTCCAACAACCTGTTACCGCTCTGCATTCAAAAAGTTGTTAACAGGTTGATGCTAAGTTGCTAACAAGGTTGTAGCAGCTTCTTGAATGAACAGCATTGTTACAACTTGTTCCCAGCCTTGCTACAAGCCTGTTGCGAACACATCCTGTTGACAAGCTGTGAGATTTTTACGTGTGTCCGTTCTTTTTCTCTGGGAATCACTTGGCTCATTTTTTCGAAATCGCGACCCACCCACCGACCCAGTGCTACTCATCTGCCTCCTTATTTCAACTTAAAAATTTCATTTCAAACTTCCTCAAAAACAACTTACTTATTGTGTTTCCTATTTGTGGTTTATTCTTACTGCCTATCTGTTCAATATCTTCCATCTCTCGCAATATGGCTTGGTCAAACGCCATGGCTGCTGTTCTCGTAAATAACGAACTAACATTTTCGCCTAAAAACAAAAGAAAAACGTATTAACCCTTCCCCTACGATGGTGGCCTTTTGTATTTTACTCTGGCTAATGCAGACGATTTTACTTGTCAAGGGAAGAAGCCTAGTGGAGGACACGTTTTCCAAAAACGCAAAGGTCAAACTTAAAAGCCGTGTTTACACAGCCAAAATTTAAACACGCTAAGTTTAAGCATGAGTTTAAGTTTTAGTAAATGTATCCATGGTTTAAGCGTGCTTCCCTCAAAAACACGTACATCATGTATTCAACATGGTGGACGAGCTATAGTTTTGGTGTTGGAAGGTTCGTATTGGTAACGTACGACAAAGAACAACGGAACTGAACTACGGAAGACATCGGTACACGAGAAAGAGTAATACGGTAGCAAAAGAAAGAAACAAACAAAGGAAACAAAGAATAGCGAGATGGAAGCGTCTACAGCAGGGCAAAAAAAATGCATTTTATCGTATTAATAACAACGTATTAATAGCAAGCGTTTTTCAATCCCGTTGCGTTTACACGGTCAAGTTAAGCGCGATTAACTGACCGTGCTCAGTTTAATCCACCTCCTTGAGGTGGTGCAAACTAATCGCGATTAATTTACGCCGATCTGTTTACACGGACATTTTAAGCTCGCTTAAAGTCAGGTGTGGCTCAGATCCCGCTTAAATTTTGGCCGTGTAAACATGGCTTAAGTGATACCTGTTTTTGACGAAACGCTCCAATACTCGGCGCTTACTTCGGCAGCTATCCCTATTGCATGTTCTTCCATTTTTTCAAGATCAATGGGTTTCTATGGGGAGAAATTGAAGAAAAAACATCCAAATGAACAAAATCTCCTGGCTCCTGAATAAAGACAAATTCAATGAGCCATTCAAATTGCTGTATGTCAAAATATATTCATTGCTTACACATTTATCTTTCTTCGTACCAATAAGAAAAACATCGGGGCTATGATTAGCATTCTCAGTCATAGCTTCGTTGAGCCATCGTCTGGAAAACAAGAGCAAAGATTGAAAGCTGACAAAGACGGTAGATGATTATCCTGAAAAATTATTATACGGTAGAAAAATTATCCTGTACGTTATTAGTGTTTTCAGCTTGAGTTGGTAAAGTTTTTTTCATATGTAGAGAAAAATTCTGAGCTCCAGACGGGACTGACAAACGCACAACCTTCCGATTAATGTCAGCCGGACTCTCTCACATTGAGCCACTGGAACTCACAAGTACTTGTTGGACTACAAGTCACATTGTGTCAGTTTATTTTCAGTAAATGTTTTTTGTATGTTATTAGTGTTTTCAGCTTGAGTTGGTAAAGTTTTTTCGTATGTTTTTGCTGTAACTTACGACAGCTTGTACAGCAAAGACATAACACAAAAAAAATATGCTGCAGATATCAGATGCAACCCCTGTACTGTCATGAGTGATTATCATCAGCAGATCTGTCATCATTTAGATTTTAGTGCCATCATCAGTTAGTGTCCTGTCAGTTACAACATCATTGATCAGTTACTGTGACATCATCTGTTACAACGTCAACAGTTAGTGACATCATCTGTTACAACGTCAACAGTTAGTGACATCATCAGTCAGTGAGGTTACCCTTTAGTGACATCATCAGTTAATAACGTCATTAGTAATGTCATCCACTAATGATGTCATCATCATTTAATGATGTCATTGAACAGTTAGTGGTCAGTAATCGATTAGTGATGTCATCAGTTAGTGATGTCATTGAATGGTGACATAATCAATTAGTGATGTCATCAGTCAATGGCATCATCAGTTAGTGACATCATCAGTTAGTGACATCAAATTCAATATTTTCATGTCATATTTCAATTAACTAACCTTGCAGCATCCAAAGACTTGATATCACTCAAATCAAACACCACCAATATAACTAAAAAAAAATAGAAAAATGTGGAGACATGTTTTGTTTTTTGAACATGAGTATCCACTCATCCTCAATCAAGATTGAATAGCCTAAACTTGTAAAATGATAAAAAAATATATTGGTGACATCAAAATTGAGAAGTTTACCATGTGCTCCTCTGTAGTATGCAGACGCTATGCATTTGAACCTCTCTTGACCAGCTGTGTCCCATCTAACAAAACACAACATTAAAATGAAAGACGTTTACACTTTCATTTTTCATTTTCTTCACTTAGAAATCATACCTTTTATAAAACATTGAAAAGTACGGACTACCTACATTTGCATGTTGAAAGGTTGGCCTAAAATTGAATAATATTCCATTTGAAAATCAACACCAATTGTAGCTTTGTAGTCAGTTTCAAATACATCTTTGCAGTACCTATTGAAAAATATCAAGCCTGACTGTTATAAAAAAATAAACTGATCAATGTTTAAAACTAATTAACTCATTAATTAATTAATTAACTCATTATTAATGAATTAACAAAGTAACAATCTAACAAACTAAGACCCTGTTTACCAGTTTACGTGAACTGAATTGAGTGTTCAAGTCAAATCTCCCATGTTGTTTCTCCTTGTTGTGTTTACATGAAGAAGATTGAAAGTTTTTGATTTGATCGAAACGAATGACTGACATTAATCCACACAGTGGTAGGGATGTGCCAGATACTGCTTTGCTGGATACCGGATGGTACTGGATAGTAGCCTACTGGATACTGGTCAGGGATTCAAAGAAACTGGATACCGGATAATAACCGGATACCGGATATTGGGCCGGGAATGGATGCGCTAGAGGGTAATAATGAGGAATACGGAAAACCGCTGAAAATTCAGAGTGAATTTTCAGTGGTTTTCTGTGTGTATATTTACCTCCAAGCAAGCCGTAATAGATTTCTGTCTAAAGTTGCGTAAGCGCCGCATACACGGCAGCAGTAACATCACGAAAACCTTTTACTTCCAGCAATGGTTTTTTACAATTGTACTGTGTTTCACAATTTCTTATCACACAAAAAAAGACAAGGGCAACGTGTTTTCGGGTTCATATTTATACTAGAAGTCTCGGCACTATCTGGTAAATATCTAGCATATTTTACCAGATACTGGATAGTGCCAGATGTTCGTATTTTGCCGGATACCGGTATCCGGATCAGGCACATCCCTACACAGTGGAGAGGATAAATTTACTGGTAAATATTATTGACTGAGATATTTACATGTACCTGTTAACTAATGATGTTTTGCCAACAGCAACATCCCCAATGACTATTGTCTTACAAACTTTCATTCTAAATAAAACACATAATACTGTAAATTGTTATCTATGAAACTGATATTTCTGTTTCATTGTAATACATGTTGTGACAGAGGTGTTTCTGTTGTACTTTAGCCATACTGTAAAAGTTAAACAAAAACCCCATTTACAGTACAATTAAAATGCTGGTGAGAATCATATAAATCTTTAAATACTGTACATTAGCTGAATGTCATCTCCTACACACGTAAAAAGGCACAAGCTGTTACATACCTGCAAGCAAGTTGTTACAAGGCTGTTCAACAGGCTGTCACCGTCATGTGTTTGCACTGGCTGTCCCAGTCTGTTAACATGTCTGTAACAGGTTGTTGACAACTTGTAACAAGGCAATCTCATTCCCAGAGCCTTCGCTCTGGTAACAAGGCTGATGACACCAACAGACTGATGACAAGTTGTTCCAACAACCTGTTACCATTCTGCACTTAACAAGTTGTTAACAGGTTGATGCTAAGAAGGTTGATGCTAAGAAGGTTGATGCTAAGAAGGTTGTAGCAGCTTCTTGAATGAACAGCATTGTTACAACCTGTTAACAGCCTTGCTACAAGCCTGTTGCGAACAGTCATCCTGTTGACAAGCTGTGAGATTTTTACGTGTGTAGTAAGTTAAATTCTGGAACATGAAGGTAGCAAACACTTCTGATATTTTGCATCCAAAATTAGTTGATGTCAGTCCCATTACAAAAACTAATTTAAGTATAATTATCTTACCCAACTGTCTCCCCAAGTGTGTCTGAAGCGCAGGCATCTCTTGTCTTTACAGTAAAATTTGTTTGTTTTCTGATTATTGTTTCTGGTTTATATGGCTGAAATTAAGAAAATGCAATATCATCCATGAGTGTTTATGTTGGAAAATTCTACAACCTCACCAGAATTAACCCACCTAGGCCATTTTTTCATATATTAAATTGAGGAGAAATAACCAAAACAATATATGCAGTGAAATCACAACAACCTCATCCATCTCCAGGGCATTTCTGAAAAGATGTGGCAAGGCAAGAGAAGGCTGGAGATCATGTGACAGAACATTCCAATATACATTGTAAATAGATGCTGTAACTTGTCACTGATTGCGATAATTTCATGCGGAGAAGATGGAAAAAGCTATTCTAGACGTTTAAATTTTGAAAATTTTCCAGGAGAGGATGCCACCGGAGGTTGCCCAGACCCCCCTACTAGCCCCCCTGTTGGAGACCTTAGCCCTTGTGTTGGAGAATTCCTGGCACCACCCCTGGTCACTTCCCCTTTTGCCCCTGAAAGACAGCAGCCACATACTGCAGCGATATAAACAGTCCACTATTAAAATATCATAATCTCATATATAAACACAAACTAAAAGCTTGGCACTGCCTATTAATACTGTAGCTTTAATATTCACTAGTTCAAAATTCAAGTCCTTTAAAATTTCGCAAAACTTCCTACTAGTATTTGCCGGTGTTGCAAATTTAGTTTTTAAGTGCATCTTTATTACATTCCGTTCGGAAGTAATTTAGATGGTCATAAAAACAAAAAGTGCTTGAATGAATAGGATTTAATTACATGTAATATAATTGACATGGTATATTATTAAATTGTCTTAAACTGAAGTACGAAACAATTTATAACTCTGTACAGTATTCGTATATTTAAACAACCAATTCAAAATACGAAGAAAACCTCAAGAGAAACAACTCAGAACTTTACAAGCACCTGGCAACGAGAGGGCCTCCAGAATTGTTTGCTAAAACAAAAAAGAGCACACCGTAATCTTTCTATACTTGCCTGAGGATATTTCTGAATAATTCGATCGTCTTTCTTCGCGTTCATTGTGTCACTTTGATTGATTGTATAAACTGTCCTCAAATGTATTGCTCTATTAAAAGCAATCCAAAAAGCAAATAGCTGAGAATCTTCGTCAATGTCCGTCCATTGAAATTCTTACACTCCCTTCCGACAGCAGAGAGTTGACAAAATTAGAAGCTAGAGAAAACGGACAATTAGAAGATTTTTACACAGGTTTTTTCCTGAAGCTGTGTGCCTTTGTTCAATGCTCTATGAACTATGAAGTCCGAACCGAATTAAATATTTTTATTCTCCAGTTTAAGTCCTACGATAATAAACCCCTCGAAAATAGGCCCCCGAAAATAACCCCCCGAAAATAAATCCTTCGAATATGCGTAATTACAATCTCGTTCCCAGAGCCCACGTTCCCCACCCGGGAAACGAGAGACCGGGATAATCCGTTCACGCCATCCATATTGGCCATCCATAGCACTGATCTCTATCAATAGGTTATAGTGATACGTCATACGTTGCGCGGTCAATGTTGCGCGGTGGCCGCAATCTCGTACCCAGACCCGCGCGTTCCCATATTACGTGTATATATATACTAGAAATTACTATCGCAAGGAAGTGCTGCCTGAAAGGAGGAGAATGGGCATAAATTGACAGAATGGGCATAAATGAACAGAATGCGCATAAATTGACCTATTTTAGGTTTATATTAGTTGTAATAGACACATGCAGGGTATAGGCATATATTGGAAAAAAAATTTCAAAGGTGAACCCTGGGGTTGATTCAGATTGTATAAATTGTAACGGACATGTTAATCAGGCTAACATAGTGTTGGGTCTTACAATGTTTATCTTTACAACACTGGAATTTCGTACCCATACAAGGCCATAGCTTTGACTTTAATCTATTTACAACGAGTGTAAATGCCAAATATAATTATTAATATAACATAGTGTACGCTGTGTACGCATTTTTTCAATTGTTTTAATTGGAAAATGCAGCATATATGCGAAACGCAGCTGAATATAATCGGCAAGGTTTTTGACTGCATACAGAGTGTGGTGCATACATTGTGACCATGTGGCATGTTGTACATGTTGTTGATGTTTGGTTTGCATTTGGTGGGTATATAAAGTTATTGAAGTGACAGTGAGTGGAGCGGCCGAAAATGTGCAGTTGATTGCATTTCAAAGTTGTCTTTCGACTTTAGTGTCGTGCGAGCAGAACCCTGATATAAGGTACGAGCAAGTAGCGCTACCTCGAAGGCTGTGTGAGTGCGTTGGAAGTATTGGAAACGGATTGGAAAGGGTGAATGGAGATGTGATTGTGAACTTCTATGACAGCGATAATGCCTCGTAACTGATTCCGGTGTCCCAGCGGATAGTGTTCCCACTGACATTATTCGCTAGCGAAGTGTGTCCCCAGACAGTAAAATATCCGTCCGCATACAAACACTATCCATGTTTAACTATCTGCGTTTAAAAATGCAAGAGGTTATAGCGCGATATGAAATGCTTTGATTGTTTTGTGCAATTGTATAAATTATTTGGAAACTTGATTTGAGACTTTATAGTACAGAAGGTTGTAATTGTATACTGGAACGGGAATGGCTCCTGTGAGAAAATTGAACTCACACCAATATACACCTATTAAAATAGAAGGTAAATCGTATTCACAAACAAAACAATTTGATCTTTAATAGCCAAATGCCGTTTTAAGTGAGCCTTTAAAGACGGGACAAACAAGAAAAACTAAGTACACAGAACTATCTTAGTCGTCTTACCTTGAAAACAGAATATCTCCTCAATGAAATGAATTGAAATTCCCGACTGGCAGGACAGATCGTTCGAGAACTTATTGGCACAGCTCACAGACGCTCACTCACTCACCTCATGGCGTTGCGAGTTCAGAAAATACCATATTCGTGGTGGCGTTGAGAAGTTCCGAACATTAATTCCGTACAACTTCCGTGAAAACGAATAACCCTCTGGAGTATGGAATGTAAACAATCTCGTTCAAACTAAACTACGTCACAAAACGTCATAAAACTTAACATCCAGGAAATTTTCACATATATCGAGATCTCGTTGACTATACATAGGTCCGGTAAGAGGTCTGGGCACGAGACATAGGTAACCCATGTCAAGATTAGTGTGCTGCCTACGGCAGCAATTACGTTCTTTTTTATTCGACAAAATCGCTACTAATTAAATGACGCCAAATCATGGAATCCCTCGAGCAAGGATATGCCGACAGTCGTTTAGCTACTGCTGTTGAAGATCTTCACAGCCCAATATGTCTGAACGTCTCAAAGATCCGCTACAATGCCAAATGAACGAACATAATTTGTGCACTCCTTGCATCACAAGGCATTTGCGCAATTTCCAAACCTGTCCTTCGTGTATGGAAGACGCTGCGAAAACCTGCAAGATATCTCTCACCGAGGAACCCTGACCAGTTAACAGGTTCTCGGGCAGCTTTGTATTTTGCTGGTGAGTTCGTTTGTGCGGAATCGAATAGGGCACTGCCTAGACTTGCTCCAGGCAGACTTGGAGCAAGTCTAGGCACTGCCCTAATTTAGCCCTTCTCTCCCTCCTCCTCCTCCTCTCCCTCCTCCTCCTCCTCTCCCTCCTCCTCCTCTCCCTCCTCCTCCTCTCCCTCCTCCTCCTCCTTTCCCTCCTCCTCCTCTCCTATGGGAGTCAGATATATCCACAGTGACATGGCAAATTCCTAAATTTGCGGGGGGGGGGGGGGGGGCGTGCAACTTGCAACCCCTGCTCTTTTTAACCCCTGCCCTTTTTGCGAGACCTCTAATACTAGGTTAGACATTAGATAAACAGATAATTAATCGTCTGTTGTAGTACGCAATACAATTCTCCGCAAATCTGGCGAGACTCAGAGGCTTCTGCAGTGGGCCCGGGCGGCAGCTAGGCTGAATATAATTATGATAAATTTTAAATATTGCGAGACCAAAATAAAAATTTCCGCAACCGAAAATACAAGAAAAGCGTCCTCAAAATGCAGGAAATGCCATTTCAGAGACCCAAAATTCAAATTGTTTAGAATACTGAATGACTTTGCCCTTTTTTTGCGTTCAACCCCTGCCCTCGAAATTTTCTAGTTGCGCCCCCATGGTCAGAACAACTAACTCTAAGTAAACTTCATGTTATGTGAAATTCGACATTTAAAATGCGAATTTTTAACAACTTGCCAAGGAGTCACCGTGTATCGTTTGCAAGTCAGCATTGCAATGTTGTTGTCAATATCGCAATGTCGCGCGGGAAAGAACATCCGGTTTGACTGTAAGGCCTGGTTCATGCGTCGCATTTAATTAGTTCGTCGACTAGTCGACGTAAACTCGAATTCGTTTCATGCGACGAATTTAATTCAGTGACGAGCAAGGAAAATCCCGCTAGATCGCGCCAAAACCGTCCAATACGCATGCGAAGTAAACAAAAAATCTGATGAGGGGCTCAAAATATATGTTGTTATAATTTATGCATTTAATTCGATGCGACGATACAGCGACGTCTGAAACCAACACGCATTTCAGACGTTGTATCCGTCTCACCGTGACAGATACAACGTCTCAGACGAATTTAACTCTTCAGTCGAATTTAATTCGTTTCATACGTCGCACTACAGTCGCATTTAATTGATTGAGTTCAATTCGTCTGAATTAAATGCGACGTATGAACCAGGCCTAAGTATATGTGCACAAACAATGCGCATGTACATCTTATATATAATTTTGGTTCAAGTGCATAGAATTTACAAATTAGAAATATTTAGTTCGACATGAAATCATAGACACCTTCTTCCCTATAACTAAGCACTGTTTCGTTCATTTACAGCATCCCTTCCGTTTGCCAAGGGGCTCTTTAGGTGAAGTGTTATTTAATGCTGAAAGAAGGAAAAAAAACAAGGAAAGAACAACTTGTTGAGAAGCTGTGAGATTTTTACGTGTGTAGTTTATCAGTACGTTAACCTTACTCACTAGTGACCTTGACGCAAAGCGAGATTTACGTCTCCTTGACCGACACACGTAAAAATGCGCAAGCTGTTACATATATGCAAGGCTGTTCAACAGGCTGTTCTATTATGTGCTGTCACCGTCATGTGTTCGCACTGGCTGTCCCAGTCTGTTAACATGTCTGTATTAAACAGGTAGTTGACAACTTGTAACAAGGCTGATGACTTCAACAGACTGATGACAAGTTGTTCCAACAACCTGTTACCGCTCTGCATTCAACAAGTTGTTAACAGGTTAATGCTAACAAGGTTGTAGCAGCTTCTTGAATGAACAGCATTGTTACAACCTGTTAACAGCCTTGCTACCAGCCTGTTGCGAAAACATCCTGTTGACAAGCTGTGAGATATTTACGTGTGTCCGTTCTTTTTCTCCGGGAATCACTTGGCTCATTTTTTTCGAAATCGCGACCAACCCACCCACCCATCCAGGGCTACTCATCGGCCTCCTTATTTCAACTTAAAAATTTCATTTCAAACTTCCTCAAAAACAACTTACTTATTGTGTTTCCTATTTGTGGTTTATTCTTACTGCCAATCTGTTCAATATCTTCCATCTCTCGCAATATGGCTTGCTCAAACGCCATGGCTGCTGTTCTCGTAAATAACGAACTAACATTTTCGCCTAAAAACAAAAGAAAAACGTATTAACCCTTTCCCTACGATGGTAGTGGAGACACTGCCGGACAAATTTGATTTCCAAAAACGCAAAGGTCAAAAAGTGATACCTGTTTTTGACGAAACGCTCCAATACTCGGCACTTTCTTCGGCAGCTATCCCTATTGCATGTTCTTCCATTTTTTCAAGATCAATGGGTTTCTATGGGAAGAAATTGAAGAAAAAACATCCAAATGAACAAAATCTCCTGGCTCCTGAATAAAGACAAATTCAATGAGCCATTCAAATTGCTGTATGTCAAAATATTTTCAGTGCATACACAAAGATCTTTCTTCGTACCAATAAGAAAAACATCGGGGCTATGATTAGCATTCTCAGTCATAGCTTCGTTGAGCCATCGTCTGGAAAACAAGAGCAAAGATTGAAAGCTGACAAAGACGGTAGATGATTATCCTGAAAAATTATTATACGCTAGAAAAATTATCCTGTACATTATTAGTGTTTTTAGCTTGAGTTGGTAAAGTTTTTTTCGTATGTTTTTGCTGTACAAGCTGTCGTAAGTTAAACTCAGAGAAAAATTCTGAGCTCCAGACGGGACTCGAACCTCGCTCGAACCCACAACCTTCCGAATGCCAGCCGGACGCTCTCACCATTATTGAGCCATTGGAACTCTAGCCTGGTACCCTGGCCCAACTTCAAAAGAAATATGGGCCAGGTAACCACTAATCTCATTCTCGCGTCATCAGGGCTAAATCCACTTATGACGATTGCAGTTTTACTCATAGCCACTAAAAACGTGCGAAATTTTAACCAATAGGAAAGCAGAAGTCTTTAGTGGTTACCTGGCCCATATTCTTTGATTGGGCCAGGGTACCAGGCTATTGGAACACATGATCAGATGGCAACCTCGTACCCAGGGCCATTTGTAGGGAACTGGGCCAAGATGGCGGAAACAAATGGCCCTGGTGGAGGCCAGGCTATCTCAGCCTCTGATTTTATGGCGTAAATCAGACGGTTTGATTTTGTATTTGTTTTTAAAAATTGTATTTTGACCTTGTCGGTTGTTCCTGCACATGGCATGGGAAATTATATTTTAAACCATGCAATAATTAGGTGTAATCAGGTATAATTACTGTGCAAAGAACTGAGTTCTAGTTAATAAAATGCGCAATATACTGCGCATTTTGAGCTAGCCTCCACCAGGACCATTTGTTCCCGCCATTTTGTTTTATTCACCATCTTGGCCCCAGTTCCCTACAAATGGCCCTGGGTACGAGGTTGGATCAGATGGTAGATCGAGGTTGTTTTCGACAGGAGCGTCGGAAGTGGGGGGGGGGGGGGGCAGGGGGCCTTGCCTCCCCACTTTTTTTGGTGGGTGGGCCAGAATATGTTTGGGCCCCCACCCCCCACTTTTTAACAAGGCCAGTAATAAACAAGCCTGACCCAACACAATACACTAACCCTAGCTAACCCACAACTTTGAATAAAGATATAATAAAGAAATTTGAATGCAGATATTCAATGTCCGGAAAAGTGTTGTCTTTTGAGTATTTTATGACGTTTTTGGACCTTTAGAGTTCTGTAAATCCTTGTCCTAAAATGCAGGAAATGGCATTTCAAAGACTCCAGATTCAAAATTTACTGGGGGAGCATGCCCCCGGACCCCCTTAAAATTTTTGGGCCCCCCTACTTTTAGTGTCATTCCAACGCCCCTGGTTTTCCATATTTATATACTTGGGAACTAGTCAAACCGTACGTGTGTCACTTGTTGGGCTACAAGTCGCATTGTGTCAGTTTACTTTCAGTAAATGTTTTTTGTATGTTATTTGTGTTTTCAGCTTGAGTTGGTAAAGTTTTTTCGTATGTTTTTGCTGTAACTTACAACAGCTTGTACAGCAAAGACATACACAAAAAAAATATGCTGCAGATATCACCCCTGTACTGTCATAGTGTCATGAGTGATTATCAGCAGATCTGTCATCATTTAGATTTTAGTGCCATCATCAGTTAGTGTCCCGTTAGTTACAACGTCATCAGTTACTGTGACATCATCTGTTACAAATAGTTAGTGATGTCATCTGTTACAACGTCAACAGTTAGTGATGTCATCTGTTACAATGTCAACAGTTAGTGACATCATCAGTTAATTACATCATTAGTGATGTCATCCACTAATGATGTCATCAGTTAATAACATCATCATTAGTGATGCCAACCGTTAGTTGCATCATCATTTAATGATGTCAACAGTTAGCGGTCAGTAATCGATTAGTGATGTCATCAGTTAGTGACATCATCAGTTAGTGACATCAAATTCAATATTTTTATGTCATATTTCAATTAACTAACCTTGCAGAATCTAAAGACTTGATATCACTCAAATCAAACACCACCAATATAACTAAAAAAATAGAAAAATGTGGAGACATGTGTTGTTCTTTGAACACGAGTATCCACTCATCCTCAATCAAGATTGAATAGCCTAAATTAAGTTGTAAAATGATAAATAAAATATTGGTGACATCAAAATTGAGAAGTTTACCATGTGCTCCTCTGTAGTATGCAGACGCTATGCATTTGAACCTCTCTTGACCAGCTGTGTCCCATCTAACAAAACACAACATTAAAATGAATGACGTTTACACTTTTTTCATTTTCTTCACTTATAAATCATACCTTTTATAAAACATTGAAAAGTACGGACTACCTACATTTGCATGTTGAAAGGTTGGCCTAAAATTGAATAATATTCCATTTGAAAATCAACACCAATCGTAGCTTTGTAGTCAGTTTCATCTTTGCAGTACCTATTGAAAAATATCAAGCCTGACTGTTATAAAAAAATAAACTGATCAATGTTTAAAACTAATTAATTAATTAACTCATTAATTAATTAATTAACTCATTAATTAATTAATTAACTCATTAATTAATTAACAAAGTAACAATCTAACAGGCCTGTTTACAGGAACTGAATTGAGTGTTCAAGTCAAATCTCCCATGTTGTTTCTCCTTGTTGTGTTTACATGAAGAAGATTGAAAGTTTTTGATTTGATCGAAACGAATGACTGACATTAATCCACACAGTGGAGAGGATAAATTTCCTGGCAAATATTATTGACTGAGATATTTACATGTACCTGTTAACTAATGATGTTTTGCCAACAGCAACATCCCCAATGACTATTGTCTTACAGACTTTCATTCTAAACAAAACACACAGTGCCAGATTAACCCTATGGCAGAAGTGGCATATGCCAGGGGCCCCGCGCTTTCTGGGGGCCCCGCGCTTTCTTTCTAAAAAAAATGAAAATGCGGGGCCAGAAAATGCGGAGCCAAAAAACGCGGGGCCCCAGAATACACGGGGACCCCAGAAAATGCGGGGGCCCAAAAAACATGGGGCCCAGAAAACGCGATATGTACGGTAGGTTTGTATAGATTAGTAATTAACAGTTGCTTTACATAAGAGTACAAGATTAGTGCGTTCAAATTATTGACGTGTATTTTCATTTTTTGTAAACACACACACATGGGACTAAGGCGCAAGGAACAAAAGAAACAAAATTTAATCCTTCATATATTCTCTCTGAGACTCTGAGTTTGGCCCAATTAAAGTGCCGATTTCACCCTTCCACGCGTGCCACCTCCCTCCCTCCCCCCTCCAGTAGGGCAAGGGACCCCGTGCGGAAAATATGCCACAGGCCCCGCACAAGCTTAATCCGGCCCTGAAAACACATAATACTGTAAATTGTTAATCTATGAAACTGATATTTCTGTTTCATTGTAATACATGTACATGTCATATCACATCCTAGAGAAATTAATGTTGTGACAGAGGTGTTTCTGTTGTACTTTAGCCATACTGTAAAAGTTAAACAAAAACCCCATTTACAGTACAATTAAAATGCTTGTGAGAATCATATAAATCTTAATACTGTACATTAGCTGAATGTCATCTCCTACACACGTAAAAACATGCTAGCTGTTACAGACCTGCAAGCAAGTTGTTACAAGGCTGTTCAACAGGCTGTCACCGTCATGTGTTCGCACTGGCTGTCCCAGTCTGTTAACATGTCTGTAGCAGGTTGTTGACAACTTGTAACAATTAAGGCAATCTCGTTCCCAGAGCCTTCACTCTGGGAACGAGATTGTAACAAGGCTGATGACTCCAACAGACTGATGACAAGTTGTTCCAACAACCTGTTACCATTCTGCACTTAACAAGTTGTTAACAGGTTGATGCTAATTAGGAGGTTGTAGCAGCTTCTTGAATGAACAGCATTGTTACAACCAGTTAATAGCCTAATGCTACAAGCCTGTTGCCAATGCGAACACATCCTGTTGACAAGCTGTGAGATTTTTACGTGTGTAGTAAGTTAAATTCTGGAACATGAACTGTAGCAAACGCTTCTGAGATTTTTGCATCCAAAATTAGTTGATGTCAGTCCCATTACAAAAACTAATTCAAGTATAATTATATCTTACTCAGCTGTCTCCCCAAGTGTGTCTGAAGCGCAGGCATCTCTTGTCTCTATAGTAAAATTTGTTTGTTTTCTGATTATTGTTTCTGGTTTATATGGCTGAAATTAAGAAAATGCAATGTCATCCATGAGTGTTTATGTTGGAAAATTCTCAACCCCCACTTCCACAACCTCACCAGAATTAACCCACCTACTGGGCTAGGCCATTTTTTTCATATATTAAATTGAGGAGAAATAACCAAAACAATATATGCAGTGAAATCACAACAACCTCATCTCCAGGGCATTTCTGAAAAGATGTGGCAAGGCAAGAGAAGGCTGGAGATCATGTGACAGAACATTCCAATATACATTGTAAATAGATGCTGTAACTTGTCAGTGATTGCGATAATTTCACGTGGAGAAGATGGAAAAAGCTATTCTAGACATTTAAGGAGACTTTAGCCCTTGTGTTGGAGAATTCCTGGCACCACCCCTGGTCACTTCCCCTTTTGCCCCCGAAAGACAGCAGCCACATACTGCAGCGATATAAACAGTCCACTATTAAAATATCATAATCTTATATATAAACACAAACTAAAAGCTTGGCACTGCCTATTAATACTGTAGCTTTAATATTCACTCCTTTCAAAATTCAAGTCCTTTAAAATTTCGCAAAACTTCTTACTAGTATTTGCCGGAGTTGCAAATTTAGTTTTTAAGTGCATCTTTATTACATTCCGTTCGGAAGTAATTTGGATGGTCATAAAAACAAAAAGTGCTTGAATGAATAGGCATTTAATTACATGTAATATAATTGACATGGTATATTATTAAATTGTCTTAAACTGAAGTACGAAACAATTTATAACTCTGTACAGTATTCGTATATTTAAACAACCAATTCAAAATACGAAGAAAACCTCAAGAGAAACAACTCAGAACTTTACAAGCACCTGGCAACGAGAGGGCCTCCAGAATTGTTTGCTAAAACAAAAACGAGCACACCATAATCTTTCTATACTCGCCTGAGGATATTTCTGAATAATTCGATCGTCTTTGTTCGCGTTCATTGTGTCACTTTGATAACCGTGCTTTGATTGATTGTATAAACTGTCCTCAAATGTATTGCTATTAAAAGCAATCCAAAAAGCAAATAGCTAAGAATCTTCGTCAATGTCCGTCCATTGAAATTCTTACACTCCCTTCCGACAGCAGAGAGTTGACAAAATTAGAAGCTAGAGAAAACGGACAATTAGAAGATTTTTACACAGATTTTTTCCTGAAGCTGTGTGCCTTTGTTCAATGCTCTATGAACTATGAAGTCCGAACCGAATTTAAAAATATTTTTATTCTCCAGTTTAATAGTCCTACGATAATAAACCCCTCGAAAATAGGCCCCCGAAAATAACCCCCCGAAAATAAATCCTTCGAATATGCATAATTACAATCGCCGACAATTTTAATTCAAAGAAATATAAGATAAAAATCATAAAATACAATCCGAAGACTAGCTAGCCTCCTTCGCAGACGTTCTTATGGCTCGCTGAGGGGAGTGAGAACGAACCAGAACTGACGGCTGCGAAGGAGACTATCCGAAGATGAACATCTTGAAAAAGGCTACTGATGAGACCACAGGGAGCCCAACTCTGACGCCTCTGATAGATGGTCCTTCCTCTTTTTTGTTTTATTGTATATTGAGCTTCTGACTGAAAACCGAGGCCGCTTAACAGTTGTGTAAGCTGGTTAACAATTGGTAATATATACATATATATGCAAATTGCAGTGCGCGGTAATTTGAAACTCGAAACCAGGGCGCTATATCGAAACAGCTGTTGGGCTTCTGTGCCACGTGAATGGCGCGTGACGCTCTGTCGTAGTAATTTGAGCTCGAACAAAACAGCCGCCTGCGTGTTTAGTCGTTTTTAAACCATTCGTCGCTTAAATGCGATGAACTCGTATTTATATTTATTTATACTTACCCGAATGGATGGTTGGGTAACCGGTGGGCTGCCGACGTGATTTTTTCTTACTTGGCTCGACAGTGCTTGGAGTTAGATCAGGGAAACTGGTCCCACTGAACCTGATCGTATCACCGTCGGCAGGCAGCTGTACCCTTCAAACATCAGTAAGTTTCGTACTGTACTGATGGAGAGAAAATAAGGTTGTGATACACTGCGCACCCTAGGCCAATGGGTGGGATGGTGGGTGCGAACAGTTGTCCACTCTGCGATAACACGTGCGCTTGCGAGAATGTGCTCGAGCCTTTCATGTAATACGAGCTTAGCCAGGCTATCACGTGCTGTCAGCGTGCACACCATGCATGCCCAGCTGCGTTCCAAGCATTAGAACCCAGGACCACTTGCGTCCCCGCTCCTGTTGTTTAACCTTGGTTATTTCATAACCCCATTAATACAATAAAAATTCAAGTGGTTTATTGAACGGCTTTTATAGAGCATGAAAAAAGAAAATACGTCTACAACGTGATCTGACGTGGTTTGACGTCATCTGTGTGTGTCCTACCAATAATGAAAATGTACACACGTGTTACCGTACTAAGTTTATAATAAACGACTGTTTTGATTTACGACTGTTTTTATTTCTAACTCTCGTTTCAGACCAGACTAAAAATACTCAGATAGAGAGCGGTTTTTCCCGGTTGGAAACTCTCCATGCAAGTATATAGCTCTTATAATTAAGAATTTAATTACACTGGTAGTCGGGACGACAAACGAATAACGCCAATGTAGTCTAAACATGCGTTACATGTCATTATCATTGATGCATGAACATGCATACGAACTTCACAACGAAAGTTCCCAACCTTCCAACGAATGTTGACAAACGAATTTCAAAAGCAAGCTGAAACTGACTATAATGAAAACACAGTTTATATTCTAATGGCAAATTTCCCCAAGTAAGAAATTTCCCAGAAATTTCCCGCTTTTACCATTCTATATTATAATAATCAAATTATTCATTTGAAAGATCGTTCGATATTGCTATAAGGACATTGACCGGACTAGTGTAGAGATAACAAAGAATATATTTGGGAATTCATTAATTGTCGTAAAATTTGAATTTTAAATTTCATTCAGTGACTTTCAAAAGGGACAATGGATGCAGAGTGGTAATTTTGTGATAATTACAAACGTTCTGAAACAATAGCATCGCAACACGGGCCGTGGTACGAAGAGAAATCGGGGAGTATACTCGTAGAGACGTCGTAGAACGGTCATATTCCAACTGTTGGGTATTCAAGGGAGAAACAAAACGGTGAACAGTCTAGCGTGTTTTTTTTATTTGGCATGTCTGTGTGTGGCGTATCACTAATCAAATTATACTCGGTGTTTTTGTATATCCTTATGTTATCTTGTTGTCTACGACCATTGCTGTGCACGGACCAAGGCCACAGAGCAGACAGTAGTAATAAATCTGAAGCATCGTTTATCTTGAATCTTGAGCCGGGAAGGTTAATATGTGCTGAGTATAGCGAATTATTGAACATCAGTTGCAGTGTGAGAGCAAACAACGACAAGACCGTCGATTCTTGGTCGATTTCATGGCTCTCCGAAGGAGCGAGTCTCTCAAACCTCAGCCGAGAAACAATAACAACAAACAATTCGGTTAAAAACTCTGCTTTTAGTGTTCGTGTCAACTGGTCGTCTAACGAGAAAGTCTTCACGTGTCTTGCCAAGTCAAGTGGAACGGAGAGTCGTGACGGTCAACAAATTATGAACGAGTCGGTCGTCATTCGATTAAATCCACAGCCGGTGAACATAATGGGAGCAAGATTCATAGAAACGATTCGGGGACAGAACGTGGAAGTTTTTTGGAAACCTATTGAGCAGAATTCAGTGGTTTATACTTTGAAGTATTGCCTGAATTACACCGAAGATGATTTAGGACCCATCTGTCCAAATTATAGCATTCTTGAAAGTGAATGCCAGTTTCGCCAAAGGGGTTACTACGGAGTAGTGCCAGCTACAGCTGGAACGACGTGTAATGCGTCTCTTAGTTACGGATATACAGCGCCACTATCTGTCCCGCACGTATTAAACGTTGTTAGCAATCGTTCAGGATGCCAAAGTCAGGGTTCGACACGCGACTTTGAGCTGGCAAGATTTGCCGAACCAAATATTGATATACTTGTCATGATACCACATCCTGTTGAAGGTGTTCAGATTCTAGTTACCAGGCGGCGTATAGTGCGGTTGTCATGGTCGTATCCGTCGTCCTTATTAGGCGTCAGAGAATATTCTGTGGAGTACAACTGTTCGAACAACAATATAACCTCACTAGGAATAAGCTTAAAAACACAAATCAATTTAAGCAGCAAGGCTTTACATTCATATCACCCATATGCCTTGTGTCAATTTTGCGTAAAAGCAAGATTTCACGGAGCCAGTGGTGCCTTCTCCAAGCCAGTTTGCAGAGAGACGAGGTTACATGAAGAGATCCCGAGTGACGCCCCAAAAATAACATGCCGCGGGGGAGATTGCAAAACGACCAGCGACGACGTCGCGCGAAACGTGACCGTCACGTGGACCCTGCCACCGCGAGAGTCCTGGAACGGAGTTCTAGAAAACGTGACGGTAGTTTATCGCCGCAGTAACAACCAGTCTGAATTAGACATGGAAGTTTCTGAAACTAATATCACCAAGGGTGCGACCGTATTGAGGGGACTGAAAAAAAACAGCAGTTATATTGTCGCGATGACTGCTTGTAATAAAGAGGGTTGTAGTCGCCAAGGCAACGGGATGGCCATCTCAGCTCAGCCACCCGAGCCTGCGGTAAGCCTTGCGAAGAAGTCCGCTGGAAAGGATAGGCCCTTGCCTTGGGCATTGCGTGTTGCTGTTGGTGTTGGTGTTGTCTTGGCTCTCTTAGCTTTAGGTTTGATTATTGCGGCTATTGTAATCAAGATGAAGCGTAGAGACGCAAGAGACGCAAGAGATCCTCTACCCAATCTACATGCGCCAGACGATTACGACAACCCTGATGCCAGAACAAATGAATACGCCAATCTCGAAGACAAAGGGCAGGGTCTGCAGGGACAGGAGAATGTTGCGTCGGCCGTTTAATGAAGGAGGAGAGCTTGAACGGAAACGAATTAAACGTATAAAGTCGTTGGCCTTCAGCAGCGTATTTGTAAAATCAAATGAAGCCTATTTGCAGCTGTTTGTTACGAACGTTTTATGAAAATATTGTTCGAGCTTTCGTCGTTCTACATCATCATCATCAGAAACTAGGAACATCACTGCGTATGCTGAGTGCTGAACCGACTGCTGAACCGACTTGACTACATATCACGGGCGTTCCTTGAGTGGCGAGCAGAATCTTATGAACAGCATTTTCGTTGGTATCTCTCCTCTTAGCACAGCGCAAGTGGAACATCAAGAGGCTCTGCCTCTGGCGCCAGTGCGCCACAGAAACGGAACTCCTAGATTCTGGCACTTTACGGGAATACGCATGCCTTTCATGAAATACATTGTTCATTTTTATTGGTTCTTTAAATATACGAGTGCGATATTGCGCAGCTTCGATATTGCGTTAGCTGCGCGCGCAGTTAACTTTCAGACCGCTTTATATTCTCTGTGTGATTTCGTTCGTTCGTTCGTTCGTTCGTTAGGAATCAATAGCAAGCCAACCTCGTCCCCAGGGCCTTTTGCGAAGGGGCAGATAGCAAGCAACATTTTTGACGCGACATTTTTAACGCGATGTTTTGAACGCTACAGAGCACCGCTTTTTTTTAACACTGTGTCTAGTTTAAAGCCTATAGTTCACACGAGAAAGTTTTCCTTGACAAGTTTCAGTTTGACAAGTTTTATTTGCCCGTGTGTACGAGGAAAGGTGACAAACTTTTCTTTGACAAGTCTCCTTGTTGAAAAACTGGCATGCCATATCGCGAAAATTGCCCGTGTATACGACGTGTCAAAGAAAATACGACAAGTAAAAAATTGATGACCGTTCACACTGGCAAATAAAATGTGTTAACACTTTGAAGACGAGTCTTTGGTATTTTATTCTCCAAGTCTTTAGTATTTTATTCTGGCCAACGCCAGACGGTTTTATTCAGCACAGGGAGCTACGTCCAGGCCTGAAAGTGTTAAGGGCGATTTGTCAAGGGAACATACGAGCAAGTTTCTTTGGCAAGAAACTTTGGCTTAAGTTGGAGAATTTCATTTTTTAAAACTAACCAATCAGATATCATGAAATTTGAATGGCTCCAAAGTCCAACCAATCCGGTTTATTTGTCATGCGTAGTCACGCGCAGTCCTAGGAAACAAGGGGGGTTGGGATAAAAATAGCCCCTTGGTTCCGCGGTAATCTCAGACACTTAGGGCCAATCAGTGAGCTCTGTATATACTGGAGTTATATCTTTGTGGCAAATCTTGTTCCCAGAGCCCGCGATCCTTATGGGCCTGAAGTACGTATAGTTCCAGTCTTCTACGCGGTCTGGTCAAGTCTGATTTGGTCAAAAGACCGCGTAGAAGACTGGAACTATACATACTTTAGGCCTACATGGCCGCCATGTTTGACTTCAATCTTAATTTGCCCGGATATAGCTCGTTTTCATCTGACGTCACGGCGGCCATATTGGTGTACCATCTTTATCCTATGGCAATTTAGCTCTATTCTTATTCAAATATTTCGTATTGTTTCATCGCCCCAATGGGGCCACCGATAGAGCTCACTGGGGATCAATTCAGAATTAATTCAGATTGTTTGATCAGTTGATCGGTGTGACTGTCCAATAAAGAGATTGCATGTACTGCGTAGGGGGCACAACTTTTATTCACGCTAGTTGTGATGTATTATGAAACAAACGACCGATGAATAAACGACTGGGTTTATAAGTATAACTATTAAATAGCATGGTTTTGAGTGCAATTTGGGGGAAAAACATGCACGAGTGACGAGTGAGTTTTTCAAAGACTATCAAAATGGCACGAGTCAAAGGACGAGTGCTATCTGAGGTCTTTAAAAAATGCAAGTGTTTTTTCAAAATTGCACTCGAAACCATGTTATTACTTCTTAATAATACACATGTAAAGGTTAGACAAATGTTCTTCCAACTACGAAATTACATACCACTCATTGCTCCACTTTTCGAAGCTTCAACGGTTAAAAACTGCTTCGCTTCGTTCACTAAAACGTCAAACGTTTTACTCATAGTATCTAACCTCTTCTAGTCTTCTTGCAGGAACTTTAATGACAATATTAAAGCAAAATTCATTCCGTATTTCGTCGAAATGTTCTTCGACAACTCTATGTTTTGGTCGCCATATTGGATTATCTCGTGAGGAAAAACCATCCTTCAAAATCCGCATAAGCATTTCATTGGCTTTTCGGTAGTTTCCAGTTGTTTATTAGCCAATCAGAATGCTTAATACTCATTGAAATTTGCACGTATTTCATTTTTCTGCACTGTATTACATTAAAATTGCACTCCTCTCGACCAATCAAGATGCAGTAATTTTGTCATGTATATTATTATAATCTGATACATTAGAATTATATATAAATAAGTTTTGTGGAAACACCACGTAAAATATTTATTTGTTAAGCTTTCGGCCTGTTGACTCAGGCCTTCATCAGAGCAACAAGAATAATAGATGAAGGCCTGAGTCAACACGCCAAAAGCTTAGCAAAGAAATATTTATATTAAATTTATAAAACTTATCTATTTAATAATTAAACATTAGAATTAGTAATTAAAATCGTACAAAGCATTTACTATTAAGTAATTTGTTTACTATGGGTACTGAGATTGATGAGAACGGAGAACCAGTGTGGCGATGTCTAAATTAAAATCGGGGAGGAAGCGGGCGAGAGGTTGGAAGGCGGGTGGGAGTGCGGAAACCCGTACCCGCAGGTAACACCACTGCCAAACATCTGCGCATGCGTGACTGATATACTCAAAATACAGTACAAGGCTCATATTTCTACTCCCCTAAAAATACGTCACATGGCCAGAAGTTTTACTCCCGACCAATAGAAATTTTTGAAACGAGATAAGACCACTTCTTTCACAGTTTCACCTGAAGCTGTTTTTGTTGCCAAAATCAGATAAAAAGCCCTTTCTCCCGATCCCAATCCAATTTGACGCGAGAGTCGAATTGATCAGTAAAGAGTCGATTCCCAAAAAGGAGCCAAAATGGGGCCAACTGGGGCTAATATGGACATCATAAACGACCCCAAAAGTGGGGCTAAACCGACCTTAGCGTGAGAGTCGTTTTGATTTTGAGGGGCTAAATTGGAAAACGGTGGGGCTGATTTAGAAAATGAAGGGGCTGTTATGGAAACGGATAGGGCTAATTCAGCGTTTTGGTGTACCTAAAATGGCCCAGTGAGTGTCGATCTAGCTTCCAAATGCCGAAATGGCTTTCGCATGGGGCCAAAACAGCTTTGGCCCCAAAAGGGCTAAAACGCAAATTTGGGTCGTTTCAGCCCTTTTTCACTTACAGTGTACGAGTGTTGCTAAATGGCGTACTACGGTGCTGCCCACTGCTCTATACGAGTGTTGCTAAATGGCGTACTACGGTGCTGCCCACTGCTCTATACAAGTGTTGCTAAATGGCGTACTATGGTGCTGCCCACTGCTCTATACGAGTGTTTCTAGGAATGACGTACTACGGCGCTGCCCACAGCTCCATACGAGTGTTGCTAAATGGCGTACTACGGTGCTGCCCACTGCTCTATACGAGTGTTGCTAAATGACGTACTACGGTGCTGCCCACTGCTCTATACGAGTGTTTCTAGGAATGACGTACTACGGTGCTGCCCACTGCTCTATACGAGTGTTTCTAGGAATGACGTACTACGGTGCTGCCCACTGCTCTATACGAGTGTTTCTAGGAATGGCGTACTACGGTGCTGCCCACTGCTCTATACGAGTGTTGCTAGGTGAGTATTGCGTCCATTTGGATGATTCCAACTGGTGTGGGTCCAGATACGGTACTTGGAAGGGTGACATCCTGGCTATGTTGGTTCTAGTATATCACTTATGGTGGTCAGCTCAAGATCCTGCATGGATGGATCTTAACCTGGATCCAAGTACCGCTATTCGCTCCAGGCCCCCACCGGGCTACGGCTTGCACCAACCTTCCAGACGGGTAAGTAAAAAGGTGAACGAAGATGTTAAATGAGGTTATGCAATAACCAAGGTTAACAGCTAGGTAACCGCGCGTGGTGCAAGCTAGGGATCAGCGGCCATGGAAGACTGGTACTAGTTGAGCGTTATAATTGCCGCGTCAACGGGCCAGCAGCCAGACGCTGCAAGAGCAAGATTGGTGCACTACCTCCCTTCGGTGAGCAGCAAAAAGCCAGGAGTTTTGTAAAGTCTGGGCGTTTCGATATAATAAATAGTTTTATGTGGTTTATTAAAGAGAAGAAATACTACAGCCAGAAAGCTAGTAAATTCAACATTACAAACGTCGATTTCTCGATTTTAATTCCTTTTTGGTAAGCTCATCTTTGCTTTATTCTGTACTTGTGTTAGATGGTCAGTATAAGTGAGTAATGACTAAATGTATGAAGTTACCGACGTTTAGAAAATACAACTTAATAGATAAATTAGTTTTTGATTAATCAGTCTTTATTTTTACTGGATAACTTAGTTCAGAACCTAAGGTGGTGTTACCATACTGATCGATCGGCAACTGTTGTAGAAGCAGTGACGTGCTGCCTTTGTTCGTCAGGGAAGGCCAACAGTGAATTGGGCGCCCCTCCAGGTTTCCATCTTTGTAAACATCCGTGGCGCTAATTTACAAATTAAAGCAGTCATTCGACTTTCAGGACTAAAATATAGAGCAATAATTGCAAGGAAATGAAAGCAATTTGAAAAACGTGTTAAAAACTGCCATCAAGAGTAAAGCCCTAATCAAACGAGAACGCAAGTCATCGCAAGTTGGCAGTCAGAATTTCTGTGGCGGTCGTTTCAACACCCAAATTAACAAAATATGTGTTTTAAACAAGTTTTAACTTTGTCACAGCACGTGATATTTTCGGGAAACTATTCAGAGCGGCTGGCTGAAATAGCGTGACTGCCAACTTGCGATGACTTGCGTTCTCGTTTGATTAGGACTTAAAGGCTCTTTTCCACTCATCGCAGAAACTAGTCATTGTATCTCATTAAAAAGAAATCACAACCGAGAAAACAAGCATTGCTGCATGCGAGTTGGTTTTTAATTAGATGCAAACACTCGCAGCGAGCTGGTGTTTGCGATGACTGGAAAAGACCCTTAAGGCTTTCAGTCGTCCTTGCAACATAGATGAGCGAATGCGAGTTTTCACTCTCTTAAAGTGTCTATGAAATGAAAAATTCGTTGGCATTTTTGTTGTTTTATTGTACAGAGGAGCATGACAGGAGCACTCACTGAAAATTTCAAGAGGATCTGATGCGTAGTTTTCGCGCTATCAACTCTCAAAATTTGCCGTGGATACTTTGTTTTAGGGAAATTTGTGCTTCTTGGTAACAATGCCTTATGACGTACGCAGATGGATCATTGATGCTAAAATGCATTGTTCTTATATGCAATAGTTGTCCATTTGCGTGCATCATAAGCATTGTTACCGAAAGCCCAATTTTTCTCCAACAATGAAGTAGCCATGACAAACTTTGAGAGTTGATAGCGCGAAAACTACGCATCAGATTCTCTTGAAATTTTCAGTGAGTGCTCCTGTCATGCTCCTCTGTACAATAAAACAACAAAAATGCCAACGAATTTTTCACTTCATAGACACTTTAGAACTGAGAAGGAGCGCTCAGCAGTCGCAGAACTGATTGGGATTGCAACAGCAATCGCATACACTTGATGTTGTGTTGGATATGCATCGACCAGGTGGTAATCGGGATGCGAGAGAATTTTTAGAGCCTCGACAAAAAATGGTATACATCTGATCTTTGTTCCATGCTGCTTCGTTAGCACAAGTGGCTTCGTCTGTTTCGTCATCATGATCTGAATCAAGATCATCGTTCTCATCATATCCTTGTTGAGAATCACAACCATCGACATCGTGAACATCTTCCTTGCTTTCTTTGCCAAAAATGGAACGATTGAACATTTAGAATGACGGTGCAAATGTGAACAGTTCTTCGCGGCAGCGGGATGGGTTGATGCGATATGTCGTGCAGAAACTGCTTATGTTGGCTTCCAAGATCGAAGTTATCAGCTTGTCAGAACGACGGAATTCGGAAAGGTGTTGCACAGGTGTGAGGTGTTGTGTTACCGTGATTGTGTTCCACAGGCAGTGCCGTACACATCTGAGATCTCAGATCTGTACGGCACTGCCTGTGGAAGCACAGGTGGCGTGTGCTGTTAGGGCGCTGCCTCTCACCAATAGTTAAGCCCGGTTAGACGGGGTTAGTATTTGGATGGGTGACCGTCTGGGAATAACCCCGTTCTCGAGCTCGAGACTCATGTGAGTAGAGTTTAGTTGGTCTCTCCTGTGCTTCGAGGGTTTTTCGCCGGGTTCTTCTGTTTTCCTCCCTCCGTAAAAATCAACACCTACATCCTAATAACTATTTCATGTATTGTAAATATATGGCTATTTATCTATTCTGTTGTACACTGTAATGCGCATTTGATCATTACGTCATGAAGAATATGCAGTATAAATCACTAATTATCAATCTCGATAAGAGACAGTGCATTGTCTCCAAGCTGGCAAACTTCTCCACAATCTCAAACTCCGGTTTCTCTCTTTGGCTCATCGGATTCTGCGCCCCCTTCAGTTTTGGCGCCCCTGCCAGCACGCCACTGTGTAGAAGTTGAAGTCGACAACAGTCGGCGATGCAACAACTGCTGTTAAAGGCAACAGCGTTACTATAAGGTACCAATATTAATAGTTTAATGATATTTGTGTGCAAGGAGTAAGTTATTAGCGATTTAGGCCTGGTTTATACGTCGCACAATTGTCGTATTTAATTCTGACGAATTTAATTCAATCAGGACGCTCTAAAACACGTGCGTGGAAACGAAAATAATTTGAGTGTTCTACTACTCAAACCACTAGAGCGATACATCGACGTATATCATCATTGAACTCAACTTACGTTCAAATCATCTGAGTCCCAGTATATATTTTAATCAAATGGTCAAAGCGTCTCACGAATGATCAGAAGGTGATTCCGTCTGATAATAGAAAATATGGATAACCTTTCCCGCGGTAAGCGGTCATTTATGCACGTTGTGACGTCGTCGGTTACTGGTTAGTTTCGCTTGTAAAACAAACTGTGATATCTTAAAAACAAAGCAAGGAAACAACTAGATCCCAAGGATAGTGCAAAGTTTCTAGTCAAAGATAATAACAATTTTTGCCACGTGTACGCACGGAGATGCCAGCCCATTTTGTAAAGCAAAGCCCACAGCGTAGTCATAATAATTTAATACAAGGCAAAACTCAGACAAACAAGCCAAAATAGAATCTCGAGGGGATTCTTAAAGAGTCAATTTCCCTTGTCAAGAACGCAAAAATAATTATAAACTCTGGCAAACATGAATATTGGCGTTCCCTGTGCATTTCGCTATTGTTTTCCAGTCTGTTGACAATAACTTTTTGAACTCCTCGAAATTTTGGCGTAAAAGCTTGTATCTTGTTCGTATCGTGTTCCAGTTCAAACTTTACTAAAATCTGCCAAGTGGATGTAAAGATACATAAGTTTTTGTTTGCCTACCAAAATCAGTAGAGGGGAAAAGGTTGTTTGGAAGACGGCCAAACGTTAATTGTTTTTATGACGTCAAGCTTAGGAATGCAGCTTGGCATTACAACTGGCCTGGTTACAGGTTAGCGTGGCGTATCAACGAAATCAACAAATTCTGTTGAACAATATGTTTTTTTGAACGGAGTGTACTACAGTATCACATTCACTTCGCACTCTGTTCAAAATTAACATCTTGTTCAACTGAATTTGTTTATTTCGTTAAATTCATTGACACGCCACGCTGCATTACTGAGCTTGACGTCATAAAACATAAACGTTTGCCCGCCTTCCAAACAACCTTTTTTCTTCCGGAAAAGTCACTCAACTGATTTTAGAAGTACTGTTGTGTATTTACGATTGTCTGATGATTATGTTGCTAGCTTCACGTTATGTAGTCTTACGAATCGTCTGCCCAATCACGCGCTAAGTTCACTCAAGGTCGGATAGAACGATTTTTAGAATACTTTAAGCATTCATGTTTAATATAAGGCCAGTATACAGAATTTGTTATTGAGCTGACGTGCAAAACTGCTCGAGCGCCACTCGGTCATGCTCTTATGCTGTCTATGTTAAGTTTTATTCTATGTATAACTTCATCTGCAAAGAAACACGAATATATGATAAATAGAAGATTGCCAACGTCGGGAAAAGTTGAATGGAAAAACCTGACTTGTAATTGTCTACAAATAGAGTACTTGAAGGCTGAGGATGGTGTAATACCGACAACGACAAACATCGCAAGCAAGTTATAATACATTGTATTTACACAATTCTTTTTCCTACATTGTTAGTCATATATGGAATGAACTCTCTTCGCATATTAAAAACTCAAAATCTTTGGCTGCTTTTAGAAACAGCATAAGTAATTTGGATTTTACAAACAAAATTAATCTTGGTTGTAAGTGCATGCGTTGTACTTGAGTTGGGTTTTTTTAAATTATCTGCATAGTTTTACTTATGCTTTTTGTATTATAATAGATAACTATACATTTTAAAAATTTTATTGTAAAATAGCTAGTTATATTAATTGTTGTAATTGTGGAGCATTTTTAACATGAGCCTCTGGCTCGGAAGACTGGGCAACCACTCCCTATGCCACCGATGTTAAATAAATATTCGTATTCGTATTCGTGTAAAATATAATATAGGCACGAACCAGCAAAACTCTACAAACCGACTTCACAACATCGTCAAAATGCCAGACCATATTAAAGTTGAATGTAAAGCTTATTCGCGCCTTCCGCTTGGCAGACAATAAATCCTTTCATCCAGACCATATTCAATTAGCCAAGTGACATAAATATTTGTCGTATACGAAAGACTAATACTAGTGTTTCACAGTGATTTTGACACTTTCATTGGTTTTAGTCTTTCAACTACGACAAGTATGTATATCGTTAAACTTATCCCCCCTTATGCAAAAAAATGTCACTTTGCCATTTTAAAAGTTCTTTCAAATAAGACAAACTTAATTTTCGTTTCATAAGCACTTTAACAACATGCATGACGACATTAACATATGTCGTCATAATCACATATCTTCCACGTGAACATTTGGCAATGCGACAGTACAAGTACAGTATGCAAATTGCAGGCAAATAGATCTCGTACGTCTCAAATTTCCGTGCGAGGCTCTCCTTGACTATTTCTTCACTCGTATGAAGTAATCTGTATTTCTATTTCAATGATCCTGATATTCAACGTCTTTCTCTACATATTTCTTCGACTTTTTTCCACCAGGTTGAGTCATGGGATTTTCCAGATGGTTCAGAAAAGAATGGCGAATGAGATTTTACCAGCGATGTGCTGCTACAAGACCATATAGTTTCAGGAAGGTTCATGCGCTGTGTATAATTTTTCTGTTCGCCATTTTGGTTAACATAACGGTGTTTCATCTCTATCCAAACGATATTATTGAGTTGCTGCAAGAGCCGCACTGTCCAGACATGACCATTCACACAGGCAATACCAGTGAATTCATCAAAGACCGGGTCTGCCAACCACACTTAACTCCAAAAGAAGACTGTCGTTATACTGCTAAAAAATTCGCCGCTGTACCTTTCATAGAGGTGTGCAAAGACCAAACTGAACCTCCGTACCAGCTGTGCAGCGTTCTTGAACGGTTAGTTAACACCAGCTATTCCTCCCTTGCAGTCAAGTGTAATTTTTCTGTATGTAACAGAACTCAGGCGGTTAGTATTGAACAACTCGACCCAAGCAATGGTGATCTAAAACAATATGTTATCCCCGAAAACCTAAGCCACAGTGATGTGGAAAGGTTGGTGAGAGACAAAATCTTGAGCGCCCGTGACGGCGGCTTCGCCTTTATCTTTTTAAATTGCTTTGGTTGGAACCAGAAGAAAATCTCGCAGTTGTTAACCCTATTACCAGCTCAGAGAGTGTTCGCCAAGAAAGCGAATTCACCAACGAGTGAGCAAGTCAATGTGAATTTGATTCTTTTAGATTCCATTTCAAGGGCGCATTTCTATCGCTCGCTTCCAAAAACCGTCGAATTCCTGCGCAGAAAAAGCGCGAATAAACATCTCGGTGGCCACGTGTTCGAATTTGAGCTCTTCCAGGCGGTTCATGGCCACACCCATGAGAACGAGCATCCGCTGTTCAATGGCACTCTATACCCTTCGCATTTCACGGAACAGCAAATAAAAAACGCACCGACCAACGTTGAGGTGTTGTTTGGAATTTTCAAACGTGCTGGCTACCAGACGATGTATTTGGAGGATTTGTGTTGGAAAACATTTTATGGTCTTATCGCAAGTGTGAAAGCCGAAGGTTCGTGGGACAGATTTCGGAAGAAAGTGAACGCATCACATATCGATTCCACAGGTATGGATCGTTTTCACTCACGTGATCGGTGGCCCCATTGGGGTGGTGAAATGTACCAATATTTCATTGTTTCTGTGCACCAATATGGCCGCCGTGTGACGTCAGATGAAAACCAAGAATGCGTATTTTACTGTCAATAAAAGTATTCTTAGAATATAATTAGCCATTTCCCAAAAGAGTAGGCGGCTGGCGATGAGCGCTAGTGTTCTTGGGATCGTTTGGAGGGTCAGCTTCTTTTGTGTTTAAGTATAGACCTTATTCAAAAATGGCCGCCGAATTAAAATTCTTTTATATACATATAAATTAGCCCTTATGAACTCGTTTTCATGTGTGAAATTCAAAAGAATTTTTACTTTAAAACGAGGTGATAAGGGCTAATTTATATGCACATAAAAGAATTCTAATTCGGCGGCCATTTTTGAATAAGGTCTATGAAATCTGCCCTTCCAAACAATCCTAAGTGGCGTAGAGGTCCCAACTCTTTTCGGTAATTGCTCAATTCAGTTCCCGCACCACGTGACACTCTGTTATGTCATGGCAACGCTCTATTACTCGTGCACTAAATTTAACAACACATGCATGCTTGATAATAATTAAAGCACGGTTGCCGAATGTTTGAAATTGTGAAACTATACCGAGGAATACAAGACTGAACAGCTTGGAATATTACAATTTCTTTACGGTAAACTAGTAGTTCAGATATTTCTATAAGAGACTCGTTCTTAAGCCAGGAAATTTAAGCAAAGATGTCTTGTAAATGTTCAGCGAGATTGTCACTCATTATTTCGCAAGCGTAAATTTTATGTTCAGTGCACTGATATTAAATTTTAAAATGTTTAAAGCACTCATTCGTTGTTAGTGAACTCGTGGATGTAAATCCCGATAACACACTTACGCGAGTGCTTTAATTTATAAATATTTTTTTTAATGAATTGTATTCCGTCTCCGTCTTGCACCTGTGGTGCGGGCGGGCTCTAATTAGCGCAGAATTTTTCCATTTTTTTTCAGGAATAACCGAGGCATCGTGTAAACTTCTTGAGAACTACAAAAGCCAATTTCGGGATGACGGTAGGCACCAACTATGCTTCAACGGCAAGCACTCTCATCAATATATGCTCGAATACATCACTCGCTACATTGCAGCGGTCAGACAAAGACCTCAAAGCAAACCTTTATTTTCGTTTACGGCATTAAACGTCGCACACGACGATGTGGGAGTGCGAGTTCAAAGCTTAGACAAGGATCTAAGAGGGGTAATCGAGAAACTTTTGCAAGAACAGAACACCATGACGATCATCTTTGCAGACCACGGTAACACCTACACTAGTTATCAAAACAGATTGGAAGGTCGATTGGAGAAGTACCATCCAATGTTCTTGCTTATTTTGCCAGAAAATCTAGAGAAGAGATTCGGTAGGGATGTCTTATTGAATTTACAGACTAACCAGCATCGATTGCTTAACTTATTTGACATCCGAGCTGGTTTAGTTGAGCTAGCTAAGACCAATGGTAATTTACCAATGAACCCGAAAGGAATATTTGGGCCTATCTCGAAGAACCGGACGTGCGAGGAGCTTCAACTGACGAAGGCGAGTATCTGCTTGTGTAAGGACTGGTACCAAGATATTGAGAACTCGACCTCGCAATTGGCCGTAGCCGAATTTGCTATTGGCCAATTGAACAACAAGATTGGAGAATTGTTAGTAAATTCCCGGAATAGGAGTGAACGATCTGGTCGATCTTCCTTCATGTTTGGCGCTTGTCAAAGATTGCTCGTAGAAAGTATAAAGAACGTCCAGGAACACTCGACACCTGAGGGTGGTGTAGTGACTATAATGGACGTTAAGGTACAGTCAGGAAACGTTGTGAATCAAGAGGAACATTTCTCAGTCCGTGTGGAAAGAAAGCAGAAATCTATCACTACCTCGCAAGACATGGTACTTCAAGCATTTGATCGAATATCGACATACGGACCTCATAAAACATGCGCTGATTCCCGTGTCGAGTTGAAGTTGTGCCTTTGTAGTAACAGGACGGAAAACTCATCAAACGCTTCCATCTACGATGAAGCAGGCACCCAGTTTAACATTATAAAGCTGAATACGTGTCTGTTTCTCGTCCATCGTTCTCTTCAAGAAAGTCGTGAAGACGGCAAAGTAGTTGTTTACGAGGTCAGAAACGTTTGTCTTGATCGCTGGTTTAGGGTAACGTTTGAACGTCTTGGGATTAACTCTAAATCTTTCAGGACCTCTCCTATCATTGTTGTCTTGAAACCAAACACAATGGTTTTTGTGGAAAGCGCTTATCTACAAGTAGATTCATCTCAAGAGGAATTTATTTTACGCATGCGTATTGCAATGAAGAAGAACGACGCGGACCAATGGAGTGGTGAAGATTTTGTGACTAAAACCATCAACACGAAGGCCATTAAGGTTTTTTCGAGTAGTGCGGTCGCGTTTGCTTTGTTTTCCTCACGTTTACTCCTCGTGTCTTTCGGTCTGTGTACTTTGAAAATGCTTTAAAACGTTTAAGCTTTTTAAATCTTAGATTTTTGAATTTTAGAATTTAGGTGACGGGAACTTGTCAGACATGCATACATCATGAGATGTTTCGACTTTCGTTAGATTTCAGGAGATTAGACTTGGTACTTTTTTCAACTCTCTTCAGAGTTCAAATTTAGAGTCTCGGAAATGCCATTTGCTGCATTCCGAGGGGTTATAGTCGTACTATATTAAAATCACAATATTTAACCTCTTACTGTATTTACATTACTTAGTTGCCTTTCCATTTACTCATTGTGACCTCGTGCGAGACTGCACTTCAAGTCTTCAACAGAGTTCAATGGTAGTTTTTACGCAGAGCCTGCGATCCTTTTGGGCAGTTTTGGCACCAAATACAGGAAGTAAAATGTCTCGGGTTCAAGCTCTTTGGCGGTTTGGCAATTTACGACTTTACGCAACCTTTTTGCACTACGGTCAGCGGTACAATCACATATAAATGTATAATATCGAAAATAACAAGCAATTACATACGCTGATTTCCGATTTTCTCTGTTTTTCCTCAAAAAAGCCAAAAATTAGGTATAAGCCAAACCGAAATTTTTTAAGTCAAACCTCATTCAAAAAAGCCAAAATTGAGAAATTTGGCTTAAAAAAGCCAAACTGGCAACCTGTGTCAAACATGTGGGCGGGACTTGTCAACGGTTTCCATTCACGGTTCAAATCAGTTGGTTTACAGCTTTCAAATAACGAACAAGTTACGTCCACGGTGAACGTTTCAAACGTAAACAAACGCGAAAAAACGATCACGCCCAACGGTTGATTGCAAATGGTAGTAAGGTTCCTAGTGGGCTCCTAGCCCTAATGTAACTTAAAAAATTATAGAATTATTAGATCTTTATATGGGTAAATCAATAAAAAAAACAAAAAAAACAAAAACATTACTAAACTACGTCAAGTGTTCCTTCTTTTAGTTGCAAACTTGATTGCAATTTTGATTGACTTCCTTATACATTTTCCTAAGTTCCTGTTTAATTTTCCTAAGTTCCTGTTTTGTGTAGTACCTGTACTGTCTTTTATTATGTTTTTGCTTTCAAAAGTTTGTTCAAAAATAAAAATAATATATATGAAGGCTATATATACATATAATTTCGTATTCGAAGAGAAGCAACACACTAAGCCATTGATTCGCAGCCACATCCCCAAATAACGATGTGAACAAAGACGCCTAAAAGACGTCATTGTACTTTCAAATTTTCAAAACCTCGTTGGCCGCTAGCTTGACTTATGTAATATTTGTAAGATGCTACGCACTAAATGCTATACATGCATGTCGAGTACTATAAATATTGCTCAGGTTTGCAAGTCGGTTGGTTGACCAGGAAAATATACACCATTTGCATGATTTCTTTTAGTCCAGCAAGGTTTGAAAATTTGAAAGTACAATGAACATCAACGGACTCTTTGTTTATGTGAATTTATATGTCTCGTTTGTTGGATGGTGGCGATTCGAACATAACGGTTTATCTAACCAAGTAGAATATGTGTTTGAGTTTTAGATTTGTTTCTTTGAACAAGAAATATTTTTTGAGCAACCTTTTGACGCTTGGGGGTATCGTATGACACATGCATATGCCGTTTATATTATTTCACAGCAAGATTTATTAGTCGCTTGTTGCACTTTTGTTCGGGTTTGCAAGTCAGTTGGTCGACCAGGAAGATATATACCATTTGCACGATTTCTCATTTAGTGTAGGGAGTGAACAGCAAAGTTTTTAAAATTGGAAGCCCCTAAATTTTAAAACTAGTGGCTGCGATTAGAACGTATATTTATAGTTTTTTTATAAAAAAACATTAATGGAAATAATGGGAACAGTTCGACTTTCCCATTAATGTTTTTTTTTATTAAAAACATAATAATGGTAATAAAAATACATTAATGTATTTTTTTAAAAATACATTAATGGGAACAGTTCGACTTTCCCATTAATGGTATTTTGACAAATCCATTGATGTTTTTTATAAATACCATTCATGATTTAATACAAGAACTATAATGTGTTTTTTGTGAAACACTTGAATGAATTTCTATTTACATTCATGTATATATTTGGAAAAACATGAATGTGTTTAGTTTACATTGATGGTTTTTATTCTAAAAACATGAAGGTATTTCTATTTAAGTCAGTTGAAAAAACACAAATTATGTGTTTCGATCTCTACTGATCGAGTCAACTATTGGTTTTATTAAACAATTTCTTTTAATAATGAATTTTATCTAGAAAATATTAATTGAATAAAGTAACGTAGTTAATTAAAATTCTGTATTTGTTAAATACAGAATTCGTGTCCGTTCTGATCGGGATACATGTAGGCACTCGGCTTATATATTTATTTCTAAAATTATTAATAATTCATGAGGAAAACACAAAGAATATCCATGTTTAATGAGGGTCTATACACATGAATGGTAACTCCATGAGCAATTGCTTGACATTTTACATTAATGATTTTACATTATCATGAATGTTTTTTGAAGAAATACCATTAATGGAAGTTAAAAACACATGAATGGTAACTCCTTGAGCAATTGCTTGACATTTTACATTAATGATTTTACATTATCATGAATGTTTTTTGAAGAAATACCATTAATGGAAGTTAAAAACACATGAATGGTAACTCCTTGAGCAATTGCTTGACATTTTACATTAATGATTTTACATCATGAATGTTTTTTGAAGAAATACCATTAATGGATGTTAAAGACACATGAATGGTAACTCTGTGAGCTACCAATTACCATTAATGTGTTTTTTTAAGAATGGGAATTCATCGAAACCCATGCAAAATCATTGTTTTTCTCCCATTTTTTCCTGGGATTCGCATACAAGGTGGTAACGTGACGTTACATATACAGGCAGGTTACATATACAGGCAGCGTCTGCAGGGATGAGAATGTAAATGTTACATATACAGGCACCAGGGGGGTGGTAACCTAATGTTACATATACAGGAACCAGGAGGGTGGTAACCTAATGTTACATATACGGGGAAGGTACCAGGGGGTGGTAACCTAATGTTACATATACAGGCACCAGGGGGGTGGTAACCTAATGTTACATATACAGGCACCAGGAGGGTGGTAACCTAATGTTACATATACGGGCACCAGGGGGGTGGTAACCTAATGTTACATATACGGGCACCAGGAGGGTGATGTCCTAATGTTACATATACGGGCACCAGGGGGGTGGTAACATGTTACATATACAGGCACCAGGGGTAGTAACCTAATGTTACATATATGTAACATTAGGACACCACCCTCTTGGTGCCCGTATATGTAACATTAGGTTACTACCCCACTGGTGCCTGATGCCCGTATATGTAACATTAGGACGCCACCCTCCTGGTGCCCGTATATGTAACATTAGGACACCCCCCTGGTGCCCGTATATGTAACATGCCCGTATATGTAACGTGCCCGTATATGTAACGTCACGTTATCACCCCTGCTCGGGATTCGTAGTCCTACGACTCGTAAAAAGCTTCTAAATGAAGATCATACCTTTCAAGATGCTTTAAAAATGGCCATTGCAGACGAAGTCGCCAGCAAGGAGACTTTACAATTACAGCAGGAATCTCATCCATCGAATGAATCGGTGAATGCGGTCGGCCAAATGACATGTAGTATTTCCTCGCTTTAATAAACCACATGAAACTATTTAGATCTAATTCCCAGAACGAGATTGGCATTCATATCGGGTTTGTTTTCCTAGTCCCAGGCTCTCTCTTAGTCACTTCGCCTCTCTCCTCCGCAGATGCTTCTCGCAGGCGCGCGGGCAATCGTAAAGCGCGCGGAGAAGTCTCTTCGCTGTTTTAATGTTTGCTAGCATGGCCTGGGCGTCTGTGCCCATGAAAAAAATCAATAAATATTAAACAACAAATTCGTGGGAATTCATCTTTGTACTAATGTTTGAAATGTTTTCAAAGAGTTTCTACTGTTTTTTTTCAAGCCGAAATTAGGCAAGTTGAAAGTCGACAAGAATGATTTAGTGGCTCTATTTTGAAGTGTCGCCATTTTTCAGTGCGCATGCGCGATGTCTGCGAAGCTAAAAATGGTGAAATACGGTTTAAAAAACTGTGGCGTAATTCCGTAGATTTTCTGTCACTTTTAAATGCTTTCCATGTCTTCTTAAACAGCAAAAATATTGTCACTTACCTTCTCTCAAAGACTCAATCACTACTGTAACTCCGTATTTCACCATTTTTAGCTTCGCAGACCTCGCGCATGCGCACTGAAAAATGGCGACACTTCGAACCCCAATCTCGTACCCAGAGCCAGCCCCCCCCCCCCCCCCCCCCCCCATGGGAAAGCAATTTGCTCGCGCGGCCGGGCATATTTGGCTCTGTCTAACACCAGACTATTTTACTCTGTCTAACCCCAGACTATTTTACTCTGTCTAACACCAGACTATTTTACTCTGTCTAACACCAGACTATTTTACTCTGTCTAACGCCAGACTATTTTACTCTGTCTAACACCAGACTATTTTACTCTGTCTAACGCCAGACTATTTTACTCTGTCTAACACCAGACTATTTTACTCTGTCTAACACCAAAGTATAAGTTCACGTGTAACAACTAAGCTATACAAAATTTACTTACAATCTTACAAAATTTATTCCTTTGTACAATGCAATAAATAA
This sequence comes from Paragorgia papillata, assembly GCA_035771165.1. Taxonomy (NCBI): domain Eukaryota; kingdom Metazoa; phylum Cnidaria; class Anthozoa; order Scleralcyonacea; family Coralliidae; genus Paragorgia; species Paragorgia papillata. Next base: position 644,045 of record JAWNZC010000002.1, on the reverse strand, counting down.
GCCCGGACTAAAAGCACCAAATATTTGTGGCGTTCAACACACTAAGACGAGTAGTACAAAACAATATTTGTCAAATATCTTAGACCCTTGGGATTAAAAATCTAATTATTGTCACGTACTGACAAGCGCAATTCTAAAAAAAAACTCGCTTCAAGCTATCGTAGCATATGTGTGACAGGCTGCGACGGACTGCGGTACAGACGACCCTTTGTGACGGGAATTTTGTCGAGAATTTTCGATATAAGTTTAAAATTCGGTCTTTTTCCAGGATGATATGCCCAAAATTGATTTATGAGGTCCTAAAAATAAAGGAAAATAGTCGTCAAAGTAAATTCATGTTAAGATCTCCTTAAAAATAATCTCAATTATGACCTTCCTTTTTGAGTTTCCCCAGGTAAAATCACTTAAAAAATTTCAACATTGTTGAACGATGTTGAATAATGTTGAAAGCACGAGTGGCCAAATGAATTCAACATCGTTCAACATTCATGAATGACAATTAATTGAACGCGGGCTACCACAAAAGCTGGAATCGACAGTCTCCCGCGTGGCGCATGTCTCTGTTCAACAAAGTTGAATGAAATGTGGCCAAATGCGTTCAACACCTTTCAACATTTTGAGAATAATCGAAATGTTGAACGCGTGTTGAACGAAAATTTGAACATGTTCAAATTTCGTTCAACACCATTCAACATCATTCAACAGGGGTGGCCAAACGCTTTCAACATGTTGAATTCAACAATGTTGAACGATGTTGAATGAAATGTTGACAGCGTTTGGCCAGGCCTTTACACGACACGATTTTTCTTGCAACTTGCAACAAATTTACCCATGGAAAAAAAACTCGCAAGTTGCAGGAAGGGTGCTACACGTTCAGCAACTTGCGAACCTTGTTGCAAGTTACACCAAAAAGTAGAACCCATCCAACTTTTCTTGCAACTTGCAAAAATAACACGGCAAAAATAACAAAATTGCAAGTTGCTACGGGGTGTTACACAGTGCGATTTATTTGCAACCTGCAACAATCAGGCTATTTGTTGCAAGTTGCAAGAAAAATTGCATCGTGTAACAGTAGCTTGATTTGACTGTTGAAAATTAAATAAATGGACGATTGTCACTATCACCAAATTTACTTTTTTTTTTTAATTTGTTCTGTAAAATTTTTTCCAAAACCAAAGAATTGAAAGGGTAGAATCATTTTCATAAACTGTGCGAATTTTTAGAACATTTTACTGAAGGAAACGCGAGAAGGTAGCGGAATTTTTTTTTGCCTTCTCTGACGTAAAATCTCTCAAATATTGTACAAAATTTCCCCGCCAAATAAGCTGCCAGGTCGCGCGCGGTAATAAGACCCTGGGGGAGGGGGGGGGGGGGGATCTTACCTTCATTTCGCGGACAACGTCAAGTTTGCTAAGAGATTGCTTAGTACCTTTGCCAACCTTATAGATTTTTGTTTCCAAAGGATAATCACTGAAGGGCCAAGAGCCAGATAACAATTCGTAACAAACAGTTCTATATAATTGATTTAAAATTGTGGTTCAAGTAGTGAGGTAAGTAAGGAATGAGATAAGGAAGGAAGGAAGGAAGGAAGGAAGGAAGGAAGGAAGGAAGGAAGGAAGGAAGGAAGGAAGGAAGGAAGGAAGGAAGGAAGGAAGGAAGGAAGGAAGGAAGGAAAGAAGGAAGGAAGGAAGGAAGGAAGGAAGGAAGGAAGGAAGGAAGGAAGGAAGGAAGGAAGGAAGGAGGGAAGGGATGAAGGAAGGGATGAAGGAAGGAAGGAAGGAAGGAAGGAAGGAAGGAAGGAAGGAAGGAAGGAAGGAAGGAGGGAAGGGATGAAGGAAGGAATGAAGAAAGGAAGGAGGGAAGGAATGAATGAAGAAAGGAATGAAGAAAGGAAGGGAGGGAGGGAGGGAGGGAGGGAGGGAGGGAGGGAGGGAGGGAGCGAGGGAGGGAGGGAGGGAGGGAGGGAGGGAGGGAGGGAGGGAGGGAGGGAGGGAGGGAGGGAGGGGAGGCAGGCAGGCAGGCAGGCAGGCAGGCAGGCAGGCAGGCAGGCAGGCAGGCAGGCAGGCAGGCAGGCAGGCAGGCAGGCAAGCAAGCAAGCAAGCAAGCAAGCAAGCAAGCAAGCAAGCAAGCAAGCAAGCAAGCAAGCAAGCAAGCAAGCAAGCAAGCAAGCAAGCAAGCAAGCAAGCAAGCAAGCAAGCAAGCAAGCAAGCAAGCAAGCAAGCAAGCAAGCAAGCAAGCAAGCAAGCAAGCAAGCAAGCAAGCAAGCAAGCAAGCAAGCAAGCAAGCAAGCAAGCAAGCAAGAAAGAAAGAAAGAAAGAAAGAAAGAAAGAAAGAAAGAAAGAAAGAAAGAAAGAAAGAAAGAAAGAAAGAAGGAAGGAAGGAAGGAAGAGAGGAGGAGGAGGAGAGAAGGGGAGGAGGAGAGAAGGGGAGGAAGAGAGAAGGGGAGGAAGAGAAGAATAGACAACTGCAGACTCGACTTGAGTTCTGCTCAAACTTACCCAAATGCGTACACGTCTGAATCTTTGGTAAACATTTTCTTACTTAATTTTTGATATGGTGATAATGAGCAGATAATTTCAGGAGCGAGGTAATTTAGCCACCCATAAGGAATCTTGACTCTTCCTGGTCTAAAATCAAATACATTAGATAATAATAGTTTATTTCAGTTACATTGCAGCCATGGGCTGAATTACGTAATGCTACATATATATGAATTAGCTAATTAATTTATAAGAACTAATAAAATAGAAGGAGGGAAAGTTATAAATTACATTACTAAAATATCTAGTACTCAACTATGATCGAGAATTAATTTTAAAAATGTTTGCTGGAATAAAACTGTTTTTATACCGTTCGGCTTTAAGCCCTAATCAAACGAGAACGCAAGTCATCGCAAGTTGGCAGTCAGAATTTCTGTGGCGGTCGTTCGAACACCCAAATCAACAAAATAAAGGTTTCATGAGTGTTTTAAACAAGTTTTAACTTTGTCACGGTACATGATATTTTCGGGAAACTATTCAGAGCGGCTGGCTGAGATAGCGTGACTGCCAACTTGTGATGACTTGTTTGATTAGGGCTTTACGCGATGGTGATTCAATAGTACTACATTTTCGCAGTCTGTAGTGATTGGGACGATTAGCTGGCAAGAGATGATGGAGTTGGTGGTCTTCATTTCTCACGATTTCGTGAAAAAACTTCGTTACTAGCTGTTGTCTACGTTCTTTTAATGTAGGAATTCTTGCCTTTTGGAGTGCATCATAATACGAAGTATAAGAGAAAATTATTGACATTGCTCTTTTTTTAACTGTCTCAATTTGTTTACAATACATCCATATTCTTAGGGGGCTTTCCATTTACACGGTTAGACCGGTCAGTCCGGTTAAATGGAACACGATTCGTTTGAGACCTGGGATGCATGGTCTGACTGGGAAATTTGGTCCTAATCAAAAGCAAATCCATTCTGGCCGGACTGACCGGTCTAACCTTGTCAATTGGAAAGCGCCCTAAGACTGGTTTTATACAGGATTTATAGAATTGAACTAAATCTTCGCATCTAACTTTGGCTCTCTTTAGCTGAACCAGACAAATTCATTATTAGTGTAAGCTGTAAGCTTAAAGTTAATCATCAAGGCAAACTTGTGTTGCTGACATTCCCCTGCGGGCAGAGCCATTCCTTTCTTTGAAGGGAAATTTCGAGTGTAGAATATATATATATTATAAGACCAAACCAGGACCAGTTGCGAAAAATGCAACATCAAGGCCTTCCGGCTAGGAATTGAGCCCGCGACCCTGCGATGCTAGTGCAGTGCTCTGACAACTGAGCTACGGAAGCCGTACGCCAAGAGCTTGGTCACGAGTTCTGTATATATAATGTGGTAATGCCGAGAGTAGAATTGCGTATATTACAAGTAATATTTGGCATTTCACTCGATTAAACTGGATGTTCTGGGTAATTTTGGTGAAGGAAAATTTCGAGTGTAGAATATATACATTATAATGTTTATATTCTTATAATGTATATATACTACACTCGAAATTTTGCTTCACCAAAATCACCCAGAACATCCAATTTAATCGAGTGAAATGCCAAATATTACTTGTAATATACCCAATCCTTTCTTTTCTTGCAGAGAAACGGAAGAAAAGACGGCTCTTGTGTTTGACTGTGCATTCAGAATATAACCACCGAGATCATACATTGTTTTCTCCACACTCAGTCCTGCTGCCAGTCGTAAATGTCCAAAGTCTGTAATGACTACTTTGCTGTCGTTTTCGAAAAAAATATTCTTGCTTTTGAGATCAGCGTGTATGATACCACGAGAATGAAGATAACTCATGCCCTAAAATCAAGAAAATTCAATACGTAACCATTCCATATTATATGGTATATGCCATACAGTAAAACCTCGCGAACCTTTAGGCTAAAATTTGCCTTTTAGAGCCCCATTTTATAAGAACCTTTTTAGCCTAAAAATTGTAACAGGTTCTTATTTGAAAAACTTCAGTTGAAATAATTGAAAATAAAAACAAGAAATTTTGCACATTTGGACAAGTGAACAAAAACAGTATGACTGTGCAACTGTCAGGCGGTTCCATTGTTTTATAAACATTCTAGTTTGGTTGCAGTTTAATTGTTCCATAAAGGACCTGGACATAAATCAGAGCAGGGTTCTCTTTGATTATGTGGTCAAATTAGTTATAATTAAAGTGTTTATTGTACCAAGCAAGGGGCCACAGCCATTTTGAGCTTGTTGTTGGACCAACAGCAAGCAGCCTTTCCTCGAAAAAAATAAGAACCTATTTAAGAACCTAAATAGCCTAAAATCCCAGTAAATACCACTTATATAAGAACCTTTTTAGGCTAACTCGAAAAATGGTGGTTCTTATTCGCGGGTTTTTACTGTACAACACATTCGGGGGAAAAAGTCTTTTGTTCCTGGTCAGGGTAGATGTCCAAAATCGACGCAGTGACGCGGAGTTTCCTTTTTAACTTTTTAAATTATGAAATGAAATTTTTGCTTTTTATAGTATTTGATAATATAAAAATATAGAAAATTCTGATATTCGTACATATGTTCATTTAATATTTACGTCTTTGGAAAACACATTATTTCTCAGTTCAAAGTTGATAGCTAGAGCCGTGAAACGTCAACACAATAACGCGGCCACAACAACTGTTTGACGTTACACGGTGGATCATTATCATAAATTTGTTTAGTCTTGATCCACCTTGTGACTTCACTGGTATAGATCGTTTTCACTCACGTGATCGGTGGCCCCGTTGGGGTGGTGAAACAATACGAAATATTTGAATAAGAAAGAGCTAATTCCCATACCGTACACCAATATGGCCGCCATTTCATTGTTTTGGTACACCAATATGGCCGCCGTGACGTCAGATGAAAACGATCTATTGTTACTCGTCTCAGTTCGTACTGACCTCGTGTAAACAAAATGCAAAATTCAGTCCGGTCTGAGTTCGGGCCGTGTAAACACTCCCTTAGTTTGCTCACCTGTGCGATTTGTTTCAAAATAAGCATGACTTTGCTCACAGGTAATGTTTCTTTAAAAATGTGAATTCGTTTATAGAGGTGAGAGTCCTTACACAAACTGCAAATATACAAAATATGCAAAATGCAACATCCAAATTGACAAATAAAAGATTGAAGGAGAGATATCAATCAAGTATAGTAAGGACGGTAATGATGGTAGTGATGGTGGTGATGGTGGTGATGGTGGTGATGGTGGTGATGGTAATGATGGTGGTGATGGTAATGATGGTGGTGATGGTAATGATGGTGGTGATGGTAATGATGGTGGTGATGGTAATGATGGTGGTGATGGTAATGATGGTGGTGATGGTAATATTGGTGATGATGGCAATAATGGTAATGTTGCTGATGGTGATGACGGTAACAATGGTAATGATGTTGATGATGGTGGTAATGGTAATGGTAATGTTGCTGATGGTGATGATGATGGTAATGATGTTGATGATTGTGATGATGATGGTGCTAATGGTAATGTTGCTGATAGTGATGATGATGGTAATAATGGTAATGATGTTCATGATGGTGGTAATAATGGTAATGATGTTGATAATGGTGATGATGCATGGTAATGATGATGGTGGTGGTGGTAGTGGTGCTGGCAGAGGTTATGATAATTTGAGGCCTGGGCCTCTCCCTGTGCTGAATAAAATCGTCTGGCGTTAGCCAGATAAAACACTAAAGACTCGTCTTCAGGCTTCAAAGGGTTAAGAGCGAGTATTTATAGTTATAGACAAATTACTATTTCTTAAGCATTCACTAACCTTGTAATTATAGCTAATTGTGGAGGCTCCATACAAGCTCCCATAAAAAGAACAAGATTTTCGTGTCTGGTTTTTCGAAAAGTTTGAACCTTAAGGAACAAAAAGACGAAAACTGTTTTGTTTAATGCCATTTTGGCCATTAATGGTAAAGAAAGAAAAAAATAAGGGAAGAACGATGGGTAAAATATAGATGCACTTTTCTTTATTATCGCAAAGGGAAAATTGCGAAAGACCCGCAATTTCAAGAGAACAACATGAGCAAAGTAAACAGCACAAACAAACAAACAAACAAACAAACAAACAAACAAACAAACAAACAAACAAACAAACAAACAAACAAACAAACAAACAAACAAACAAACAAACAAACAAACAAACAAACAAACAAACAAACAAACAAACAAACAAACAAAAACGGAACAAAACGGAACAAAACGGAACAAAACAAAACAAAACAAAACAAAACAAAACGAAACAAAACAAAACAAAACAAAACAAAACAAAACAAAACAAAACAAAACAAAACAATTTTTTATAAGATTTGAACAGAAGTCTTGTAGAGGCATTTAATTTTAGACGAGTTGTAGTAACTTCGACAAACCTGCATTTTAAATGCTTGTAACTGAGTGGGAGTCGGTTGTTGGATTTCAATTACTTTCACAGCAACTTGTCCATGCCAGTTTCCACTTTATAAAGGGGAAAAAACAAAAGTAAATATCCCTCATACATCGTATTAAAAACAACTGAAATTTTCTCTAATAAAATCAAAGTTTTTATATCAGTTTCAAAGCTGTTTGAGAACAAAAGAAATGAATAGGTCAACACTCAACAGGTCGAAAGTTCAGCAAGATATATTAAAGAGCCTATGCAACGAAAATTAAGTTTGTCTTATTTGAAAGAACACTTATAATGACAAAGTAACATCTTTTGCAGTTTTTCGTTTCCTTACTTCGATTTTGAGATATTTTAGTTTGTTTGATATGCAAATTAAACATTTTGACGTCACACGTGCATAACGAGTTATCGAAAAAAAAGTTATATATCTTTGCTTTTGTCAAATATAATCACTTCAAATCTACATGTTTAGCGTTCTGGGCGAAACACATCCACATGGTGCCTTCGAATTAATTTGGTTTGATAATAGCAAAGATTTTTCGCTTTCTTCGATAACTCATTGCGCACATGTACCGTCAAAATGTTTAATTTGCATATCAAACAAACTGAAATATCTCAAGAACGAAGCAAGGAAACGAAAAACTGAAAAAGATGTTACTCTATCATTTTAAGTGTTCTTTCAAATAAGACAAACTTAATTTTCGTCTCATAGGCACTTTAAAACTCAGAAAAAAATTATATATGTGATAGAAGAAGAATTTCAAATGAAGTCGAATCACTGCTGTAGAGAAAAGTTTTCTGACTGCCCCAACCGGGAATCGAACCCAAGGTCTCTGGTTTAACGTACCAGCGCTATACCAATGAGCTATTGGGACCCCCGGCTGAGGCAGTCAGAAATATCCATATATTAAATATCGCACACATTACCGTAGCTCATCGGGGGATATCTATTCCACCTAAACGAAGAGACCTTGGGTTCGATTCCTGGTTGGGGCAGTCAGAAAACTTTTCTCTATAGCAGTGATTCGACTTCATTTGAAATTCTTCTTTTCTTCTATCACATCCTATATTTCAGCACATCTACATATTTTCGATATCATCAACATTACCGATAAACGTCGCCAATTCTGCCAGAGCCAATTCTGTCTTGTAGTTCAATGTCATTAAAAGGGATAGTCCACTCTGACAAATGACTGTCTCTTTCCTACAAATAACAAGAGGGCGCTCAGAGACTGCATACCTCCGTCAGCAGGTTATTAGAAAAGAAACGAGCCATCCCGCTAGCTCCCAAGGCTAGCTCTCGCGCTTGATTGCACCCGTACTGGAGTTATGCAATAGATGTTTGCATAAAATAAAGACTGAGCGCAATCAAGTATTTCTTCTACACGCCTCACGGAGAATCTTGTGCTCGGAAAATTCAATGGGTTGGTCCTTGGTCTATGATCAATCTTTCCACAAACTTTCATAAAAACCTGTGCAGTACTTCGTAAGAGGGAAGGACGGAAGGACGGACGGACGGACGGACGGACGGACGGACGGACGGACGGACGGACGGAACGAACGAACGAACGAACGAACGAACGAACGAACGAACGAACGAACGAACGAACAAACGAACAAACGAACAAACAAACAAACAAACAAACAAACAAACAAACAGACAAACAAACAAACAAACAAACAAACAAACAAACAGACAAACAGACAAACAAACAAACAAACAGACAAACAAACAAACAACAAACAAACAAACAAACAAACAAACAAACAAACAAACAAACAAACAAACAAACAAACAAACAAACAGACAAACAGACAAACAAACAACAAACAAACAAACAAACAAACAAACAAACAAACAAACAAACAAACAGACAAACAGACAAACAAACAGACAAACAAACAAACAAACAAACAGACAAACAAACAAACAGACAAACAAACAAACAAACAGACAAACAAACAAACAAACAAACAAACAAACAGACAAACAAACAAACAAACAAACAAACAAACAAACAAACAAACAAACAAACAAACAAACAAACAAACAAACAAACAAACAAACAAACAAACAGACAAACAAACAAACAGACAAACAAACAAACAAACAAACAAACAAACAAACAAACAAACAGACAAACAAACAGACAAACAGACAAACAGACAAACAAACAAACAAACAAACAAACAGACAAACAAACAGACAAACAAACAAACAAACAAACAAACAAACAAACAAACAAACAAACAGACAAACAAACAAACAAACAAACAAACAAACAAACAAACAAACAAACAAACAAACAAACAAACAAACAAACAAACAGACAAACAAACAACAAACAAACAAACAAACAAACAAACAAACAAACAGGTGAAAATATAACCTCCTGTTGGAGGAGGTAAATATGATAATAAAAAAAAAAAATAAAAGCGTGACAACAAGCAATACTCAGTAAAAATCTCCTTAATATAAAGTAATTATTCACAATAAACTTCTTTAAGTTAAACACCCAGAAACTTTTTCTAAGCCCCCGACAGAGATCAAACGCGCAATTTTCCGATAACAGATTGCCGCTCTAACTACATTGCGGAATTTTTAAAAATAGGCACACAACGCGTACATGTGTCTGGTTATGAGAAATATTGTAATAGAATTGAAACACTGCACTTCCTCACGGATTAGCGTTAAGTTTTCGCGAGAATATCGATAAAACTCGCCTCCAATCCATGTGCGGCTCGATAGCTCAACAGGTAGAGTGGTGGACAGGAATCCCGAAGGAGTGAGTTCAAATCCGGCTCGAGTCAGCCGAATTTTTCGGTTGACTTTAGCAGTGTAAGAAATCATGAAAAATTTTCTCAGGAAATATTAATGTATAGAGAACTCGTTGACGCAAATATAAAGCGAATTATAATTTGTAATAAGGAATAAGCTTACAGTTATAAATAATAAGGCGCAGTTATATTGGGGAGACCGGCAGAAACTTGAATATGCATATACAAATGAGTGTCAAAAAAGAGACTCACCCATCTTTTTGATGACCAAGTACGAGTGAGTGAATCATAATCGGATATCTGGCTTTCGAGGGAGTCTACGGTCGGGGTATCACCACCGGATAACGTCTAGACAACGTAACGTATCGTAAGGTAAAATTTAATGGAAAGATCTTTACTTCATTCCACTTCACTCCACTTCAATTCTTTCCACTTCACTTCAATTTAATTCACTTTCACTTCACTACACTTCATTTCAGTCCACTTTCCTCCACTCCACTCCACTTCAATCCACTTCAGTCCACTCTACTTTACTTCACTTTACTCCACTTTACTTACACGTCACGTCACTTCACTTCACTTCACTCTACTTCACCTCACTTCACTTCACTTCACTTCACTTCACTTCACCTCACCTCACCTCACTTCACTTCACTTCACTTCACTCCACTTCACTTCACTCCACTTCACTTCACTCCACTTCACTTCACCTCGCTTCACTTCACGCCACTTCACGCCAATTCCCTTAACTCCACTCTACTTCACCTCACTTCGCTTCACTCCACTCCACTTCCCTTCACGCCACGTAACTTCACTCCACTCAACTTCACCTCACTCCACCTCACTTCACCCTCGCATCACTCTCTTCAAATCATTCTATTTCATTGTTATGTTGTAGAAAACAGCATACGGAGATCTCATCAACACACGTTTCTTCCACATGTTTATCGAGGAAAACGCTAACATTATTCCAAATCTAAATGCTTACAGAATCGTTGCTTTCTACTGTCATAGTACTTTGACCCAACTGTAGGCTATCAGTCACAACTAGAGTACTGCTGGTGCTGGTCAGGTCACTGCAACAAGAAAATTTACAAAATATTTAAAAAATAAACTTATAAAAAGTTAAAATCATGATAGACTACTCACGTATCACTGTCGAATGAGTTCAGGTCACCTACAAGAAAATGGGAAAACACATCATGTTACCACGTATGATACACATGTTACCGCGTGTGATACACATGTTACCAACGTGTGATACACATGTTACCACGGTGATACACGTGTGATAAGTTACCACGTGTGATACACATGTTACCACGTGTGATACATTGTTATCACGTGTGATACACATGTTACCAACGTGTGATACACATGTTACCACGGTGATACACGTGTTACCACGTGTGATACACATGTTACCAACGTCATGTACATATCAACACGTGTGATACACATGTTATCACATGTAATACACATGTAATACACATGTTACCACATGTGATACATTGTTACCACGTGTGATACACATGTTACCATATGTTACCATGTGTGATACATTGTTATCACGTGTGATGCACATGTTATCAGGCGTGATGTACATGTTATCACGTGTGATGCAGATGCTATCACGTATGATTCACATGTTACCACGTGTGATACACATGTTACCACGTGTAATACACATGTTACTACGTGCGATATACATGTTACCAACATGTAATACACATGTTATCACGTGTGATACATATATTATCACGTGTGATGTAAATGCTATCACGCGTGATACACATGTTATCAAGTGTGATGCACATGTTATCACGTGTGATGCACATGTTATCACCTGTGATTCATGTTACTACGTGTGATACACACGCTATCATGTGTGATACACATGACATATGTGTGATACACATGACATACGTGTGATACACATGATATATGTGTGATACACATGACATATGTGTGATACACACGACATATGTGTGATACACATGACATATGTGTGATACACATGACATACGTGTGATACACATGATATATGTGTGATACACATGACATATGTGTGATACACATGACATACGTGTGATACACATGATATATGTGTGATACACATGACATATGTGTGATACACATGGCATATGTGTGATACACACGACATATGTGTGATACACATGACATATGTGTGATACACATGATATATGTGTGATACACATGACATATGTGTGATACACATGACATACGTGTGATACACATGATATATGTGTGATACACATGACATATGTGTGATACACATGACATATGTGTGATACACATGACATATGTGTGATACACACGCTATCATGTGTGATACACATGATATTGGAGAAATAAAAATGAAAGTCCATTGAATAAGGTTGATATCTTACCAGGAAAAAGAAAAACGCCTAAACCTTTCCTCCTCCGTGTCGATCTACTACTGGTTAACCGCCGATCATACACACCGTAGGAGTCACTTTGTGGTGGTGCTGACGCAGGGATATGATTACCAGGTGGTGATGGCTGAGGTGTCGACGCCGTCGACGACATCGAAGCAACGTCGATAGGAAAATTAGAAGAAATAAGATGGGCCCCATAGGAGAAATTGGTGGGAGGTTCGTTGTATCCTCTCCGGCGATGATCAATGGTATTTTGATATAGGTCTAAGTGACTAGAATTGAAGGAGGAATTGTTGTCACTTTCACCTGTATTATTTAACCGATTGGAAATATTTTCTGGCTCAGAAATTGTCCGATTCCAACGACGAAAGCGGTATGGTAGAGAGGAGTAATTCCTGTTGTCTAAATATAAAAAGAAATGCTAATAGTATTATAAGTTGTACGTATACATATCATTATACGTACAATTTATTATATCACTTTAACCATAGTTAGTGGAGAGAGATGGTTTGGAAACTCGGCAAAAGTCATTGTTCTATGGTTTTGTTCAATTTGTCTAATTTCACGGTCACTGAACGTATTGTATTTTCTGTATAATGAAGCAGTCATCCAATAGCAACGTTCGGGTTTAATTAGTGTAGTCCTTCGTCGTCACGTGTTGTAAGTCCTTTGTTCGTTGTGTAGCCCTTCGTCGTGACGTGTCCATAGAATTTCCTTTCTTCAACCAATTGCCTTCCTCCAACATGAACACAATAATATGACCACTGCATAATCTTGAAAGACAATGGAGCTTCCAAACCATCCCGCTCCACCAACTATGCTTTAACTACATCTCATATGCAAACGCTACAATTAGGAGCACATATGACTATGAATTTTCAACCTTAGCTCTCCATCTGAGCCTGAAGCTGGATTTCCACTGGGCGTGTCTTGTGAGTTTCCATACGGAACGAAGTAGAAAACTATTCAATTTGTACAACAGAAAAGTCGAGCGCGCGACATTTTATACTTAGTGGAAATCCACCTTAAGTGGCTTATTTTAATGGTTAGAGCGTCTTAAGCCTGGTTTCCATATAGCCGTAAGAGCCGGCGGCATGGCTGCGGCAAGGAGCAATGGTCCAATCGCATACAGCTTTTTATTGCTGGCTAATTCAACACTGTCTATGATTGGACCATCGCCCCTTGCCGCAGCCGGCTCTTACGGCTATATGGAAACCAGGCTTAACCAGTCATTAGAAGGTTGCAGGTTCGAACCCTATCTGGGGCTCAGAAATCTTTTTTGAGTAACTGAGCTTGACGAACGTCCACCAAATGTCCACCAAACGCATATGATGCCTTTTATCCGAGCGACATTTCGTACATTTTAGATTTAGTACGCGTACCAACGCACTGTACTAAGCGTTAAAACCATACAATCATAAGTGGAAGAACTAACAATTTAAACTAAGGATTTACAGTCGGCATAATAAAAGCTTTACGAACGTAGTACTGGCGCACTACTAAGCTTCAGAATGAGTGATAAAGCCTAAATACTGTCGTACTAACGTAATAAGAAGTTTAAAACCATCGATAAAGCGCGAGTACTGGCGTACTAACGTACTAAGCTGGTTTCCGAGACTAAAAACTGAAAACTAAAACCTCAAGTTTTGAGTCAAAACGAGTTAAAAACGCGTCCGAAAAACTATCAATATTTACACGCGTATATGACATGTTGACAAGGTTCGGGTTGCGGTTGCTCTTTTGCTTTAGCTTTGTGGAATATTGACAATCTCTTTTTGAACAAGAAAAGTAAAAAATCCTTAGTACAGTACGTTGGTCACTGCGTACTAAGAAAAGTCCTCCGATTTTGGGCATGGTCACCAAACGTCTGGCAATAGTATTGATACAGTCAAACCTGTATTAAGCGGCCCTCCATTAAGCGGACACCCTGTATTAAGCGGACAGTTCCCAAAGTCTCGAATTGAATCCCATGTTAACCATGCTGCTTACTTTGTGTTTCGCGCACGAATTTGTTATTCTTTGACCCTGACCCTGAAAACACCCTAATCCTAACCCTGATCCCAACCCCAATCCTTACCCTAATCCTAACCTCAATCCTAACCCTAACCCTAATGCATATTCGTGCGCGAAACACAAAGTAATAACCTTAACCATACAAAGGTCACCTCTATTAAGTGGACACCTCCATTAAGCGGACGTGGACACCTAAATCAGTGTAAAACGATACCAAATCCCTGTATTAAGCGGACAGTGTTTTCTTTTATTCATTTATTTAACATATGTTTCTCCTTAAGATGGTAGATATTAGATTAGCGTCTTTCCTGTTTTCAATGTCTCACGACGGAAATCAATAAATGCATGACAATAATCAATACATACTTTCTTGCTAAACTGCGTTTGGTTCGAATTTATATTGTTGTTGTTATTGGAGACTTGGACTCCAACGTCAAAGTTCTCAGTAGCGGTCGCACATTTGTATTACGAATATCGTTTATTGGTTTCTAGATTAGCTTAAAACCGTATCTGGAATCCGGGGGTACGGGAATGGGTGCGAGATTGACAGAGGGTCTGGGTACGAGAACCTCTATTGAGCGGACACCTCTATTAACTAACCAATTCCCCGAGGGTGTCCGCTCAACACAGGTTTGACTGCATAATAATGGTAATATGCATGGTATGGTATGGTAATGAGGATGATGATTATAATTACGATGGTGATCATGTACAAAATAATGAAAATATACAAAGACCAAGCCAAAAACTTACTTCTTGCCAAACTTAACTTAGCTTGTACAAATCCACAACCATAGATGCGATCTTTGCAACACCCTTTGTGAAACTTGAGCCTGGTAAAAAAACCCAATCATATAGGTAATGATATCAGGTGCTACTCCAAGTGATGGACCATACCGGGTAAACTTAGAGAAAGACCCACATTCCCACAACCTTCAGTTTACTAGTCCAACACTCTTCCAACTGAGCTACAGGTCAAGTTGGGAGCAGGACGTGGAATGATGGTACTTATATTTGATATTTCAAAACTGAAATCTAGTTTCTTCAATATCAAAAGACTTAACTCTTCATGGATAATTCAGGTGGAGAATATAATGATGTATAAAAGTGCTACTCCGAGCAGCTGTGGACTGTGGTCGAGTAGAGTTTTTTCTTACCCAGTATGATTCGTCAGTCAGAGTAGAACCTCCCACACAAATTATTCAAAAAAATATATACATGTTAATAAACTGCTTTTACTATATAAAAGAAAAATACTGCCCAAAAGAAACAAAAATCAACTTACCCACACTTTTTACATTTAACACCACGAAAAATCTGTTTCTTACAAATAAAACATTGACCTCCAATCATCAGATGCTTTTGAGAAAAACTAAACAGAAAGCAACATTGTTTACTGTGTTTTGCAACTAAACTCTTAAGATGCTTTATTTTTTAAATTTGGGTCTCCGACAATGGCATTTCAACATCATTTTTAACCCTTTGAGGCTGGACCTCTCCCTGTGCTGAATAAAATCATCTGGCATTAGCCAGAATAAAATACTAAAGACTCATCATCAGGCTTCAAAGTGTTACGAAAATTTTTAAAAGTTTTAAAGCAATGACTTACACATTCTAGTAATTTTTAAAAACAAGGTTCAGTTGCCTTTAAATTCCTCACACAATATTGTCTTATACCCAGGGGCGGATCAAGCTTTAGCGGGGCGCCAGGCACATTAGTAGCTGACACACATCTGCCCCCCCCTCCCCGAAGTCAGAAAGAGACTAGAAAAATCGGAGAAAATTAACAAAAAAATATGCGAATAGCAACCAGCTGTCAGCAGCGAATAGCTACGTTGTAAGAATGTTTGTGTTTATCTATGGTACTCAACCTACATTTCTGGAACCCTGGTTCTATTTCTAAGATATTTACAAACAATGATTTTAAACTTTAGATTGAAAATTAAATAGATTTACAAGTTTCTTATAGCAATAGGTTTTGGAGTGATTCTAAAATATTTTTGCTCTTCTTATAAGTTGTAATGTATGATAAAACTTAATTAAATTAAAACCAAAAGGCCCAAAAAAATCTGCGGGGCCCTCCGAAAGCGCGGGGCCCCTGGCACTTGCCCAAAATTCCCTCCCCTTGATCCACCACTGCTTATACCTGTGTTTATCACCAAGATTTATTCTTGTTGGGGTCTTTGGTGAACTTGATAAGTTATTATCTAGAAAGAAAACAAATAAGTGTTTATTAAACCCTATCCTTGATAGCTTTACTGGTGGCTTTAACCTTTTCTAGACAACAACTTTAAATATAAAAGAGGGCACTCAGAGATGGCGTATACAGTACTAATCCACCAGTGGGTTAATTGTTGCAGAAAATGAGCCATCCCACTAACCAGGCTAGCTTTATAATCTCCTGGTTAAGAGGTAAATATATCAGATTTGACAAGGATTACCAGTACACATTATAGTGTGGTATGAAGTGTCATGAAAACAGCTCACGTAGGATTTGCAGCAAATCCAAGATTTGCAGCAAATCCAAGAGAGCTGTTTTATTACACTTCATACCACACTATTAGGGCTAGCATCAAGGTTAAAGGAAAGGTCTTCGAGTTGCTCCTATTACTTATTAGTCATGTCTCCAGACTCCAACCCCTCAACCCCCCTGTATAATGAAAGGTTGAAAATTTGAACCCCGCCCCCATCATTTTCTGATAGTTTGACATCTAGTCAACTCAAAAAAGGGGGGAAAATCAACTTTAGCACACAAATCCTACAGGATTACACTTTATACCATACTATTAGATTTGAATTTGGGTTTGGAGTTGGATCGGGTATTTGTATATAGTACACACAAGCAAATACAACTTGTTGGGAAAAACTTGTCAATTTGTGACACATTTTTAACTTACTGTAGCTAAAGTTCATGTCATCAGATTTTTCACCATTTCAAAGGCTCTAAGCTTCCACTACGTGGGATTACAACCCACAGACCTCGTCCTTTGTTTTTACCAAGACTGCCACCAGGAGAAAGAGATACTGAATCAAATTTTGGTTTACTTGCTGCAATGAAACATAATTATAAGAATTTGAGTTGTAATCACATGAGAGAATTTAGAATAAAGTAAAGTGAAGTGAGGTGGGAAGTAGAAAAAGGAAAGAAAGGAAGATGAAAAAAGATGAATGGGAAGATGAATGGGAAGATGAGATGAGATGAGATGAAATGCAATTGGGATGGGATGGGATGCATGAGATGAGATGAAATGAGATGAGATGTGGTGTGATGTGATAAGATGAGAGAAGACAGAGAGAGAGAGAGAGAGAGAGAGAGAGAGAGAGAGAGAGAGAGGAGACGAGACGAGACGAGACGAGACGAGACGAGACGAGACGAGACGAGACGAGACGAGACGAGACAAGACAAGACAAGACAAGACAAGATAAGACAAGACAAGAAGACAAGATGAGATGACATGACATGAGGTGTAATGAAATAAAAAGTTAAAGTTACCTAGTTCATCAGACTTGCTTCGTTTCATGTTTCCCAAAGGTTTGGTAAATCTCTTAGGGGTACTAGCTTGTCCCAGACCCCGATCTGAACCTGGTGTTAATGGCAGCTCTTCATTGCCAGTACCAGATGACTGTGATGAAGAACTTGTAGAGTTATGACGTTGGTTGTCCTTGCCAAATGACCAGGAAAAGGTGTTACTGGAGCTAGCATTCTTCCCCTCCTTTCGTTGCTCTGAAAAGTATTTATTACATAATAATACTACTGTATATACACATAACAACACTAGCCCAGGACGGCTTTATTTAGCATGACAATGGTGTAATTTCATTGGCCCATGTATACACAAAGAGAATGGAATGTGTGGCCCATTTCAGCAGATGTTGGTTAGGGAGTGTGAGTGAGCCATAAGAACATCTGTGAAGGAGACTACTATTACATATACGGTATTTGTAAACTAAATACTTGAAAATCCATATAGAGGTGTTTATATTTAATAAGTGGCCAAAATTCAGGTCAAATTAACTTAGGTTGGACGTACATGTAGTGCTTTTATTGTAGGTCATTTTCATAAATCCAGATAATGGACACCCTTTATCCAGGTATATATATATATATATATATATATATAGGTCTTGAGTTTGGGGGGGGGGGGCAAGAACCTCGGTCTCCTAGGGGGGTCTGGGGGCATGCCCTCCAGAAAATTTTGGATTTCTTGGCTACGCCACTGTATATATAGTGTACCATTGTGTACCTGTGAAGTTTCTTAAGTGGTTCAAAGCAGCAATGAGTTTCCATGTATCTTCACTGCTTGCATTCGATTCTACCAGAAAACCTCTTAAACTGTCTTCTGGTGCTGCCAATAAACTTCCAAAGCTCCCATATTTCTCCACAAGAGCCTGAAAGAGTTTAAAATAAAAGACCGTGAATGCTCTTAAAGCAATATTTAATACATGAGGAGCAGTGTTTTATCAGATTTGATCTAGCTACCCTGATAAAATATCAAGTCTTTGAGAACTTGTTAAAGACTAATCACCACATTGAGTTAAATGTCCTACTGTATTATACAGTACATGTCACTACTACAGTCAGCCAATTCCCCCCACTTCTACAATCTATTACTGCAATTTTCAGTTAAGCTTAGATAGATTCAAAAAGTTTTATTGAAAAGTTTAAACATTGAAACGCATACGTTACTAAGGGCAATTTATGATGTTGTCAATGGCAAATTTAAAAGTTTGCGCAATGCCTTAATTTCTATTGGTCAAAATGCTCAAACATTCAAACTTTCCATAGGAACGTGTCAAATTGTGAAATGATAAAACTTTTCAATAACACTTCCAGTCCAAGCTCAACTGAAAATCACAGTATCTACTCCAAAACTAAACTTCTCTGTTTTATAAACAGTGACTGATATATACAATTCCGGTACATTTGCTTTATTTGGTCTGAAATTTGTTTCCATGTTTTCAAAATTCAAACATTTTGAGGGAAGCATGCCTTAGAACCACCCTTCCACTAGAAAGCGGAGGAGCCGAAGGCCCCTCTTTCGTTTAGCTGCTACCCTAAGGCAGGTGGGCACCACTCCTATCCCAGATGGTGTTGATTTTGCAGAGGGAGGAAAATCGGAGAACCCAGTGAAAAACCCTCGGAGCACAGGAGAGACCAACTAAACTCTACTCACATGGTCCAAGCTCGAGAACGGGGCTGTTCCCAAACGGTCACCCATCCAAGTACTAACCCTGTCCAACCGGGCTTAACTATTGGTGAGAGGCAGCGCCCTAACAGCACACGCCAACCGTGCTCCCTGAACCGTGCTCCCTGTGCTCCACCACTGTACTAATAGCAGACTGACCTTGACTCCATAGGAACCAATACCAACAACATGTAGCCATTGCTCGAGTCTTGGATATTGATGATAATCAAGATAGTTGATGCACTCTGCTTCAATTTTCTGACGAGCCAAGAGCAACCGAGAAAATAACTTCACAAGTTTTGCCTAAGATAAACAATAAAGCAACAAGAAGAAACTATCATATTTCTGATTCACTTATATTGTAAACACTGGACCTAGTACGTATCCAAGTCATTAATAATTCATGAAGAAAATTCAAAAGAAATGAATGTGTTAAATGAATTAATCAGGTGTTGTAAATCAGATACAAATTTGTCCTAATTTACATAATTCACATTAAACTTGATAAACCTGAACAGTTAGATGTGTGAATTGGATATGAGTCCTTACCAAATTCATTAAAAATTCATGAAGAAAATTCAAAACAAATGAATATTTAATCAATTATCTGTAAATCGCAAACATATTCGTCCTGATTTACATAAATTTTATTCCTCAATTTACTTAGCTAAAAACACTCCAACTTGAAAAATAGTTGGAAAACATGGCTATTTAGATGTGTCCATTTGATAAGTACGATAAAGCATTCGCAGCCGATCAGCTGTATCTGATTTACTATGGCTCGCTTGCAGCTTGCCTTGTAAATCAGATACAGATCACTGCTCATGCTTTATCTATTACATACAGTTTGTCCACTCATACAGTTCTGTACAATACACTAAGCTGAAAAGATGACAGAAATTCTGGAAGTATTTAACCATTTTATATTCTCATAAAATACAAACCAATGATGACTCCAAATAACAAAAACATGTTTTCAATTCTTTGAAAGTCTCCATGGAGATAATTGTATAATTATAGATAAGTTTGTGAATACAATTTGCATTTATTATTTATTTGCTGAGTTTTACTTTTAATTGAATTCCTGCTATTAGTGACATAATAGTGATATTACTATTATTTATTTGCTCAGAGCTTTATTTTTCATTGAGATATTTCTACATTTTGACTAGATCTATTTAAGTGATCATCAGGAATGCTGCTATTCATAACATAACAGTGATAATTACAGTATAGAGAAAGCTAGCTAATTAACTATTAATAGAATAAATAGAATATGTTTACTTCTTAACATGTTTACATTTTTCTTTAAAGTGAAAAGGTGGGAAACTGCTGAGAATGGTTTTGATCACGAAATACTGATGAAGGGCTCAAAATGCCAGTATTTTTAATTTATTATCAAAGCTATTTTGACCATTTACTACTACTACCTTTTCACTTTGATCTAGGTATGTAAAACACTGCCTACACAGTACTCTACTTTACATTATTTAGACTTGCTTTATCATAATATGTTATAGCCTCATAATTGGTGAAATATCTACCAAAATACTTTAATAGTACTGTAATTGATTGGAAAAAAACCCAACAAAAAACCAACAAATACTGTAATTGATAGCACAATCCTAATAGCCCAGTATAAAATAGTCAGTAACTCAAAGTGATTGGAGAATTATGCAATACTATTATTTAATATGCAAATTAGCAATCATATGGGAAGCATATGTTAGTTGGTACAGGTAAAAATAGAAATCTTATACAAACCGAATATTATTATTATTATATTAAAATAAACAAAAACATAAAAAATGTTTTCATCACTTGTCTTTTTATCACATTTTTTTGTAAATATAAATATAACCGCACTTTCTTCATTCATTGACAATTCCATTCACTTTTTTCTCGTGAGAATAAATAATTCATTTCATCCAAGAACAGACAGTAACAATGATTATAATCTAATGTGCAATACATTTAACTAAGAAAGAAAGTAAATTAAACAATTTTGCTAATTATGGTACAGTACTAAAAGTAAAAACTATTTTTTCATTCTCTGAGAGAATATTTTGACAGTACCCACAGGAGTCAGAAATAACCTTGTCACTCATATACTATATTCTTTAACTTTGAATATATTTAGTAGAGCCACTTCAGTATATTTTGATGACTTAATCACATTTCTGAATAAGTTCAATCCTTGCATCGATCATCTGATTGCACATATGTATATGTTTGAGTCTAAAATATTTAGGAAATTCTTAAACCATTTGTATGTACCCCATGGCTAATGCTTCCTATTTTTTTTCCAACATTGCTGAAACATCTCTTTTTAATCCACCCACAAATTTCAAAAAAGGGGCTTATATTAAAAAAACATTGGGTTGGCTCATTTTCATATATTTATTGCTTGCAGCACCACCCACCTTATAGTTGTAGCAAAGGTAAAATATTGATAGAACTTATTCACATTTTCACACAGAAGGAACCTACTTCAAAATTTAAAAAAACCTCTAAATAAATCCCCTCAGCTATCAAACGCTATTTACGTCAGACATTTTACTCTGTGAAGGGCTCCGCTCAAAACGTCAGTATTTCGTTATAAAAACTATTCTCAGCAGTTTACCACATTTTCACTTTGCTCTATCTAAAACACTGCCTACGCAGCACTCCAGTCTTTCTGCCTAAACACTACATAACTGTATTAAGGAGTCTATATCTTTACAGACATAATCTATCATCTGAATAGTTGTGATATTGATCGGAACTATTATTATTTCTGCTGTTGTTTTGGCAGCTTGGATAGCGCTTTTTTGGGTCGTGTTTTCAAAACACAGCCAAATCGAGTCATTATGGGCTCCTTCCAAGCATCAATTGACAAATGACGGCGAATTTGACGTATATGAACGTAAACAATACCTTCGTCAAAGATTGTTGTAGCCGAAATGCGCAGCTGTCTATTATAGTGTTGACGGCTTTGACGTGGGGACGTCCCTCTGCTTTCCATGGCTTAATTGCAACAAAATTCTGCACTAAAACATACCCCGATGTTCACAAAATGTACCATATTATTTGAATATAATGCATTAAGTAAATCCGTGCAAAATAGGATGGCAGAAACCGTGTTTAATATTTCGTCAAAACGTTTAGATATTCAAATATTTACCAAGCATTTGAACGGAATGGCCCGCAACCTGACTGAGGCCACAAGCAGAGCTTTTAGAGATAGATAACTAGTAAGCCCAAGTTTGTAAAAATAAAACCATGACCGGTTTAAACTAAATAAGTAAAATAAGAACTCTACAACAAAGCCCTCGCATAAGAAGACATTTTAAAAATCAGAAAACGCCGTGACCTTGTCAGGCTCAAATAGCCCTCTACTGGAATCGGGTTCGCTGCAGGACTCGACGTTGAAATTAGCAGCACGGAACGTTTTCACGTACATGTTTCCAGCAAATAGTAGCATTTTAAAAGCAATTCGTTTTGCAGCTACTCGCTACTAGAAATGACGGTTGGAAATAGTCTAATTAGACTTGATCTGTTAGTCGGGGAAACGGATCAACTATTGAAACAAAAGTATGAGTCAACTGACGCCTGAATGATACCAAGTCACGTCCTTTGGAATTTTCCTTGTTCATTTAGAACGTTTTGGTTGTACTAGAATGTTTCAATCAATGGACCTTACCTCTTGGTCTCGTATTTCTTGTTGAATAAGATCGCTTGTGCTCGTGCATTGTGTTCGAAGTCCGTCCAAGTTGGAAGCGTTTATATCAATCATTCGTTGAATGTTATTCACTTGGACTACACAAGCGGCTTGAACGCTGCCCGCCATGCTGTTGAGCACTCCTTTGCTACAATTCCGTTCTATAATTTGTTACTTCACATCGTTTTTACGTCTCATCGCGACGATTCAGCTGAATTCGACCAGATCAGTGCAATCAGTCCCCGACAACATGAAATGAACACAATCACGTGACCATAACATACCAAAGGATCTATATTTGGGGAAGTCGATTGGTTGCGGGGAGAACAATGGGGGCAGCGCGCTCAAGATCGATCCAGCGAGTGGGGCCCTGTTTATTTACGATTAATAACAATTTAAACAAAAGCCGAGTGTTTTTATGGCCTTGTAAAGTGCCATTAACATTCCACAGTTCATCTACGGACAATTTGAATCAAGTATAACTTCTGTGTTATTGAATAAAACACTTTTTTATTAATATTATAGCAACTAGAATACAGTACTATATTTAAATGCATCGCTCCGTTGGTTGAACAATAAGCTACACCATTGGCTAACCCCTACTCCTTGTCCGGGAAATTTTCCCTATTTTGTCAGCGCATTTGACTGATTTTTAATACGAAAACTGTAGCCTTTGAATCTCCAAATTTAGCTTAAAATCTTCCTCTTCCTCGTTATATCCTTATTTTTAAAGATCTTTTAGAATTTCCAGGCATTTATTCAGTTTTCCAAGCTTGTAGGTGGGCGTGTAAATCGTTGATTGACTTGTCTTCTCTTTTTATTTTTTTGGTTGAAATTGCTGGTTACATGCTATTCAACCACAATTTTTCGTGGTTAAATTTAAACACGGCTCCAGCCTCCAGATATATGGTATAATCCTTTCCTAAACATCGTCCCGGATCCCCTACATTCAGGGAACTAATCGACAGTCTTAATCCAACACTTCCGACCCGAAAGCAACATTTATTGTGGTGTGCTATTGACACGCATACTGAAAAGATTAACTTTGCGTAGGTAGTTATTGAATGGAAATAACCAAACGACAAGGAAAGGGAAGTACATTCAAATTGAAAAACTGTCTTCAATGTTTTGAAAGAAAAGTCTTTTCACGGCTTTTCGCCACAGTTTATTACCGGTAATTTGCGACGCTTTACTTTATGATACTAGATACCGGTGTACCGTCTAAATATGTCAGATATGGAGCCGCGCGGCTTCTTTCGTTTATAAGGGTCTATTAACTTCTGATATTATTAGCCAAGGAAAGGAATCAACTGCGGGGGGTAGTCTTCGTTACTTGCAGCTGGTCGCTGAGTGGCGAGCCGCGCACTGGACCAACGTGGTTGCATTGAGGGCAGTTAGAGACGCTCCACGCAGCCACAAGACGGCCGGACTGCGCGGACCATGTCTAACTACGCATGGAACATAGCTAAGATTTAAGTGTTCATTTAATTTACAAAGGTACGAACTTCAAAGTTGTTGACCAACTACAACAACTCTACTCAGCCCCCCCCCCCCCCGCCCCAATATTTCTAAAAGGCCTAAAATTCGCTGGGGGGGGGGGGGGGAGTTCATTTTTTATTATTCTATTGACGAATTAGCCCCTCCAATATAAAACCTCTTCTGCCACCACTGATGTGATGAGTGTCAACTCTTATAATAAGTTCGAGAATTATCAATAATACGGAGGTTATTCCCAGGCGGCCACCTATAGTGCGCGTGCGCTAACTATACTATAATGTGCCCCGAGGTCAGTTAACTGCTCGTAATGGATGTCAAATATCGTAGCCCATCGATCATTGCCCACTTTCTTCAGTGGGTGAAAGCAAACAGGAGAGGAACTTCTATACAGACAGACGCCCATGCACGACTGGAATATTCTAACCGGAAGGTCGATAAGTAGTTGGTGGCCTACGTGTGGACCCGCTGTAGCGAGACCGCCTCCTCTGGAGAAGCTAGTGTTAAGGCCTAATACGGGCTATTTCTAAAGAGCGGGCCACAAACGTACAAGGGTCAAGGTAGTCATGGAAACAACGTCAAACCAGATAAGGCAGATGGTGCAGGTGTTCTGGTATAAGGGGTTATATAAGTCTATATGAATCGTTTTCATCTGACGTCACGGCGGCCACTATTGGTTAGGCGAAACAATTAATTGGCGGCCATATTGGTGTACCATCTTTATCCTATAGGGTTTAGCTTTATTCTTATAAATATTCAAACATTTTGTATTGTTTCACCACCCCAACGGGGCTACCGATCATGTGAGTGAAAACGATCTGGACAGTACACATTACTCTGAAAACATGCCAATCACGTAATGTTCCTATATTACTATATAGAAACATAATACTCTCTATTAGTATATTTTTGTCTATTAGTATATTTTTGTCTGTTTTACCAAATTTGTATTGCAAGTAATCGTTTGTAATTCTCCTTCTGACCAATTAGTTTCAAATTTTGTATAATCAGCTTAGCTTGTACCTATTTCAAGTTTAAAATATTTAAGGGTTTTTTTTCTCTTCCTTTCTATCGAATCATTGTATTGTATTGTAGCAACTGCGTAGCAACCGACCGATATAAGCAGTTTTTTTTTTTTGTATTTTTTAGCGCATTTTAATATTAAATACTTATACTTTTTCAGTGTTACTTAATTTTAAAACTAAAATAAACTTATTCAAGTGTTAGACAAGAAAAATATCTTCCGAAAAAACCTTTTTAACACCATTTAATTCTGCAAGTAATATATAATAATTCGATTGAAAAATACAATTGTCAAAAGTGCCAATCATAAGACTGAAATAGTCACTCTGTAATAAAAGATTGTCTAAAATAAACAGTTTTAATAAATGGTTTCAGCATTTTTTACCCCATTGTTAGAAACATGCTTTTGAACACGTCCTTTAACTCAAGGCACTCACTGCATTTTCGCAACTACCAGTGAACCGTGTACGCCGTATTTTCACTCGACTTTCTCGCCGATAAAACAAGATTAATGCAATTTAAAACCATTCTGAATGAGTGACCAAGATAAAATAACGTAGAGAACGTGGTAAAATGAATCAATGCCGAACCAACCATTCGATTTTATAATACTGGCTAAAGTTAGTCGTTCAATTGCTCAAAAATCACACTTTAAATATGCATTTTCTCAACTATCAATTAACCTTTCATGGTATTAATACTCAATTACCTGGATATTAGTTCCATAGTTTACTGATTTGGATTTGGAGTGGATTTGGAGAGTATTTTGGCCATCTTGCTGTTTTTCCCGCTTCTTTTTAGCTGACGTCAGCGTGAACCAAATATGGTGAGGTTAATTTGAGCAAGCGGCAAGAGCCTGAGTACGAAGTTGAGTGTACGTGACACGTGCACAATTCCTCTATAAATAAGTATAAACGTTCATTTTCCGCATATGAAGTCAACTGCGCAGATAATTCATTTCAATTTTAATTCATTGTTTTAGGATTTATGTTTAGAATATAGAATTTATACGTAAATTAAAATTCTTGTGTAAAAAGTCGTTTGAATTATGGAGTTTTGGCCTTAAATTGCACATATAAAAAACATATACAAATAAAAATATATTAAATTGGTGGCTATTTATAAATGGTCCATATTTTTACAGGAGAAATTTAACAAGTACTAAAATATTCTAAAATAGACGAGACAAGATGCAATGAGATGTGACGCGAGACGTGATGGGACGCGAGGGGATGCGATCAAATTAAATTAATGAGACGTTGGGTATGAGCAAAATATCGTCTTCTTTGCAAGAATATTTCTGATTTCTACATTAACCAGGCTCGCCTCATATGAACAGCCAGGAACGTCAAGTCGGGTCTCTCGTGCCGGATTTGTTATACGACGACCGGAACGTGTCGGATTACTTTTTATATCACCTCCAAAGTGGAGTGATTTTCCCACGATGGCACGCACCAGATTGCCACGTTCTCGTGTAACTAGAACGCCCAACCGGTACGAAAAGGAATCCGGTACGAAAAGGAATCCGGCACGAAAGTAATCCGCTATCGTGTAGCTGGGCTAGCCCGGTTAACTAGGCTCACGCGATTGATTAGGATCTCACTGTGGTTTCGAAACTCACTTCTCAAATTCATTAATAATTCATGAACCGAAAACAAAGGAAATCAGGACCGAGACGGAGGTTTTGATATCGGAGGAAGAAATTGCATAAATTAAGCCAACTTTCGCCTCGACAAGTCTCGGTGTTTGGAAATCCTGATGAAACACTGCTCCTCGTGTATGATATATAACTTCAAAAACTCATTAATAAGTCGTGAGGAAAACACAAAGGAAATCAGCACTATGTTCGTGGTTTTACACCTGATAAAACTTCTTGACGTCAGAAAGAATACTAATGAACATACAATTTTATATAAAGAATACTAATGAACATACAATTTTATATAAAGAATACTAATGAAGATAACATCCAATAACGAATCGTTTTTGAAGCCATTCAAAACACTCGCATCACGTGTTTTATCAGATCTAAAACACTAGGGCTGCGCCCTCGTGGTTTTAAATCTGATAAAACACTCCTGCTCGTGTTTTAAATATTACATAAACTAAATTTACAAAGAATTGGTTTAGTTGAGATGTAAACGAACCCTAACGTTGATTAAAATCTCCTTTTGTGGCCGAGGAAAGAATTTCGTGACACGAGTCAGCCCAGTTGGCCGGGCGGGCAAGACTGGCTCATGTAATCGGCCCCTAAGTGTAAATTTAGTGGTTTGTGGTCGCTGGGGAGGGGCTAGCCCATTCTAGCAACTTCAAAGGGGGTATTCCTAGGAGGAAATTTATATTAAAGCTAGAAGTAAAGCTGTGAAGCAAAGATCATACGCAGAACTACTGAGAAACATTGAAAATATTTTGATTATTAGTAGAAAATATTTTGTTCGAATGAAGGATGTTCTTCAGAGTTTAATAGCCATCTTCAAATTAATGAGCAAAGTCGTCAAAAGTCTGTAAAATGGTGCCCAAAAGACCAACAGTAAACACTAGAGTGGTACAGCACAAATTTTATTTCAAAATTCAACCCACAAGATTACAACTCTTAGATTATACCAATCTACAAAGAAAGAAGAAAAACACAATTATGAAGCGAAAAACCTCAAGCCGAACATGAATGGCTGACAGACAGACAGACGGACAGACAGACAGACAGACAGACGGACGGACGGACGGACGGACGGACGGACGGACGGACGGACGGACGGACGGACGGACGGACGGACGGACGGACGGACGGACGGACGGACGGACGGACGGACGGACGGACTGACTGACTGACTGACTGACTGACTGACTGACTGACTGACTGACTGACTGACTGACTGACTGACTGACTGACTGACTGACTGACTGACTGACTGACTGACTGACTGACTGACTGACTGACTGACTGACTATCGTCCAAAAGAGCTCGACAAAAGATAAACAAAAAAACCAGCTTTTATATTTTTTAAACAAGAAACAAAGCAGAAAAGTAAAAGAATGTACCTCACAATAGCTTGGAAACACACAATTTTTCTTCGAAAATTCTAAGGACAAATACGGGCCGGGGGGTCTATAAACTATCGTAATCAATACACCAATATATAGTGAAATAAAAGTAGCGTGCTGCGTAGGCAGTGTTGAAACAACAATCGAAATAACTTAGGTTAGATATACTGCCGAAACAGAGAACGTAGGAATCTAACGTTTCGAGCGAAGGCCCTTCGTCAGAGAGAAGTTGTGTTAATAGTTGTGTTAATAAGTGGTACAAATATATAGTTGTATTAATAACGTACGTGGTACAAATTACCGAATGATTAAAAGCACTTAAACCAAAAACATTTTAAAAGCCCAACGGAAAACAAAAATATTCGTTTTAGCAAAGATAGCGTCTCAAAGTCTAATACTCGCTTTCGCAAGTTGTTTAAAGGTCAAGTTATTTGAATTCCTTCTAAGATGTTGTGTCAACAATATGGCACCATGGCAACAGCTTATTGTACCCATATACTTGAAAAATTGCGAGATATTTCCAAGCATCAGAGAGTTCTTTGAAAAACTTAAGCTTTGGATCTTAAGCTCCATAAAGTGTTTGTCTTAAATCCAAATGCGTAGGCAGTGTGCAGATAGTCTTTATTTGAATGCATATATCTTATTGAATGAAAGTAGTGTCCTGCGTAGGCAGTGTTGAAATACAAATCGGAATATAGGTTTGAGTACCGCCGAACGAAGGCCGTTCGTCACTGACTCTTTACGTTTCTTTCTGACGAAGGGCCTTTGCTCGAAACGTTAGAAAACTACGTTCAATAATTTCGGCAGTACTCAAACCCTACTATATTTCGATCTTAAGCCTGGTTTCCATAAATAATCTCGATCGTCCCGATCGCTTGAATCCATTCAATCAGATTGGGCGATTCGAAATATCTCTAGTCTGATTGGAGAAATTTGGGCAACCGATCCGGAGACGATCATATGGAAACCAAGCTTTATTTTATATGGTTTGGCCGATAATACGGCAAGGTATTGGGATGTATTTTTCCAATCTCTGAATTGAAAGGGTGGGGGAAAATGTGAGAAATGAGTAAAATGCTTGGTCGTATTATCAGTCAAACCATTCAATGAGATATTTATTGTAAAGCCCTAATCAAACGAGGACGCAAGTCATCGCAAGTGGCGGTCGTTCGAACACCCAAATTAACAAAATAAAGGTTTCATGAGTGTTTTAAATAAGTTTTAACTTTGTCACGGCACATAATATTTTCGGGAAATTATTCAGAGCGGCTGGCTGAGATAGCGGATAGCGTGACTGCCAACTTGCGTTCTCGTTTGATTCGGGCTTAAGACCCATTCAATGAGATATTTATTGTAAGACTGTTTCAGTTAAAATACATCTGCAATTTTGGTTTAGATTTGGCATTCTGCTTGACTTCAAAACCGGTTAAACCGAAGTGTGCGATACGGTGAATTTTAGTGTGTATAATCTGACCTAGAAAAAGATGCATTCCATTGCCCATATATTGAAAAATGACATCCTTGTCATATATATAAGATATATTATTAAAGCTTACAGCTTGCGTATAAATAGCAGTAAACTTTAACCTTTTAGTTGGCATGATTGCAATTTATATACCTATATATAAACTTATATATCTTAATTACTACACTTTAACTTATATAGTTTACTCCGGCTAACGCCAAAGTCAAGTGGAAACATCCAAAAAATGGCCAAATAGAGATAATCCCCCACATGAAGGAAGAAAGAATTAGCATGCCTGCCAACTTCTGAAATCAATCTGTGATTAGTTTTCAAGTTGCTATGGCTAAATTATTTTTAGGGAAATTCGAACACTGGGTTTCAGAACGCCAATGACGTATGCAAGTAGACAATTATGCATCACAATGAAGATTTCAAATTGAGTGTAAATGTTCATCAAGCCATTTTACTCAGGAAAATGTGTGAGTTCTCAAGCGGGACTCGAACCTACAACCTTCTGATCACCAGTGAGAGGCTCTAACTATTGACCTACTGAGACTCAGATGATTTGAACGTAGGTTGAGTTCGATGTGTGACATTCTACTGCTATGTGCAAGTATGATGGATATATGTTAATGACGTAATGTATGCTGTTAAGATAAGAGTGGAATTTTTTTTTCGAGCTACCGTTTTAACGGCCTGCACAGGTGCTTATATTGTAAATAGTATGCCAAAAATAGCTACAGCACCGCCAGCGAAAGTATCTTTCATTCTTTCAATGCATTAAGTTGTCACCTGACTGCTAAAGTCCCCCTCACTAATCTTGCTGAGTTGGCATTATAATAAACAAACTTTAGAATTTCGATAAAAAAGAAACCTGATCTAAATGTGAGAAAGAACATGTGCTGGAAACAAAAATGTATCAATCAGAAAACATTGGTATATTCTAAAATCGAAATAATAAAAGGAATTTGGCTAGTACATTTAAAGTGTGATAGCTTCACAATTTATTCAGCAAATACTGAGCCACCCAAACAGGCCATTGAGTTAAGTGGCACTTTAAATGCTTGGAAGAGAATAAGATTTCGTGGGAATGGAAAATATTGGAAATATCTACGTAAACACAATAACTATAAATAGACCTATGAAACTGGCAACAGTTGTAAGTTTGTGTCCAAAATAATTGTACTTCATGTAGGCCTGACCCTTCTTAACCTAGGAATCGGTGCATATTGGACATGGACTAAACCTCGTACCCAGACTATTTTCTTGGTGCTCATGCACTTGGGTATATACAGAGGTTATGAAACTGCTGGCACTTGCAGGTCTTTTAAACATGGTTCATAAGATCTTCCAACACAGTAACCCAATTTCAACATTAGCAGAGAACCTTGTCTATCCTTTAGCAAGCTTTCTTTGAAAAAATAAAATTTCCAGCTTCTCATAATTTAGGGGTCATTGGTTTGTCCAAAAACTGATAATGTAAACAAACAGGGCAGCACAGTGGGGGATCTCAAAAGAAAAAAAATTTAATTTACAATATGAAAAAGTTTCCTGATTAAATATTGTTATTATTAATGACTTATTTATTTATTATAACCAACTATTTTTATTACATGAGGCAAATTAGACTTTCCCCAAACCTTTTCGACTTTATTTTAGCAACATACAGATTGGGTTAGTTTGCCAAGTGACTTTGTTGTGTGCTCGCAGCTGTGTGTTTTGTGTATGCATCAGTCAACATTGTGTGGCTTCCCCTCATAATCTAGCTAACCCCCCCCCCCCCCCCCCCCCCCCCCCCCCCACACCCCCCCCCCCCCCACACGTTTGGCACTCATCAACCCATGTCTTCATCTTACCTTGTTAGCAATATCAAGTGCATCGTAATCAGGAGCAAGACGTACATAAGCTTTTTTGTCACCATCAGGTCTGTGAAAAGAGAACTCAAAAATTGAAAGAGTACAAATTCACTGAACACTATGGCATAGTCAAATTGTTTTTTCTGAATACAATTCTTCACCATTAAAGTGCCTATGCAATGAAAATTAAGTTTGTCTTATTTGGAGAACACTTAAAATGATAGAGTAACATCTTTTGCAGTTTTTCATTTCCTTGCTTCGTTCTTGAGATATTTTAGTTTGTTTGATATGCAAATTAAACATTTTGATGTTGTAGGTGCATAATGAGCTATCAGAGAAGGTTAGATATCTTTTCTATTATCAAACCAAATTAATTTTAATGAAGCACATGGATGTGTTTCACCCACAACACTAAACATGTAGATCTTCAAGAATGAAGCAAGGAAACAAAAAACTGCAAAAGATATCACACTATAATTTTAAATGTTCTTTCAAATAAGACAAACTTAGTTTTAGTTTCATAGGCACTTAAAACGAAGCTTTACCTGATCAAGGTGTTCACTTTGGCCACATCAATATCATAAAGTTTCTTCACAGCAGCTTTTATTTTTGGCTTGTTTGCTCGAACATCCACAATAAAAACAAGTGTGTTATTGTCTTCAATCTTCTTCATCGCCGATTCGGTTGTCAAGGGGTGTTTGATGATGGTGAACTGATCAAGTTTATTCGTTTTTGGGATCGAAATACGTGGGTATTTTGGCTGTCTAGGTAATTTCAACGTTTTGGGAAGGTGGAATTGGACGGATGTACGGATCTTACGCTTTGCTGTAGATTTAACACCTTTGAGCACAGCCTTCTTGGCTTTATTCGCTGTGTTCTTTTCAGAGGCTTTAGAGCCTTTGCCTTTTTGACCTAAAGAAGTTCATAACACAATGGGATAAAGATTTACCAAAATAAAACAGTCTCATTTCCCTTTTTACTGTTATGTCAAAAGAAACTGCAATAATTTATTTTGAGGCTTGTGTAAGCAGTATTTCGGATAAAGCAAAATAAAAAGATGGTAAACTGCTAAGATTATAAGCAATGAAATACAGTACACTGTACTGACATTTCGAGCAGAGTCCTTCTTCAGAGTGAAGTTGGAGGTCACCTAACACCAACGAGACTCCAGATAGAAATCTGGTTTACTGCCTAGTAGTCTATACACTAACAAGTTTACTACTTTATAGACTAATTTGATAAACTACAAAGATTTTTTGGCAACAAAATAATGACTTTGGGAGCAATCCATGTGAACTCTAAACTGGAGATACACCGAATACTTCCAACAGCCATGCCAAGAATTACACAATATAAAAAGGGAGACTGGGGAGAGTGACAGACACACCAAGATTGTGCAATTCCTTATCTGCAGCCCTCTTCTTGCATTTTTTTCAAAATAACATGAAAACCATAGAAACCGTCAGGAAGAAGTTTAAAGCAATATATACTGCTATACCGACACTTTTCACGCAAATCTGCACATGCACTGTTACAGACAACATTCAATTTTCCCCACTAGGCAGGGGTTGGCTGGTAGCTCCCCAGTCCCCACAGCAGTTTCCTCCACTTCTCTCTCTCTCTTACGCATCCTCCCTTTTTAGACCACTCTCTCTCACGTCCCTCTCCACAAGCTGACTCTATGTCGTCCATGGCCTTCCTCTTCCTCTCACACCTTCCACCTCATATGACATGTTTTTTTTCACCCAGTCACCATCATCTTTCCATAATACATACCCCAGCCATCTCAACCAGTTTCACCTCACATCAGTCACCAATTCAATCCCCATTCTTTCTCTTAACTCCACACTCTATCCCACAGATACACCCACCCACACATCCATCGTATCACCCTCATTTCTGTATTCAACTAAATATCTTACACCAGCACATCAACCATTTTCACTACTCCACACTAGAGATATCCAGTGTGGAATACATGGAATGCAGACTGGATTTCTAGCAGAGCCCTGCGTCAGAGTAAAATGGTGGTGAAATAGAATTGAAAATAGGGCTTATAAATTATGCCAAAATGGTGACATAGATGGAAAATAGTTAATTTTGTACACAGACACATTTTAACTTATTGTCATTTACTAACTTATTTATTTAGCTAATTTTCTCCAAAAATTTGTGATGACACAATTTCTCATTTAGGATAATTTTCTGGGGTACATTTTCATCTTGCCAGGGTCAAAAACATACTTTAATATATTATAAAACTTATTTTAATGTCTTGTATATCTGAAGGCTACATGCTACCACATTCAAAAGGAGCTTTTGTAAGAGAAACGTTTGCTGCAAACTTATCAAATGGATCCCAATAAGTCTAATAAACAGACACCAAAAGACACGTGTTTCTATGAGAATATATCTGTCCGAAAAAGTCCAAAATCTATCGTAATTTACGGACACTTGAAACACCTCTGTACAACATTTCTCAGCTTAATAAAAGTAGAATTAGTTAACGAATACACCTGGAAAATATCTTAATGCTTAAGCAACTAGAAATCAATGTTTTGTGAGATTATACCTTGGTCCTTTTTGGGTGCCATGTTTGGTTGAAACTTGAAAGAGAGAGAGAATGCGGGAGGCACCGGGAAAATATCAGGGCGTCCAGACGAGGTGTTCCGAACGTGTACCGAGCGTGAGTATTCGTAAACCTACGTGAATGGTCGACAACGGCAAATTAGAAGTAAATTTTCAATAATTTTGTAAATTTTAAAAGGCGGTGGTTTCTTATCGAAGAACTGTTGTGTTTTCCACATAATATTTTGCAACTGAGAGCCGAAGGATAGTTGTTATGGAAGCGAATGTTGTTATTGATCAAGGAGACGTCGTTGGTGTGTTAAAAGCGAAGTATTTTTCAATCAAGGAAGCAATCGCCGACGCCGAAGAACGCCATGTGAAAGCTGTGGATGGTCTGAATGCGCCGAAAGCCAAAGCTGATAAAGCAAGGCACGAAATCGAGCTTCTAAAAGCGAGAATCGAGAAAACACAGAAGGCTCTGCAGATCAAGAAAGAAGAGTTAAACGAAGTGAAGGAGGATCTAGGCGAGGCGAAATCAGAAGTAGAAGAAAACGAGGATTTACGAAAGGAGTTCAAAGACGTTGATAGCATTCGGACAGAACAACTTGAAGAAATCGAAGATAAATGCAAGGAAGCCAAAGAAGCGTTATTCGAGGTGAACCGAAAGTTCAGCGAGTCGACACGTTCGCTGGCGATGAGGGAGTGTGACCTGGAGGCTTCGACTAACCGATTGAACAGCGCCTTGCAGAGCATCGACGAAATGGACGATATGAAGAAGACAAGCCATCAACAAATGGTGCACGCCGAAAAGCGAGGAGGCAAGACAGCTGAGCGAAAGTTAGAACAGAAGAAGAAGATCGAAGCTATAAAAAGCAACTTGGAAAGCGTTAACGAACGGACTGAAGACGCCTTGAAGGATATTTCCAAGTTCGAACTGCAGCGGGAATACAAGTTGGATGAAATCGCTTACTGGGAGGCAAAAACAGAGAAAATCGAGGAGGAGATCAACAGCGTGAATCAAAACGATTGGGGATCGTTTTAATAATTTATTAAACAACTGAACTCAAGCAATAATATCTTAATATATTGCCTTATAGATTGTTTAATATACAAATGATGTGTATTGTAGATATACAGTAATACGTAGATGTCTAGGACAATTATAGATATTTGTTCCTTATACCTGTAACGTATGTTTCAAACCAAACTGCTTATCCTGTTTGCTGATGAGGCTAGCATAGGCATGGTTTTGCCCAACTGTGAACTTGCACAGGATTTAGACAATCTCGTATCTAAAGTCTGCATTTGGGCCTGTTTACAAAGAGGTAGGGTTACCCTAGCACATCGTTACCCTAGCATCCTTGTAAACACAACAAACAAGAAATGTACAAGAGCTAGGGCAACCCAGGTGCTTAGAATGAACATGGGGTCTAGATACGAGATTGGGATTTATGTTGCCAACTTGCTGATTTCAATAAACAACAATCTCCCTTCAACCTTAGACTTAGATATGAGATTGTGAGTCTACCAATGAGAATGTAATCAGACTGGAACTGGACTGAAATCGATGACCAACCTCGTCCCCAGGGTGTTTGAGGAAGGAAGCGTACTCACATAATGACAGTACCAAAAAAGATGGCAACTTGTACATTTAATGAGAATCCTTTGCACGCAGTAAAATTCTTGCAGAAATATTGGAAGATAGGGTTTTAAAACAATCAACTTTGGTAGGAATGAAGTTCTTGCTTATTTAATCCATCTTAGCTCGATAAACAATGGAATAGTTGTTATTTGAGCTGATTTGAGGTTGCAAAGCATTGTGGTTAAATGTACTGCCAGCATCTTTTTCGGTACCATCAATTGTGGAGGTGGAGTTGAGAAGTGACAGGACTCAAACTCAGATTGGATGTGACTAAGTGTGAATGCAATCAGAGACGAGCAACTTTTGACTGCCATGAAGTGCTTTCCTTGGGGCTTGAAAAATGACTGGAAAAATGCATTAGGTATTTGACTATCAACAAAAAGTTGGTCAGCATCTGCTCTCCATGGATATACATTAGTTGTAATGGTATTAATAATTGGAATTTAAGTAAAAACAATACCATTTGTGATTTATGTACCCTGTTTCAGACTATTAAAACAATGGCAAAAACCTTGCCCTGTTGAGTGACAGGGGTACGAGATTGGGGTTCACCTGTGGCCAACACCGCTGCCAAATGTTTGCGCATGCGTGAATTTGCTAGAATAAACATCAAGAGAAGCCATGGCGACAACAGCGAAGACTAAGTAAGACTCGACTATTCATTTGTGTTTTAAGAAAAGGGTAAAGAAAATTACGAAGGGGTAATTTCAGAATATGTTACAATATTGACAAAGAAGCCATGCACAAATGATCTACCTTATCTTTTCGGTAGTATGCTTATAATTTTAACTTTTGTGTCGGACTCTCGGAACAGTCCAAATATTTCAGTGTTTTCCCGCTCTTTTTCTGAGGCCGAGCTCGGACGTCGCGCATGCGCAAAACGTTTGGCATCGGTGTTCCTGTGGCCTGCATCGGTGACGAGCTGCAACATCATAGATTGGGTGGACTAGCCTGCAAAGCGTGCGCTCGGCCGCGGCCGCCTACTTGCACGCAGGCTACTTTACCCGCAGAATTCACAGTACCAACTTGAACCATGGATAGTAAAAAGACAAAGACAGTAAAATTTCACTTATAAAACGGAGTAATAAAAGCATACTAGCCTGCGCCGCAGACGTCCAAACCCGCAGGCTAAAGCATACTCATGCTCAATTTTCAAGTGAGTAAACGGCAGTCCAAACCATGCAATCAAAGCAGGTTGATCAGAGCACGGTTAATAGAAGGGAGACTAGTTGGGCTAGCGGTACCACGTGACTAATTATGTGATTGTCCGGCGTTTATCTGTATCACGTGACGAGGTGCGTGCATCAGAGGCATCAAAAAGGCTCAAAGCACCCCACGTGACTATCAGTTTCCTATCCAGTCTTTTTACTATCCACGGCCATCGTACCCATAGCCTGCAATCCTTTTGGTCATCACCCTGAACATATTAGCCAAGAATATCAAATAATAAATGAACTTCCTGACAAAACTTAGACATCTTCTTCATGTAGGTCTGTTTCCAACACGAACTTACATCACAGCGATTTTAAACCTGTTTTACAAATTTATTTGGCACAGCAGCCAATTTACGAACCAAATGGGTCGCACAATTAAAAAATAAATTTATTCGAAAATATATTTTAATAAGTTATGCATTAATTAGATATGGTGCATGAGAAGTTCGCCGTCTGTTAAATCTGTGTCGCACCAAACCATTAAATACGACCAATTAAGTCGAACTTTCAAAATCAAAAACTCGAACCAAATAAAAATTGCAGTACCTGTTTGATTTAGACGCCGTTGCGTGTACCTAACCTCTCGTATTAAGTTCGGCACATGAAAACCACGCCGTCTAAAACAGGCCAGCCTTACATTTACGGCTTAAAGGTTACGTACAGTCCGTTCTGCGCATGACCGCAATGTGGTCCCCAAAACATGACATTCGTAGATAATTACATGAAGTACTCAGCAAAATGTAAACCTTAGGAACAACATGGCAGAAAACCAAGTGATTCGGTGAGGATATCTCCTCGGATTTCTTCTATTTCTCCTGAAAATGTTTTGTTTTGGGTACAAGTAATGAATGGGAACCAAGAAAAGCTTACAATCTTGAATAAGGTATTAGTATTTTTTTTGTAAATAAGGATGTAAACATTAGTTTCGTACATGCGCAGAACGGACTGTACGTCACCTTTAAATAATTAGTAGCGAACAGCTCGTATAAACGGTCATGTAATCAATAAGCTGCGACTAAAATAAGTCCATGGTTGAAGCTAGTCCAAAATAAGCTACGACTTATTCAATAATTAACCGTTTATACGAGCTGTTCCCGACTTATTTAAGCCGCAGTTTATTTTGCCCTGTATAAAATGCCTTATACATGCAAGGAGAACACTTAATTTTGATAGTATTTCGCATAAATTTAAATCATAATACTTCTCTGCAGCATGTTTAGTTTGCTTCTTAAACAATACATAAATATTCTGATCACACCAGGTTGTTGGTCTAGGGTATTGTACGTATGAGCCGACATGATCTGGCTACGATATAGAGCGCCAAAACTGCCTTGATCGAGATCAAACTAATTGATTTAATCTAAGTTGGGCAATATCTCTGGAACTAAATCAGAGGAAAAACCAATTGAGTTTACCTTCCGATTCTTTGCGAAACCATGTTTTGAAGCCAATCACGATGCGTCATTCATGCATGTCAATGCTTTTGTCTTTTCCTTAAATCGACAATATTTACCATACTTTCAATGGTGACAATATAGAGGATAAAGTATACTGTATACCAATACTCTTTCTAATCATCTATATTCTGTTCACCAAAAACAGACATGTATAATCCTTTAGGAATGTTCTAACTGTATGTATTTTTGAGGATGCACATATACATATTTTCACCACAATAAAAAAGCTGATTTTTTCCCTATTTTACAATGAGATTGACAAATAGCAAGAACTCTGAGCTTTTATCCGAATGTTTTCAACTGAATGGGAAAATCCAGGGTTTCTATCATTGCAAGAGAGGACGTTTCAAAAAGCAGACATTTACTCCATGAAGACCGAAGAACAAACCCTAATGTGATTATGTTCGTTTCTTTGTCTCTTTGGGTCTCCAGCTGTTGGCGAAGAAAGGACTTGGCATTTTTTAAACTATTACTACCAGTCGAGAGAAGACAAACGCGTCGAACGTTGACTGTGAATAGCATCTTCTGCGAGTCCTCTGCCGGTTTTTGTATTTTGAAATATGTCAAAGCAAGGCAGCCTCGAGAAAGTTAAAGACACGCTTGTCAAGCTCAAAGAGAGCATCGACACTGCCGAAGACCGACAGATCGAAGCGACCCAGCTAAAACGAGAGGCAGATGACAGATTGGAGAAAGCAGAAGAGGAGCTCGAGAGTTATCGCCGCCGCCTAAAACTTCTACAGGCAGACCTGACAAAAACCAAGAAAACGTTGGAAGAGAAAGAAAGCCGACTTGCTCACGTCGAAGGACGTTCCTCAGACGATGACGAAAAAAGACGGGAATTCGAAGGAATAGAGGTGGAAAGGGACGACCAGCTGATCGCAATTGAAGATGAAGCGCTCGTCGCGAAACAGCAAGCCGCAGAAGCGTCGCACGCCCTTATGGAAACCAAGAGAAAACTGCAAGTTGTTGAAGCTGACCTGCAGAAGGTTTACCAAAGGCTCGAGACCGCCGAGAAAAGAGAGAAAGACCATATGGATAATATCGAAAGACACGGCGACGAGTTACGGAATCTAGAGGATCGCGATAACGACGCAGCGGAACGGGAAATCGAAGCCGAAGAGAAGTTGAGTTTCTTGGAAGATCAACTGAAA
The DNA here is from genome assembly GCA_035771165.1 of Paragorgia papillata. Classification (NCBI taxonomy): domain Eukaryota; kingdom Metazoa; phylum Cnidaria; class Anthozoa; order Scleralcyonacea; family Coralliidae; genus Paragorgia; species Paragorgia papillata. The sequence continues at coordinate 604,108 of JAWNZC010000002.1, read as the reverse complement.
GAGGCTGTGGTGAGAATGGAAAACGCCGAAAGAGATGTCGTTCGGAACGAAAATATCGTCATGAGCGTTAGAAACGATGTGGAGGCAGAAAAGAAAAGGAAAGACGAAATTACGAAAGAAATTGGGAGAATCGATGACTTAGTGGAAGCAATAAATTCTGGCGACATTGATGCGTTGGAAGCGCTTAAGCCTGAGCCCGAACCAGAACCTCAAGTGCCCGAAGAACCTCAAGAGCCCGAAGAGCCTGAGCAGGAGGGAGACGAGGACTACTGATACCGAACAGATATAACGAACAGTTAGGTTTTTTATCGCTTTGCCTATTTCTCGAACTAACCGGCTAGCTTTAGCTTTTTTTAAAAGTCTATTAAAATTGTTTTTTTAACCGCTAATAGATTATTAAGACTAAATAAAGAATAATTTTTTGATCGTCTTGCGTGTGTTGATGGGCGGCTATCTAGTGATGGCATCTCAGTCATAATTCTTTGTTCATTTTTGTAAAAAAGTTACAAATCATTGGTCCCTGTCACTAGTCTCTTTCGAAATTGTAAAAGCGAAGACTATGATACTAATAGAACAGGGAAACGGTGTTCCCGAAGCAATTTGAAGCTAATTATTTCTGGAAAAAATGGAGGTGAAAAATAGAAAGGGATGGTCACAAATACTTTATTTACAAACGGGGGAGAGCAGTGACGTAGCCAAGGGGGGTCGAGGGTGGCGGTCGCCCCCCCCCCCAATGGTCTCCAAGACCGTTCTCGTGATTAAATCCGTGGAGAAACTTGTAGGAGGGGGGGGGGGGGTACAGTTGTTTTAAGTCCAAGTGAGTAGATAGTAATGTGTTATATATATTGCAGGCAATGCATATGCTATAAATTACAATACTAAGGGTCTATACAAAATGCCTTTGGCAACTTGTTTTTACATTTACAACTTGTTTATAAATAAATCTAAAGATATTCTGACGTGTATCATTCTATGTTCTGGTTTGATTTCAACAAAATTATGTAATTTATGGCTTTCAGATTACTCTTAAATACTTGCCTCAAAATGCAGGAAATAGTGTTTCCGAGACGCTAGAAATCCAAAATTTTCCGGGGGGGATGCCCCCAGACCCCATCTAGGAGATCGAGGTTCTCGCCCCCCCAAACACAAGACCCTGGCTATGCCACTGGGGGAGAGAGGGGGCACTCAAGTTTTCAAATGGCTTTAGAATGAAACTTTGATCCAACAAATGTATACTAGCGTTTTCTGTAAAAATGCCACCCTTTATTTATTATATACAATTTCAAAACTACGAACTAATTTATAAAACGGTCTAATTTAAACATAAGATTCAATTTATCTTCATGATGGAATCACCTTAGCGCTTTTAAGCGAGTCATAGGAGAACATGGACTGGCTCGAGTAAAAGTCTGCAGAGAAAAAAAACGAAAACTTTGTTAATAATTGAAAATTAAAGGTGCTGTCCAGTCCGTTCTGCGCATGTACGAAACTAATATTTACATCTCCATTTAGAAAAAAATATACTGATACCTTATTCAAGATTGTAAGCTTTTCTTGCTTCCTCTTCATTACTTGTACCCAAAACAAAACATTTTCAGAAGAAATAGAAGAAATCCGAAGAGATATCCTCACCGAATCGCTTGGTTTTCTGCCAGTTGTTCCTAACGGTTTACACTGAGCTGAGTACTTCATGTAATTATCTACGAATGTCGTGTTGAGGGTCCCGATAAATAAAGATTCGGATCATGCGCAGAACGGAATGGACAGCACCTTTAAGATTTAACTTAAGTTAAAGTGCATACGACATGAAAATTAAGTTTGTCTTATCTGAAAGAACACTTAAAATGACAAAGTAAGATCTTTTACAGTTTTTGGTTTCCTTGCTTTGTTTTTGAGATATTTCAGTTTGTTTGATAATGAGTTATTGGAGAATCTTTGCTATTATCAAACAAAATCACTTGAAATTATATAGCTTTCTCGGATAGGTCATTATGCACGTGTACGTCACAACATGTGACATTTACATTAGCGAGGTTCAGATCACACTTCCACTACCGCTACCGTAAATGTGGTTAAGCTGGTGTCGTAATGTTCATTTTTTCGTTCTGTAGTCGTAGTTGGTTTTAATCCTGGTATCGTAAAACGCTTTCTTTTTGCACTAGGTTTGAGACCTGTGACCATTACTGAACGTAAAAACAATATTTGACAAGCTTAATTATATTTACGGTAGTGGTAGCGGTACACGCGTAAGAACCACTGATAGAGATCAGTGGTAAGAACGCACAACTTGTTCACGGTTGTTATCAGGGGTGAACAATGTTGTGCTGCCCGCCGTGAACAAGTTGTCAACAAGTTGCTCACTTATGGTTCGAACAACTTGTTCACGGATAAATCAACAGTCATGAACAAGTTGTTCCAACAGCACATTTTTATAGCCAACAACGTTGTTCGCACATGATACAACATGTTGTAACAGCATGATGAAGTAACAACGATATGAACAACGTTACAACAATGGTGAACATGGTTGATGTATCAACACGTTCTTCGGTTGTTACAACATGCGTGAACAACAGTTGTTGTTTCATCAAGCTGTAACAACTTGTTGAAACAATGATGAACAATGTTGTTCATTTATCAATGTTGTTCACATATGTCAACAAGTTGTTACAGCATTGTTCAGGCAACAATGCTGTAACAACTTGCGAGATTTTTACGCGTGTAGCGGACGTGTGATCTGAACCTCGCTAATTGTAAGGAGGGGGAGGGAAAATCAAATTATTGTTAACAAAAGGTAAAGCGATTGTTCCATAACAATTGGCTAGGATACAGTTGCAACTTTTCTCTCACCTTTTCAACAAAGCTGTTTGTCTCATTAAACAAATCAACTGGCGATGGTGGATTAGCAAACTAAAAGGTGCAAGTGAACCTATTAGTAATATTCAGGGGAAATCTTCAGTAGTGATACCCTGAGGAAATCGCATTTTCTGTTGTCGTGAATAGATGTACAGTGTACCCTGTCGAATTTGAAATTTAATTACCTTAAACTTCCTCTGCAGTGCTCTTGTCAATATTGGCGTAAGTCCTTCGCCGTACGTCTCTTTGGATTTGTCCACCACAGGCGTGCCCCCAGGACTTCTTTCCATACGAACCTTACGCAAGTTGGTCTTCAAAAAAGCGAACTTGGATTGACCAGGACTTCTGCTACGAAGAATATGTTGTACGAATTTTAAGGAAACTTTCAAGTGTCAGAATACAATCGAACCCCTATTAACAGACACCCCAGCTTTTAAGCGGACACCTCTCTTAAGCGGACACCTCTCTTAAGCGGACAACTCTCTTAAGCGGACACCAAGGCGAAGTCCAAGCTATTTTTAAATAAAACACGATACTTACAACCCCCTTTAAACGGACACCTCGTAAGCGGAAAGGGATACCTATCTTGACCTTCTTGGGTTCCAGTGAGCAAATTAACTCATGCCTGTCCGAGGACTTCCCCAGAGGTGGATAAAATCGTCTGGCGTTAGCCCGAGAATAAAATACTAAAGACCGATTCGGACAGGAAAGAGTTAACCTCTCTTAAGCAGACAAATCCGTATCAAAATTAACGTTTTATTCAATAACAGTAACAATCAACACTTGAGATTAACCCGGTTAAGTGCGTTAGTGCTGTATTGATTGTTTTATAGAATTATAGTGAAAACAAACTACGTATATAGACACAAAAAGCTGGTCACCACATGCGTATACCGCCTTTAAGCGGACACCTCAGCGACGTCCTGGTGCAACGCTATGACCACTGTGAGCTACGAAGGACGTTGCCCATAGCTCAGGGCCGTTTCAAACGTCGCTCGTCTCTGCTCATGCGCCGAACCTAATACAAATAGATTCGACGTTGGAGCGGCGTCGATTCAAACGTCGAACTTAATTCGTCGAACTATTTAAAACCGGCAAAAACCTTCCGCATGATCAGTGGCAGCGATAATACGTAAAATAATTTATGCATTAGGTTCGGTGCATGAGAAGTTCGACGTTTGAAATAGAGTCGCTCCAACGTCGCATAATGCGACAGGCCTTGCCCCTCCAAATACAATCTATAAAGGATAAA